>CM076569.1:593167669-593767669 GCA_034641835.2 Pinus albicaulis | reverse complement strand
CATGAAATAAGGGTTAAATGTAAGGTAAAGGGATGAGTAGAGAAGGATTTTTTGTCAATGGGGAGATAATTCAAAGAGAACACAAGTCCATTTGGCAATGGGGTCATGAAAGGGTTTACTTGCAATTCAAATATCCAAGGCTTTCAAGGGGCTAGTCATCTATATCAGAGGATCTCTTAAGATGATAGTATGGGATGAAACAATAAGGAAATGAATGGGAATGACAAGGGAAACCTTCCAAGGTGACCACTTCGAAGTAAGTCTAGGGAAAGGGCATACCTTATACCACTATCATCAAAACTCCTGATGAGGCTAACTCCGAAGACAACAATCCAGCAGTTCTCCTGACTACTTTCAGACAATAGAAAACATTTAAGTTTAACACAGAGTGAAACCTAAGATCAGAGAAAGACTTTTAACCTTCACTACTTTTGGCATTCAACTCAAAGGGATATTAGAAAGGCTAACTGTTGGAAAAGGAACCTAGGGGACAAGGCTAACTCTAAATCTCCCTGTTTCCTAATTCTTTCAGTTGAAACCAAACAAGAACATCCAAGGAACAAACTCTAAATTCATATATCAGTAAGCATGGAAAAACCAACTTCTATATTGGTTAAATTATGTTGAATTGGTTCTTAGATATGCAAATAGAAAACATAAAAATAAGAAAGTGCAAGAAGCATTAGGGTACTTGCAGTAGTATATCCTAAGCTAAAATTACTGTTTCTTATCAGAGAAATGAAACATGATGTAAAACAGAGGGAAAACAATAATGAAGAAGGAACACATCACCACTGATTTAGATCACGATCCAATGAACATGCTTGTCATATTAGTAGAGAAAAACCAGTCACATACATTCTTGTCCAATAGCTTGATATCGTCCATA
Source organism: Pinus albicaulis (assembly GCA_034641835.2). Classification (NCBI taxonomy): domain Eukaryota; kingdom Viridiplantae; phylum Streptophyta; class Pinopsida; order Pinales; family Pinaceae; genus Pinus; species Pinus albicaulis. The sequence continues at coordinate 593,766,780 of CM076569.1, read as the reverse complement.
AATCATCTCCCAGCCTATTTACAACTACCACTCACAGAACTCTAACTCAGTAAAACAACTTACAATCAGTGTTTTTTCAATAACCAACCAACATTTACAATGTATTTCTCATGAGTTCTTATAGGTGAAAGAATGATAGTACTGGTAGATAGGATTTAAATGATTCATTAAAATAGAGGGAGAAGTGTTTTCGAAGCCCATTCTTTTTTAATATCTTTACATTAACTTTCAGTACCCTTTAGATGAATTAGGGGTCTTCGTCAGATTAATAATAACTCCAAGGGTATGTTCTTGAAGTACTCTCTGGCTATAGTACTCTATTTTATCCTCTGTGACAAGAAAGGGTGAAGATTTTCCTTTCAGGTCTTCCATGCTTTGTAACTAATGCACTGACAGTTTTTGGGACTTCTTGTCAAAATAGTAACTACTCTGGAGCTTGATGAAGAATAGAGAATGGGTAGTAGTGATTTGGTAATTTCCTCAGTAAAAGGAATGTCCTGCTGATATATTCTCTACGCTGTTGTGATCAATTATTTGTATTTAATCTATGCTGACTGTGGATTAGGCTTCTTAATCTTCAATATTATGCCTTTAACCCTTTAATCTCTTCCTGATACACTTTAAACTTCCATCGACCTGTTTGTGTGAATATACAGGTTACAGAGGCACCAGAGGTTTTATGTCAGGTCAATTGCCTTGATCTTTAATAAAACATGCCTTTAAACCTTCTTAGAGATTCCTTCCTCTGTGATCTTGGCTCTGTGATAGTCTTTCTGTGCCAGGGGTTACTATGACTATGACTATGGAGACAGAACAAATTCACCACCTTTGAAACCTGCAAAAAACTAAAACAAATTATAAAAACCAGTGGGAGTGGGGGAGGACTGCTTAAGAGGCTCGTGGGGATGGAGGAGCAGTGATGGAAAAAGGTGGATGTAGTGGAAAATGTGATGAAAATACTAGCAGAGCAGCTAACAGGTGCAAATGGAGGTTTGGGTGTGAGGATGAACATGGGCCGTTGGATTAGAAAAATCAACGGTGGAGATATTTCGATGGAGTCGTTTGGGAGGGCGATGGGAAGCAAGTGAAATGTTGTCGCGATATAATATGGGCCGTGCAATCGCAGAGATCGACAGCCAGGATTAAAAGCTAAAGTTGCATTGCGGAGGGCGGTAAGGCAAAAAAAGGAATGGTTTTCGTGCAACGAAAAGGGGGAAAGCGGAAATGTAAAAAAAAACGTGATTCCACTCAGTGAGTGACGCGTGTATTTCCAAAACTGCCCATATCATGCAATTTTGAAACGTTAAGCTTTCGGCGCAAAAATTACATGACATTGGATATCGATCGTAGGATGTGGAGCATCAGATCGGACAGTGCGGGTTGCACGCGATAGGTAGCAATGTGTGCGGGCGGAACATTTGGTGGGGCCGAGTGACAACATGATCTCTTTTTTCATGGGGTGAACGATGGTTTAAGTGTGAACCTTCGGATCCTGTGATCGAACGACCGAGATTAAAAAAGAAAGCAGAGTTTTGAATAAGGGAAAACAGGGTAAGTGAATGAGCGGAAATATGGTGGTCTGATGGCCGTTGATCTCTGTAGATCGACAGTGGAGATTTAATCGGCGACCAATGGAAAAGTGTAAAGGAGGAAGGAACATGCGAAGTGTGATGAAATCTTGGCTGTCGGTTCTTATGTATTCGACCATTAGAATCAAATTGGGGAATCGAGCCATCGAAGGAAAAAGAGAAAGGGAAGACTATGTTTGCGATATGCGATGCAGCGTGGGCCATTCGATCGGAAGAGAGATCAATGGTCAGGACTAATCGGCAGGTGTGATGATGGAGGGCTACGAGCGAAGCGCGATTGAATCTCAGTCGTCGGTTCTTGTGGATTCGACGGTCGAGATTAGATCGGAGGATCGGAGGAGAAGGGGCTCATTGCCTCGAAAGATTGGAAGAATAAAGGAAAATTCAGGGAAAGGAAACTCCGATTATGATGAGAGACAAGGGCTAGCGCCTGGTTATGGCTCCGGGTCATATGCGGAAAAGGGGCTAGGGCTAAGTCCGAAAGGGGCTTAAGGCCTTAATGTTAAAAATGGGTTTTTTAGGATTTTTGAAGGGTTTTTTAGGATTTTTTTGGCTTTCGGTAGAGAGGAAAGAAAAGGTCCTTAAACTTGTAAATGAATCTTTGAGGGTTTAAAGGGGATTTAAGGCTTTCAGAGGCTAAATGGAGGGTTAAAAAAAAATGAAAAGAAGGCTTTATGAAAATGGAGGGAAATAAGTGAAAATAGGCAGTTTCAGTGGCCTTTGGAAAAAATTTCTTCCACAAAAATCAGGGTTCATTAATGGAAACAGCAGTGAAGATTTCTTCAAAGAATAGAAGACACATGAAGGCTTCAAGAATGTTAGATTTACAAAGGAAATGTTTCTCTTGAAGGCTCAGAAACATATTTAGCCACCTGTTTGCTTTGACAAAATATTATAGGTGGCTAACAGAAAGTAGGAGAAGAGGCTCCTAACTTAGGAGGTCTAGGTTGTCCTTTTTTACAATTCTATTCCATCATTGTCACCACTGAATTTGAAACTAGAAATTCAAGAAATAACTCAAGGAAGGAAAATAAGATGAATTTTAGTTATTGTTCATGATTTGATAGAAAGAGAATTTAACTTAAATTCATGTTTGTCCTTTCATATGAAAATTAGAATTAAACCAATAATCATCTAGAAATCATAAGGAATCTTCACACATCTAAATGACTGAATAATAAATCTGAAGCAAAACTATTGCATGGAAATTATGTTAATTTAACCAAAATGTACTTAGATTGTTGTCGGGTCCCTCCGCCCTTACCTTGCACACTTGTAAAAATTCTTAGCTACAAGAAGATTAATCAATCATCCACAACATGAAAAAAAAATAGAAAGTGGATTTGGTTCTTCAAATTATCTGAAAGTCTTCAAAAGTCTCAATACAAAATTACACAAACTCTACATGTTTGAATGGTCCATAAGCTTGATTTAAATAGAAAAATAACAAAAAAAATGAGCTATAATGTCTCTAATAGTACTATCCATCCTAATCCCATCCATATAAGTCTAACTCATCCATTCAGTTTCAAAAAATTAGGAAAATCCCCAAAAATACTAATTTTGCCCTTTTTCCTAGGGATTTCTAAAAAACAGGTCAAGTTTGACAAGCGTTGATTGGGCCTGTTTTAGCTCAGTTTGACCGAACCAATAGGTATTTTTCCATCCGTGGTTCCCAAGATTTCCAAATATATTCTTAGCTCATGCCCAGGTGTCCTACACATATGACTTCCATGAAGCTATTACGAGAATTTTCTGTGCGGTTCAAAAATACTCTTAAAACCCATTAAAAATTGAAAAACTTAATTTAATTACCTGAATATGCATAGTAAGGCTAAAATGAGGCATATATGGATTATATAAGGTGGAATATTATGTCAAATAGGTGGATTTATGATAAGAAAAATTGACCAAAATTGAGGGCCAGCACCAACTATAGTTAGTGTATTAACACCATTTTCTGAAAAAGGCTTATAAATTCATAGTTGCACGTGATGTGATTTTGTTTTTCCTTGATGAGAAGTATCATGACATTTTCTTTCATGTTTCTATCATTTTAATGGTTGGTACATTTTACGTAAGTTTTGATTTCGTGTTTTTCTCCATTAAGGTAGATTGGGTTTATGGACTTTGTGCTCACTTTTTTGTCCATGCTTTGCAAATATGCACTAGAACTATGCATGGCTCTCAGTCAAAGAAAATGGTTATCAAGAAAAAAAGTGATATTTAAACAAGTTGCTTCATTAATGGGAAAATATCCTATCACAATTCATTAGATTGGTGGCACTATGGATAGTTAACAATTGACCAATCCCAAAATTGACCAATGTGACTTTAATGTACTATGGATGCCATCTTTGTTTATTGTACTTTAAACATGTTCAAATTAGTATATTTTCGTTGTTAGTTTTTTTTTTCTTATCATATTTATTTTTCCCACTCGAATCCTATTCTCTATGGATCTTTTTTTATTCCCCTATATCTATTCTATAAAGGTAGAGGGGGGATGAAGTGTGTTTTTGTAATGTGTAGATTTTTTTTGCCTTGAGGTGCTTGTATTCACACCCCTTTGTTATTTGAACTACTTGTAGGAGGACAAGTTATCATTGAGAGGTAGAGAGTGCTTTCCATGTATCCATACAATTACATCTTTGGATACTCATGCTTGGCCCTGGATTCGGAAGTGTCTAAATTCCCCTTTGATATGTTGTTGGTGTAACATATATTAGCCAAACTTTGTACTTAAAATTTTTAACATATGTTTAGTGTTTATGTTTCAAGACCATTGTTATTGATTGTATTATTTTGACATCCTTAAGTAATTATAATGAGAACCACTCCCAATTAGTTTTCTAGACCCCATAGCTAGTAGAATTCAAGCATGTAGCTCATTCTTCATAATTGCATCATATATACTCATTGTTTTTGGATTTTTTGCATGAAAGTAAATATTTTAAAGGCATATTTTTATGTCGTCATAACATATTTACAAGATCCACAAGGTGAGAAATCAATCTTTGGTGTAATTGAATATTTTATATTTGATAATTGTAGGTCATTTACAGACTATAATTTTTTTTAAAGTTTCACTTCTAATGAGTATTTAACTGAACATATTGAGTATCTTATACATGGCTATTTTTCCCTCCGCCCACTTTTCATGACTTCCATAACCATTAGGTACAAACTTCAATCCTATTTTGCTTGTTTAGTAAAATATTTTCCAAGACATTACAAAGTTTTATAATTTATTAAAAGTTGTAGAATTTACAATTTATAAAGTTTCAAGATATATATTTTTTAAAGTCTAATTCTTTAAAGGGTACTAGCCCAATGGAACAACACCTACTTTACAAGTAGAAGGCTGGTGGTTTGATTCCACTGTGCCCTGATATTTATATATAATGGAGATGATCATTTTTGGTAACCTATACTCTTTTGTCCATCCCCAATGAGTTGATGGTGACATTTTTCGACTGTCATCAAAATATGAAATGGTGACAGTAAATGAACACCATCATATATATGAATCAATATTGATGACCATGAAAGGTCCTTCACCATAAATCGATGTTGTTCATATGAAATGGTGACAGTCACTACCCGTCATTATAATCATTATTCGTGATGGACCTTGAATGTCACCACAACACATACTTTTGGCAACACCACATTTGGTGATGTTCACATTTTTGGCGAAGGAGGTTAAGTTCCATCACCATTTCTCAGATGAAATGGTGATGGCCACTATCTATCATTATAAACAATTATTGGTGGCAGACCTTGAATGTCACCACAATACCTATACTTTTTGTGACGTTCAATTTTTGGTGATGAAGACTCTTTTGACCTCCACCAATGAACTTATGGTGAAATTTTTCGACCCTCACCAATGTCCTTTTTTATTGTAGTGTAATTGAGGATCAAATATTGGTGCCATTGTTGTAATATGTTAAATTCGTGTTTGTATTGAATCAAGTATTTGCTATAAAATATCAATCAATGTGCTAAATTACAATTATGGTAAATATGGGAAAACTATTGGTTATTTGCATGTAAATCTACAAAACATATCAAAACTACTCTTATTTTATCTTCTCATTTTAATGATCACTGATGTTTTGAGTTTGAGTGATTGAGGATGGTCACAAATGTTCCCTTAAATTGGAAGTTTGGTGTTGGAATTCAATGTGGATTTTCCATTCAAGAATCATATAGTAATTGGAATCTGAAAGTTACATTCCAAAATAAACCTTTTTTGGGGATTACTAGTGGTGATTTCTACATATTTCGATGTTGTAAATTTGCTCCAAGTCATAGCTAATATATTGTACCACAAGTGAGGAACACAATGGGAAGGGAATTGTCTTTGAAATTTATCCACTTATATTGTATTGATCCATAAATATAAGAAAAAAATTAATAATCTAATATATACTCATTGGTGTATTCATATGTGATAATTATGGACCCAAATAGTAGTTTTATCTGAATAAATGTTCATCATACTTGGGCATTCCTAACATCACTTACCTCTAGACCCGGACTTATTCACTTAGTGTTCTACATTATCCGGTTATATACATGTATACGAGGCTATCTTATTATTGTATGCTTTTTACTTCATTTCATTTTATTCTAGACTTAGCTTTGGAATTTTCTAGGATTTTTGTTTGCACTCCTATATTGTATAAGTAATCTACAACTTGATATTTTAAGCATGTAACTTAGTTGGCATGATTGATCCTAATCTTTCTTTGAATAATTTTACTAAGGTGTTATTTTATATGGTGACGTTTTATTTGCTTTCACTAGTAAAAAATAGTTAATTAGTAACTAAAAAAACAACTAAAAGTTGCATATAAATTACTAGTTTTTAGTCGATGACCAGTAGCAGCTAATTTATAGTATCTTATAACGTGACCAAATTTTAGTTGTTTTTAGCTTAGTCTTTAATTGGTTGTCTCAATTTTATCGTCTCGTAGTGTATTTAGTTATAAATTTGGTAATTAATTTAGTCATTGTTTTAATCATTAATTGTCACAATTAATGACCAAATATACAACAAAATATATTAATATATGATGACGTGAGAAAACCAATTAATGACCAAAATGTTGGTTGTATTATAAGATACTGTAAATTAGCTACTAATAGTCATATATATGCAAATTTTAGTTATAGTTTGAAACCAATTAATGACCAAAGAAATATGAATAAATTTTGGTCATGTTATAAGATACTGTAAATTAGCTACTAATAGTCACATATATGCAAATTTTAGCCATCGTTTGAAACCAATTAATGACCAAAGAAATATGACTAAATTTTGGTCGTGTTATAAGATACTGTAAATTAGCTACTAGTAGTCGTATATATGAAAAAAATAATCGTCATTTGTAATCATAAATTAATCATTTGCAGTAGTCATTTATATTTTTTTTGTGGTTTCATATTCATTATATAAACGCCAAATTTAATAGCTTATATTCATTTCATTTATTTTCATTAATAATCATTATAAATGACTAATTTAGTTGTATATTCATTTTATTTATGTTCATAATTAATCAATATAAGGTACTAATTTAGTAGTTTTAATTGATTTTATATGCTCATTATTAATTAACATAAATTAATTAATATGATTTTGCAACTAAATTAAAAAATTGTTATACAATGCGCAAGTTAATCTAATATGAAAACACAAAGTTACACATATTAATTACAACACTAAACAATATCAAGTGAAATTATAAATAATTTCAACCACATAAATTATATTATATGAAATGTCAAGTATTACAATATGAGTTTCCAACTTAATATTTGTTGGACTACAATTTACACATGAAATATTGTTTCATCACTTCAAAACATTAATATTGTGTTTTCAAGACATTGCAAGTGAATTCACCAACTGTAAAGACTTGAACATCAGTCTCTATGTTGTGTCTTATGTGAGATATTGACTCTAAGGGTATCACTAGACTGGTTCTCTTCTCTCTCTCTCTTTGCATTTGTTGCTCCAATCTTATTGTTCTCCTCTTTCTTCAATTCTTGCTTCTGACCATCAATACTGAGTTTCTTTTCTGAAAAAAAAGAAGTTACAATGCAATGTAAGACATTAATAATGATGAACACTAGAATATAAACTAAAGTAGAAAATAAAATATTTATACGACATATACCTCAACATAAAAAATGTCAAAGCCATTTTTCTGCATAATAGCAAGAAACTCGAACAAGTTTTCTTCAGTTGGGCGATAGTAGTCACTATGGGGCCATATGAATTGTATAAACAAAGAAAATAAAACATTACGATAGAAAAAAAACCTTAGTAACGTAATATTCAACCTTCAATTAAAGCTTAGACGCAATCATGCCAACTAAGCTACATGCCAAAAAACTCAAGTTGTAGATAACTTGTGAAAACAAATAATCTAACGTGTGATGTCTAATCCTTGTTGTTTTATTCGCAACAACATTTCATTGTCTAACGCATGAACTTGGTCAAGTATATCAATGACATATTCTCACATAAAAACATGAAAGTAAACTTTTCTAATCGGCATGAAAATATTTTAACACAAAACAAATAAAAGGATTTCAATCAATATCTTGTAATACTAATTTCATATTCAATATTTGGTGGTTGTTTAAATGGACATGATACTAAGTATTTTTAATTTCATAGTTAAAAGACAAAACAAAATAAAAAGAAACGTTCAAATTACAATCAAACAATAAAGAGAGGATATCATGGAATGGACATTGCAATTATAAAAAAATTATTTAATTGTCCATTGATGTCTTGTCTGGCATTCCTAAAAAATTTGTTTGCCCAAAATAACCATGAGGTGAAAGAATAGCAACATTAGAAACCATAGGAATTCGTACTAGAAACATTTCCAAATTCGATGGCTCAGGTGCCCAAAGGATCTCCAACATCAAATGAATCATACCCAAGACATGTTCTGCATTGTCTCCCCATCCTTTTTCCAATCACATTTCATGTAACCTGCTCACACCAGATTCAAGTAACAATCAAACAAAGGCATTGACATTTGTTTTTATATTTTATATCTATGAGCTTTGAATCTGATTTTTTGTTCCTTGTTGCTACAGAGTATCCCTCACCTTCTGAACACCACCACAAGGCCTTGCTAGTTTTTTTAGTAACAGGGAACAATTAGGAAACACGAAGGAAAATGATTTCCCAAGGTGGCAGCATGGTTCCCCAAAACAAGGCATTTTGGGCTTATTCTCCCAAAAAAGAGGTACTTATTGGCATCTCCCTCAAAAATTTTCATATAAAGGCTTAAAAAATGAAAAAAGAAAAAGAAAAATATAAAAAATCCTACCTCACTTTAAATTTTCTTTATCTTTTATACACTTTCACTCATTAATCTTCATTTTATTTTCAATGTTAATTACACATTGTTATTGTTTAGTTTTAACTTTTTAGCCTTGACTCTAGATACTAGACGTCATATTAGTATTTACTAATTTATTAATTCCAGTTACTTAATTAGATTCTAGAATGATGGATTTAAATCAATGTATTAGTGTTTACCATTTATGATTCATTTATATTTTATGAATCAATTATTCAATTATTAAATATGAATCTGAATCATGTTTATATAATAAACAAATTTGAATTAAGTACTATTTTATTGTTTAAATTTAGTATTTACAATGCACAATGATGAATTTGCATGGGAATAATTGTTTTTGGGATTTTTCCATTATTATTTTTATATTTATATTTTGAGAGACAGGGACCCCTATGCTAGGGACCCCGACATCCCCACACCCCCTTGAATTTACCCAAAATTTTTGGGTGCTTCCACACATCCCCACACGTGTGTCTCCCAGCTCCCACACTCCCTTGTCCCATAAAATTGGTAGAACATTGATTATAGCTTGGATTTCATACACCTATGGTCAAACGTATTGATCACTTATCGTCTTGTATTACTTGTACTTTATGGATACCTCTTGAATTTCTTAAGCTCTAAAGGAGTTCCCCATGTTTTGACTTGGTTCGATTGAATGATGTATGATGAAGTTGACATGAATTTCTTTAAACAAGCTTCCTCTTATCATGATTAAGACTGTTGCACCAAAAATTTGCATTACAAGGCATCCCTTAGCACAATTAACCATGGTTGCTCTTCAAGGGAAAAATTTGGTGGGGAGTATATATTTAACTAAAGTCCTCAATACTTGCCCCTAGAAACAATAATTGTTATGTGCGCAAGCGCATACACTAGCATGTTACTAGAAGACCTGAAACCTAGTGGGGAATATATTAGCTACTCACTTTCATCGACCAAGCAAGTTGCACTTAACAATTGACTTGTATTTGAAGACATGATTTGATGAATGATTATTGTGTTGGAAATACTGAGAGGGAGGGGTGAATCCGTATTCCTTTCAATTAGAACATTAGTTAATCTTAAATTATTATCATTGTTTGTACAATGATAGAAGAAAACAAAAGGAACACAAATGCACACAGTTTTTAAGGTGGAAACCCACTCCGAGACAATAACCACCTAATGATTTTCTAATAATTCTTTAATATTCAACTCTAATTGAAAATAAAGTTCCAACTTCCTAGAATCTAGAAAAGCATTCTTCTCCAGCTCCCACTGGATGGACTCTCCAATTCCCGATATTCTTCAGGAGTCAACTGAATGGATGCCCCAACACCCAATGAGCTACAACTCACCCTAGCACCACCCTACCACCCTATAGAAGAATAAAAGAAGAATGGACTCCTGTACCACAGAAAATGGTCCACTTTACAATGATATAGAATGATGTAGAAGAAGAAGATATACTAGACCATCACCCCAACTTTGACACAACCAACTAATGATGATCCTAGACCTCTCAACACTGCCTCTTCAACTCTTGGTAGAGAGACACTAGTACAATTTTTACAATAATGTATTTACAATGACTTAGTACAATGATACCTTACAATGATTGTATGCAGTGCTACCCACTTGAAGAGTTCATATGATGAACTTATTGCTGCTGTTATGCACCTTGGTTGCTGCTCTTGCCATGCTATCCTCTGTTTCACCTTGCTTTGCTTTGTTGCCCTAGAAAGTCTGGTCCTTTGCAACCCTTGACAACACATGATCTAGATTTTTCTTTCCTTCTAGGAGCTCGATATTGAATCTGGTGTATCTTTGTTATTTTAGATCCTCAATATCTGATTTTTGGTCCTGTAGTAGTTCTCTGAGTCGTCTTTCCAATGCCACAATTCTGACCCAATTTTGATTCTTCAAGGGAGAGTTATACCCAATCTCTCACAATGCCCTAGTTATGGATTGTTTTACCAGAGCAAACTTGTACGGTGTGCCACGTGTCATTGTTTCTTCATTCAACTTTGAAATTAATAGAATGAAAACTATAGTCTGTGCACTATCTGCCACTTTCTACAAAATTCCAATCTGATACTCAAAGAGAGAGTTATGATGATTTTCCCAAGGTCACTTCTTTGAGAGGAATTTCAGGAGCCTGCAAAAACACTGACTTCCACAGATCATGTCTCCGAAACTATTGCGCAACATGATCTGAAATTTTCAAAGAAGCTTCCTCAGGATTTCAGCTTCACCTCATAAAATTTTCAGCTTCTAAACCTTTGTAGAAAAAATTTAGAGCGAAAATTCCACGATGACCTGTTTCAGATGGCGAAATCCCTTACATGAGGAGGATATGAGGATCACAATTTATATAAATGCTTAGGTTGAGAGGGGCTTCAACAAGTGAATGTGGGATGGATTTTAGGAGCTTAAAAAATATTAATTATGACTTTTCAATGACCCATTCCACAACCCCGTGGGGTTTTAGCCCACTAACTGGGGGTACAAACTTCAAACATGAATATCTCTCAAACCGTGAAGAATTACGTGGCATGCCATATATCAACGGAAACATTTCGACAAGTAGAAACCATAAAAAGAATTATTGAACCAAAATATAGTAATTTGGTAGGTCAAAATTCCCATGCAATATTTGGTTAACTCCTGGTGCTACTTGGGTTGATATAAATGACAACCGCTGATCAAAAATCTCCCCCTTTGGCATTGATGGCAACACAAGTACTCCCCCTGCAATCATGACACCTCTTCCTAAAACATTCTCTCCCCCTTTAACATCAATGGCAAAGGGTAACTCCCCCTGAAACACAACCATCCTGCGGACCTGTACACACTTCCACTCCCCTTGACACACAACCATCCTGTGGACCTGTACACACTTCCACTCCCCCTTTATATTTTGAATAAGGAAAATATAATGATAACTTGGGAGAATCCCAAGCTTCTGGTGAAGATATTCAATGCTTCATGAGTACTCTCACGATAATCAACACTTCCTTCCCAATCTGCATCTGTAAAGGAATGAATAAAGAGATTTTTACCCTTGGGATACCACAAGCCATATTCTATCGTTCCCTTTAGATATCAAAGAATTATTTTGATGACAATAATATGTGATTCTTTTGGTGCTGCTTGGAATCTTGCTACTTGTCCAACTTCTTGCATAAAATCTGGCTGGGAGGCTATTACATATAGAACACTACCAATCATAGATCTGTACAACCTTTGATCCACATCCTTAGATGAGTCGTCTATGCTCAATTTTCAACCTGTTACCATTGGAGTAAGGATGGGTTTGAAATCTTTCATTTTAAATTTCTTGAGAATTTCCTTGATGTACTTGGCTTGACATATAAATATTCATTTCTCATGTTGAGATATTTGAAGCCCTAAGAAGTATGTCATCTCACCAAGTAAAGACATCTCGAAATCACTTTTCACCTTTGTAGCAAACTTCTTACTTAGTTGATCATCATTGCTACCAATTATTATATCATCCTCTTTAGCTATTAGACATGCTTTAGTTGCTTCATCCAGAACATATATGTCGTTTGGAGCTCGACTTGCTATAGCCACAATTTCACCATACATGCCTTTCCTGATTTCACATTTTGTGGAGTTGAATAGTATTGTGTGTCCTTGAACACACATTTGTCCAACACTGAGCAGATTTTGATTCATGTTTTCAACCAATAGAACATTCTTGGCTAGAGCATATTTTCATCTGAGAGTGACAGTACCTAATCCTATAACATTTGAAGATCCATCATTTCCAAAGGACACAGTTCCATCCTTCTTATCTTTCAGAGATACAAATTTATTTCTATCTCCAGTCATATGCATTGAGCAACCACTATCAACATACCACACATCTTTGTTATTTTGAGCCTTGAGAGCAAGAGCACAATTATCAGTCTTCTTCTTCTTCCATTTTTGTGCGTTCTATGGCTTCGAAGATTCTTCTGGAGGATTTTCAAGTCTACAGTCTTTGGCTATGTGTCCAAAGTTTCGACATTTGTAAAATTCAATATTATTTCTTAAATGTTCAAATCTATTGATGTTTCTTTGAGCCCTGGGAGGTTCATATTTGACAGAATTATTGGAATTGTATTCATTCCTAGGGTACGTGTGACATTCTACAACTTTATGACCAAATTTTCCACATGAATAACAGTAGCCATAAAAAATATGTTGGTACCTGGATGGAAATTTTCGTCAAGGAATTGTCTTCCAAGGCTGTTCTTGCGAATCTTGTCCAATGAAGTCTACATGCATGTCATATTCATAGGTTCATTGTATTTTGTTGTAGAAGGTCCTAATTCTTATTCTTTGTAACCGATGTCAGTTCTGTCGTTGTAAGATCATTAATTGTTGATGAGTTCTTCCAATGCCCTTGAGTTGTTGGCATAGTTTTGGATAGTTTTTCCTTTCTTCACTTCCTCACGCAGCGAGACTGCTTCGGCTTCTAATTCTTCCCTTTCTTGGTTGCTTTGTTCCAAATTCTTTTGAAGTGACTCTTCAATGCATTTGTGTTCTTCAACTTCAATTTTGAGACCTTGAACTTGTTCTTAGAGAGTATTGGAACAGATCTTCTCCGCCTTGAGATCTTTTATAAGCTTGATTGCTTCCTCATAAAATTCTTCTATGGTCAATCCTTCTTCTTCGTTATTTGATACCCCTTGTTTATTGTGCTTGGGTTTATTGTGCTTGGCCATAAAAAATACTCTCTCATTGGCTTCTTCTTTACTGTCACTTTCTTCATCAGATCATGAGCTATCTTCTTTAGAGAGAAAGTTCCTTTTGGATCCTTTCTTTTTGCCTTTCTTGTTGAATTTCTTAAAGCCTTTCTTTCCTTTTGAGTTTCCATCACTTTTGTCTGGACATTTTTCTACGAAATGCCAAACCTCACCACAACCAAAACATATCAATGGAAGTTTACCTTTGAATTTTCCCTTACCAGTTTTTAGTTTTCTCGTAAAGTAAGCATATTCTTCATCTGAAAGACCTTCTCCATCATCTCCCTTTTCTTCACACTTGCAGGTGCATGTCATTTCAATTAACGGTTGTTTGTACTTATTGGCTTTCTTAGATGCAATGAACACAGTTTCTAGATTTGAAGTACCCTCTTCTTCATCAAGTCTCATTTCATATGCTATGAGAACTCCATGTAATTCCTCTTTGCTGAGTTTGTCCAGATTTGCACTGTATTCTAAGACCGATACCTTTGGGTTGAATCTCCCTGGTAACCTTGCATTAAGAGATAGACCTCCATTCTTCCTTTCTAGAGTGCATAATTATTTTCATTTAATAGAGGTACACCATTCTTGGTATGCTCCATGACCTCCTTCCAGCTATTAAACTGCTATTGAAGGAACCAAGCTCTGATACCAATTGTTGGAAATACTGAGAGGGGGGGGGGGGTGAATCAATATTCCTTTCAATTAGAGCATTAGTTAATCTTCAATTATTATCAGTTTTTGTACAATGACAGCAGAAAAAAAAAGGAACACAAATGCACACAGTTTTTAAGGTGGAAACCCACTCCGAGACAAAAACCACATAATGCTTTTCTAATAATTCTTTAATATTCAACTTCAATTGAAAATAAAGCTCCAACTTCCTAGAATCTAGAAAAGCATTCTTCTCCAGCTCCCACTGGATGGATGCTCCAACGCTCGATATTCTTCAGTAGTCAACTGAATGGATTCCCCAACACCCAATGAGCTACAACTCACCCTAGCACCACCCTACCACCCTATAGAAGAATAAAAGAATAATTGACTCCCGTACCAGGGAAAATGGTCCACTTTACAATGATATAGAATGATGTAGAAGAAGAAGATTTACTAGACCATAACCCAAACATTGACACAACCACCTAATGATGATCCTAGACCTCCTAACACTTCCTCTTCAACTCTTGGCTGATAGACACTAGTACAATTTTTACAATAATGTATTTGCAATGACTTAGTACAATGATACCTTTACAATGATTGTATGTGGTGCTGCCCACTTGAAGACTTCATATGATGTACTTCTTTCTGCTGTTATGCACCTTGGTTGCTGCTCTTGTCATGCTACCCTCTGTTACACCTTGCTTTGCTTTTCTGCCCTATAAAGTCTGGTCTTTTGCAACCCTTGACAACACATGATCTAGATTTTTCTTGCCTTCTAGGAGCTCGATATTGAATCTGGTGTATCTCTGTTATTTCAGATCCCCAATATTTGATTTTTCGTCCTGTAGTATTCCTCTAAGACTTCTTTCCAATGCCATAGGTCTGACCCAATTTCGATTCTTCAAGCTAGAGTTATACCCAATCTCTCACAATGCCCTAATTATGGACTGTTTCAGCAAAGCAAAATTGTACGGCGTGCCCGGTGTCACTGTTCCTTCATTCAGCACTAAAATTGATGGATAGAAAACTAAAGTCTGTGCACTATCTGCCACTTTTTACAGAAATCCAATCTGATACTTAGAGAGAGAGTTGTGATGATTTTCCCAAGGTCACTTCTTTGAAATGAATTTCAGGAGCCTGCAAAAACACTGACTTCCACAGATCATATCTCTGAAACTATTGTGTACCTTGATCTAAAATTTTCACAGCAGCTTCCTCGGGATTTTAGCTTCATCTCATAGACATTTCAGCTTTTGAACCTTCATATAAAAAACATTAGAGCGAAAATTCCATGATGACATGTTTCAGATGGCGAAATCCCTAACATGAGGAGGATATGAGGATCACAATTTATATAAATGCTTAGGTTGAGAGGGGCTTCAACAAGTGAAAATGGGAGGGATTTTAGGAGCTTAAAAATTTTTAAATCTTGACTTTTCAATGACCATTGCGACAACCCCATGGGGTTTTAGCCCACTAACTGGGGGTACAAACTTCAAACATGAATATCTCTCAAACCGTGAAGAATTATGTGTCGTGCCATATATCAACGGAAACATCTCGACAAGTAGAAACCATCAAAAGAATTCTTGAACTAGAATATAGTAATTTGGTAGGTCAAAATTCCCATGCAATATTGGGTTAGCTCCTAGTTTTGCTTGGGTTGACATCAATGACAACCGTTGATCAACATGTTGTTAAATGAATGCATAGTTTTTCAATGATGGCTATGTGGTATTTTTGGATTCCTATTTCCCTAGAGCATTAAGTGTGATATATCGGCCTTTGGAAATAAGGTTCTCAACAAGAGGGTGAGATCAAGCTCTATGGTTTGGTGGAAACATTCCATGCACTTTTAGTCCTCTTTGTTGAACATGTTATGGTTTTTCTTATCCCTGTTCCCCTAATTTGATTTCCAAACTATAACATCAGCTTCAATTTTCACCAACAATGTAGAAATATGATAACAACATGAAATTCCATATACATCAGTAGTTTTAGAATTCTCAAGTTAAATATGACTATCAATTTGAAATGTTAAACATGTGATATTGGTACGGTCTCCCATTCCTAGTCACTTGCTTTGAATATTTCTTAAATGTTGATCTCTAGTGTTGACTTTGATTCTAAAAAAATAGATGCATAAACCTCCCATGAGTAAGAATATGAAAAAAAAAAATAGTTACACTTGTTGGTAGGCTTTCCATATTGTGAAGACATATGTACCCAATATCTATATTAGCACTTGAAGTTTAAAAAATGTATGATCAACCCATGGCTGTCAACATGCATTTGACAGAATTATGCCTACAATAGACGTTTTGGTTGTAGCCTGTAAACTATAGCAATGCAAAGCTTGAAGATAAAATGCCACTTGGGTCAGGATAAATGGTAGAAAAATTACACATGTGAAACTTTATTATAACCATATTAGAAAATTCAAATTTAGTATGTTGGTTCTCATATTTATCTTTTTCTTGTACCTTGAATTCAATTTTGTGGGCTATAGACTGTAAAACTGGATAGACCTCATAACAGGCTGAGTTTCCTCACATGAGGGTAGTTTGGGATTGTACAACCTGACTGGGCCTAATAGTTAAGAACATGTGATTTCTCCTTGGAGGTCACATATTCTATTCTAGTGGGGAGTAGGTTATGTACACATGAGAAAACAATTGTTTCCAGATATTTGTGTGGCATTGGCAAGGTACCAACAAATATCATTCTTGCTTACAAACTAGAGAGATATGAATGTAATTCCTAACTGAACTTCAATGTGAAAATGTATTGAGGAAAAATGAGAAAAGTTTGAGAGCTTCAATATTAGAGAGATAGTGCAAAGTAGACTTGAAACTAGAAATTTAATGTTGGTAGGAAGTATAACACCACAATGAAATTGATTTGTGTGGATAACTTAATAGAAACCTTTTGTGAACATAGTCTCCTCTTTAAACTACACATGAACCTACAGATCTTGGGTTGACATGCCCTAGTGACAAATAATTGAATAACAAGTTCATTTATTTTCCCAAAGCAACCTAAAAGAAGCCTATATAAGCCCTCGAAATTATACTTGTGAAAAAGGAAGACTGGGAAACTTTTGTTTGGCCTAAGATTGACAGTGAAAACTTTGATATTAAATCTATTCATACATAGTTTGGGGACTTTTGGAATAATGTATTAGGGCCCTCATTTCAAGATGTTTGTTGGTGGATTTGGCCAACTATGCATTTCACATAAGATAACGACATTTATGTAACAATCTTGTAGTGCCAATGGGGGCACTACACCATGTATGTTTTGTCTACTGGATGAAAATGTTCTTGTTGGTGTCACATATTGGCTGAGGAACCCATCAAACAGTACATAAAACTCTTTAACATCTACAAAGCACTTATATGGAAAAATTTAAGCAAGAAAAATATCAACCATGTAGCTTCGCTCTAGCACCTTTTGGCAAATTTTGGTGCGAATTTTTTCAATTTTGCATGCAGTGTTGTCTGCTTGTTGTCCATTATTCATGTGGTCTTCAAAAGAGTTTTTTTTTCAGTGTGTTAGTCTTAAAGATGGGTTTATAAGTCTTTTACATATTTTGATGTTCAACCTTGGATTCTTTCCCAAAATTCACTACCAAAAACCATCACTGTCATGCCCGACTCTATCGTGACAAGGGCTTCTCTGGTTAGTAAAGTAGGGGTGGTAATAATCCCCCCACTAGGGTTCATTTAATCATTTCAACTCCCTCATGAGCCATCATGGTCATGGAAGAAATCCATCCATGCCGATGTACAAAGTCCATAGCCCTAATGCTAATGGATTTCGCCTTTGGTGTTAATTGGACAAACTCTAATAGTCAAAGGAAGCATATTAGAAAACCCCTATAAATATTTCAAATTCTACAATGAACTGTTTTCATGTCTTATTGCCTCATTTATATAGTTATATGTAAATAGTTAATTTCTGCACAGTATAAGATATATATGCATAGTTCATGCCTGCAAAATGCAAGTTATATTAATAGATAATGTCTAATAAATTGAAAATCCTAATTACTTTGTTACAGGAAACTATCCTCCTCAACCATTGAAAATTTTAGACAGTTGCGGTGAGGATATCCAAGTTGTTGATTGAGATTCAAGAGTGTACTACATCAAATCTTAATTTCTCAATCTGTGCAGTTACAAAAATTCTTCAGAAGCAATAAACCTTTATGGGAAATATTAACCAAATTATCTACTCAATAACTAAGCCATGTAGTACTTTATTATGACCTTCAAGTTGGATCAGGAAATGACAAAACAATATAAACCATTCACAATATACAATTAAAGAAATTGAATTAAGGCATGTGCCTAAAATTTTAAGCTATGGGTTCATCCCTTTCCAGATGTTGTCCAATTCGAACAAGGGAGTGGGTACAGAAGACAGTCTAGATTCCACTGCTTGTTACTTGTAAGAAAAAAATTTGATGATAAGGATTTTTTATTTTCACACATCGAGGTTAAATGGTAGTTTCCAATTGAATGCTCCAGTTGCATTTAAGAAAAGAACCACCAGAGCACCCTCTTTGAAGATAATTCTATACTATAATACATAGATCTAATGTCAAACAACTACTTTTGTGACGTATTTATTTGATAATAGGTATAATCATTATTTTTCAGCTAGAGAAGTTTAAACTTTATAGATGTCATCTTTTGACAGGGATAAGGATGGGATTATTGACACATTCATTAAAGGCTATTTCCTCCTTATGTCCTCAAGAATTTAATATACTAGTCACATCTCTAACAATAAAATCAGGATGTTTGCAACATTGCTTTATAGATATCAAATAGAATAACTTAATAGGGAAATATTCAAAACTCTAAGAATAAAAAATATATGTAATAAATTATTTATATTTTGTTTCTCTGGTATCAATAATCAAACATCTCCATTCAACATCTTTTGAGTCTAAATTAGGTTGGCAGACCAAATGAAGATATGGGAAACAGGTAAATATGTTGTTGTATATGGTGAATATTTTTAATAACATTCACAACTTCCCTGCAATTTCAAGTTGGCAAAGGGTCAAGAATGAGAAATGGGTGTGACACTTGGGTTGGATGTGGTGAGGGTTTTAGAGTGTTGGATGGTTTTATTGAGAAGTTACATAGAGATGGATATTTTTTTCTTTGCCAAGTTTTTTATCCAGAAACTACTACCATTTGGAGACAAGAGTGGAAAAAAGATGAAATGTTGGGGTTGGTAATTAAGTAGGATGAAATTCTATTGGGATAGATTCCAACCTATGACATATATACCCCAAAATTTGGTAACAAGGCTATAAGTGCTTAATAGAGGAGAATGTGGTTTGACGGTGGAAGATAATTTGGAAATCCCAATGCCCAAAATTTTCATGTGGTTATCTATAATGAACAACTCCTTTCTTGGGAAATTTTATAAAGAAACAAGCTATTGCGGTCCAGGTTGATATATTATGTGAAAGAATTGTACTGATATTATAAGAGCTCTTGCTTATGGTGGTGTCCTTTTGCAGTTCAGATATGTCAAGGATTAGAAAGGATCGTAGATTCAAGACAGATATGGAGTGGCCTCACTATTGATGAGGGGCTGCATAAATAATGCAGGGATTCAACTATTAAAAAATTCAAGATCATTGGCATTATTAGCAGCTTGCGAAATTGGATTGGCACACAATGCACACATATATATTCCTACTCTTCACTGTGATGTTCAGACCATATATATTCTTCAGGTTTCAGTTATTTTAAAACAAGAAAGAACCTAGAGTGATTCAAAAGAAGCAGATTGATAAAAATGGTGAATGGGCTTTCTTTGATGACACAAGTCAAGGTGACCCACCATCTAGTGGAGCTGGTGATGGGATATCTATCTGATGATCATGTTCTAAAGTTCAAAGCTGAATTAGGAAGTGGCCCAAATAATCTGATAGAGTTCATCGCATTAAAATTTCTAATCACTCTTGTAGCAAAAAAAGATGCTCAAAATATTCAAATCTTTGGAGTTTCTTTGGTTGTAGTAAATTGGATAAATGAGATCTATTACTTGGAAAACCATACCTTTAATCCAATATTTTATAATATTAATCTATATTGTTTAGCTTTATTAATCTTTCCTTTCTTCATGTTTATGGAGAACGAAACAAGAATGTAAATGCACTTTAAAAAACTACATTGTTTGTGGATACAGAGACTTGGCATATTCAACATTCGTTGCAGACCATTCTTATAAATATTTTCATAACTTCATACTCAATTCTATTAGCTTTATGTTTTATGATGTTAGTCCTGCATGTCTCTTACACGATGTCTATGTATCACATGGCTATTATTTTGGGGATATTTTATGGATTTACTGGAAATATATGTTCCAGCTAGTTTTATGGTCTATTTTAAAGGATATGATGGATGGGTGAGTCACTAACTTCAACTCACAATTTTTGGGTCTTCATGTCGAATGAATCTCATCATCCCTTTTTAGGTGATTCACTTACCATACATGTATCACTATATGCTTAGAATATTTATTTAAAGATTCCCCTTCTTCGGGACATCAAATAAATACCCATTTACAACAATTTCATCAAGGAATCATGTATCAAAGGGTCAGGTAGAAAGAAAATAAATCCTCCTATCATTCATTTATGGGAAAAATCTCTGATATCATGCTCAAGAAAGCTACACATGAAAAGTATGTTGAACCCAGAAGTACTATTGTGATGGCCTATATAGATGATACTTCCATTACCAAAAATTACCAAAATGGAGTATCTATGTCATCATCAAGGGAACTATGCTGAGATTGAACTTTTAGTTGTCTCTTCTAGGAAAGTGAGCATATCATCATAGCCCATGAGGCCAATGATGTTTTCTCTTCCAGACCCTAGTTCAGGTTCTTCATTCATTACTATTGTAATACCACCCCTGTCTCACTCGACAACAAACTTTCATGGTGGTCTCTGATGATGCTGAAAAGAGGATCATCCACCCAGTACTCCATGCCCATTTTCTTGTCCCCAGTGATTTATTTAATCAAATCACAATAATCCTCCTTTGGATCAGCATCTTTATCACTACTCAAGGCATCAAACTGAAAATTTTCAGAATTTTCATCTTAGTTAGCGTGATCATCCTCAAGGGAGCCCATGAGACTCCCCTTTGTAACAAGTAAGACACCACCATTTGATTTTTATTCTTCAGATTCTTCAAACATGTCTTTGAATCCCTTATAGCTTCCACCAAACTGTCCTTCAATTGGAAAAACAAGTGCCTCTTTATGGGACTGTTCCAATTCTTTATCAACTTTCAAGACTTGTACATGATTTCCCTCTAGTTAGTCATTGTCAAACTTTGGAGATCCATTGAAACATAATATATATGACCTTTCCATGAGGTCTAAAATGTATAATTTATATTCATATTATAGCATATAAGTGCTCTATTGGTTGTTCTTGTCCTAGTTGTCAGTTTCAATGCAGTCATGGCATCTGAGCAGTTTGCATCATTTCTGATGTTTGTCATAGTTTAGCTCTCACATTTAGGCATTATAAAAAGTGTAATGTGTTGGATAATATGTTCAAAGTAGCAATAACTATTGTAATCTTGGTTTGAATGTTTTTCTCTATTACATTTGTAGCAATATTAGTTTCATTAGTAGTATCAAGCCCCACATAGAGATAGAGTTAATGAATTCTTAAGCCCTCTTGATCCAAATTATGCGAGCAAATATTTTCCCATTATAGCAAGCATTAGTGAAAATCAACTGTCTACTTGGCCTTCATATTTTATGAATATAAATGTACCTGCATATCTAGAGCTATCAGGCATCATTGAATGTTTCTTTCAGTTTTCAAATACAAGGTATTTTTTGTTTCTTCACATTGTGACATTAGTATAATTTTCTAGTATAATGGTGTGCCTTGTGCTAGTGCTAGATCCAACAAATTGTATTTAATTTTGCATTTCTATTTCTGAAGCTTTTACAACACTAACACTATCAGTCAAATTCTAGCTCCCTCACACTTGAAGGCAACTTGTTCCTTCATCTGAATCTCGTTCTCATTGGAAATCATTTAAGAGAATGTACTCAGAATCACTGTGCAAAATATGGAATCCCCTGATTCTCCAAAAATGTAGGAAGATTGAGTTGCAATGAGTGAATGTTGTGCAAGTTTTATCTAGTAAGATTAAACATGAAATCCCATGCTCTTTTATTTCATCTATTAGAAGAAAGAGGAAACTTCTTATTATTTAGTGGTGTAAGTCCTTTGGACATATGCATGTTTCTACACTAGATCCAAAAGGAGGATTAAAATGGCTGGTAGAATGTAAACCAACCTTACAATAAAGGATTTCTTTTAGAATTTGAAATATGGTTGTTGGGTTTTGGTCCATTTCCAAATGTTGCTGCTAAATTGACATGGCTAGTAAACTAGAAACCTATGAGGGCCATATTAACAACAATAAATAGAATCATAAAAAGAACAAGTTTGTTTTCCATTGTTTCAAGATTTAGCGTTGGTATACCTATGCGAAAACAAAAATAAAGTTCAAGGGCAGTGGATCCAAATTAAAATGACCAGATGAGCAGCAAAGGTGCATTCATACGAAAAAATAGGCTGTGAAAAATCATTTGTATTTTGCTTCATAAAGCATTCTATCGATAAATTTCTGAATGGATGTTGATACATTCATTAAGTGGATAGTATTTTCATAATGAAAACTGTCATTTAGAATGAATACTTTGAAATACAATAATAGGATCTTCACTTTATGACTATAGATAAGACAACTGAAAAATTGTTATAAATATATGAATTCATGGAGAATTAATGCCAAAAAAGTACACTATTTTCTAAGACAATTGAGACCCTTCATACCTAAGGTGACAAACCTACTCAAGACAACTCATCTTCCTTTCTATTCTTGGAAAGTAGTTACACTAAAGAAGGTTGGAACTTAGTATGCAAGAGGGGATAAAACACAGAATCGAAGACTTTGTAAAGAGTTGGAATTTTGAAACTTGTAGGTTGAATTTCTCTAATGCCCAAGGGGCTACTGTATTCATAAAATATCTAAGTGTGTACCAGGAGATTCACCTCCATTTTTGTAGAATTTGTATCTTAGTTTTTGTATCTTTTCTTATTCAATCAAGATTTTTTTTTCGCAATTGTCTATGAAGTTATGGATAAATTTCTTTAGTTATCAAGATGAATGTTCAAGATTTATAGTCAACATTGTTTCTTTGATTATATTTGAATATAATGCAAGGCAGTGACTGATTTCAAATACTTGCTATTTTTCTATTTCCCACATTGGTTTATCATCAGGAATGAGTAAGGTATTTACCTTTAGATGCTTTGGAAATGTATTACCAACCTGTTTAGTATTAAGGAGTGCCTTGCTTTGAATTCAAGGTTATCCAATCTTTATAGTTTACCTCTGAACCATAGGGATTCATGTGAAGATTCTCCAATATGTATTCTTGTGTGCTATTGAATTCATATGAATAATTTCCATGGATTTTTTTTCCTATTAATAAAAATTAATGACTACCACATTCTCTAGAATATCTAATATTTTAATGTATTCTTTGAGTTCCAAGGACTGCCATCCCATTCCCATTTCTACCTAAGACATCATATTTTAATTTTTTCTATGTCATCCATCTAATCAACTTTATATTTCAGTAATACAAGATAATGGTGCCCAATGGAAAGGCACTAGTGTGGATATTAGATGGGGTTCATGTGTCTAGTTTGCATTGTTCCTCCAACATTTTACTCCAAAACCCCTGAAAATTGGCATTGAAATTTGCATGAGAGAGATGTTGTTGAAGTGATGTTGGACAACCAGCAGTTGAATATATTCGCAACTTACCCCATCTAACCTGAGAGAATGCTTGAGAAATAAATAGGGGAGGTTTTGAAAGCCTCCATAGGGTACCTTAGATATTTTTTTTTCTGACTAAGACTAGCCTAAGAAATAACAAAGACCAATCACCTTAAAATCCAAATCTGTGAGACCCCAAAGACCTGTTTGACCTCTGCAAATGAAACAATTGTGAAGTTGTCACTTCAAATGCACCATTCGATAAGTTGCACGAAACATGGAAACATCTAGAAGTTTCTAAAAGAAAATATTGGAAACATGTAATAAATTATATGTAGATGGAAACATGAGACTCAGTTGCAGAGTGAGCTCTTTTTCCAATGGTTTCTTATGTAACTAAAGGGAAAAAATCTTGCAAGTTTCTGAGGATAAACTTAAGAGAAGATAAATTTAAAGACTCAAAAATAAATAAAAATAAAAATTAGAATGGAAGCAAACTAATGCAATAACAATAGATAGAAAGGAAAATTTTGATTTGGTATGCTTGCTAGATGAGATGATAAGCTCCATATTCACTTGCCAAAAACATAAGAAATTTTGATGAAGGATGCATCAGTTTATAGAAATTTACCATTTTATTACTTAGATTCTTAAATAAAATTTATCATGTAGGTTCTTAAATGAAAATTTACAATATGCTTATTTTCATAATAGATAGAGGAAGGACCTTAGAAGTTAAAAAGTGGATTCATACCCGACGTCATAAGATTCTCCTATGATGGTACTTACACACTGCCTTCTAGATCACATTGAAAGGAAATTCAAGTAGTAACATCAGACCCACCAACATAAATTTCTAGAAACATGTTTTATTCAAAGGCCAACTTCTCCCCACACTATGTTTCCAACCTAGCTTGATGGATCAATCGAACAAGCCATCAAAGGAGGATATCAAGATGGAGCAACCAAATATACATATTTAGGACATACTTGACAAAATTTTAGATAGGTAGATGCATTCCCTTACATGTTGCTTGATACTATTTAAACCCACATTAATTTTGGGGTAAGATTGAGTTTAATGAGGATGAGAGGTCAATAGAGTAACACACGTTATTGGAAAATAGTGGACATAGTAATGGTTTACAGTTGATATTTCCTTGGTTCAGGAAATTATTTATCCATACTTGTGTTTTCAAGAGGAATGCTAGTAGGGGCAGAAGATTTTGTTGCATGATCCTAAGCAAGGCTAGGGGTAAAAGGTGTGGACCATGTTGTCAAAGGGTTGAAAATATTTTACATCTAGGCTTGTCATTGATGACGTAGGGTCTGGAAAATATCCATAATGTGTCCTTTCATTTTGGTATGAAACCAGGAAGATTTGGTTTTGTTGTTGTCAATTTGATAAAAGTTGAGAAATGTTAGGAGCAAGGGAGTTGATGGCCTTTGGAAAAATGACACAAAGCATTGATGTGGGTTTGAGTGATAGTTTGATATTACTTTGAAACTAGAAATTTTTATCCATGGACTACAGTAATAGAAATGGGCCCCATTGGGAAAAATGACAAGTTTCAAGACATATTGTGGGTTATGTGAGAAGTTATGCATGTTTTATTCAAGTCCCAATATAAAACCAATAGTACAAACGTAAAACCAACGTCACAGGTGTAAAATTCCAAGTGTAGGTGTAGAAACCAATGGTTCCACCATGGAAAAAAAAATATGCAATTGCATAAATATTTACAATATTTTTGCATGAATGAATTGCATAAATGTTAAAAGGAAAGGGAAACACAAGAAATAAAATGCTACCTATGTGTCAATGGCCCGAGGATATGGATTGGTGATGTTGATGCACCTCTAGATCACTAAAATTGATTGGAGAGCTCACACCATAATCTTGGGT
The DNA here is from genome assembly GCA_034641835.2 of Pinus albicaulis. Classification (NCBI taxonomy): domain Eukaryota; kingdom Viridiplantae; phylum Streptophyta; class Pinopsida; order Pinales; family Pinaceae; genus Pinus; species Pinus albicaulis. The sequence continues at coordinate 593,740,626 of CM076569.1, read as the reverse complement.
AGGAAGAAAATTCCAAACAAGACTAGAATTACATAGTTCTTGAAAAGCTCCAGTCTTCAAGTTGTTATACCAATTGATATTATTTTAGTTACAATAATGCAAAAATGTTTCTTGCATACAAGAAAGAGAAAGTGTGCCAGTATGAGAACAGATTTGTCTGAACTGTACACATAGGTTTTAAAATAAAGTATGCATATTTAAATATGTGATCATGTTTGATTGAGTCACCTATGATTTGTTTACAGTGAGAAAGGAGAAATACAAAAAAATAAAGTGCAAAGTGCCAAAATACAAATATAATATGTTGTCAACTAAGACCACCATAAACTTAGGGAGAAAGTTTCACCACCCTGACATTTGGAAACCACACATCAATTTTACAACATTGGTATATTACCAATGAGACGAAATAAGAAACCAAAAAGGACATTGCACAATGTTAATTTAAGGAATTCCTTTATATTTCTTATGATTTTATAGTGGGATATGTTTCAAAAGAAATGCACGAAATGTTGAATATCAAAACTATACCTCATGAGAGAAGTTCAATATTAGGTAAGAGCTTCGAAGTCTAACAAAATAAAGCTTCCCTAGTTTTACAACATTTTAGGCCATTAAGTTTTGGAGGAGCTTCATGGAGTTCAAAGGAGTGAAAGTTGAAACAACAACAACATGGAAACAATGTTTCACCAGTGGATGCAATGGCCAAGATGTTAAAATTGGAAACCAGGGTTAAATTCCACTTTGGTCTCCTCAGTTGATGGAGACAATAATTCCATTGAGTTCTTCTTTTCGATAGTACCAAAATCGATATAAATATTGTCTAATTTGGATAAGGAAAACATTTAATTATTCAAAAGAAATGTTATAATTCATGATTTGGTTTAGGAAAGAAAAAATGAAATTTGAATTTTTAATTTCCCTACAAAAGTTATGTCAAATAATCATGTCTAAAATTATATATAAAGAAACTCTTATCATCCCATTTTGAATTCATCCAAGAGCAATCTCATCAAGGAATTACCTCTGAAATTTCCAACAAAGAACTGAGGCTAGCATGAAGAAAGAAGGACAAGTTTCTCTCTATTTTAGGGTGTGTATTTCTTGCAGGTCTAAGCCGCAGGTGTGAGAAGAGGTTAAGAGTGTAGTTGTATTTTCTTTATGGTAATTATCTCTATGTTCTAGGCCGTAGTAAACTGTAGCTCATGAAGGAAGTCTAGAGGGCCAAGAAACCTAGTCTAGGGTCTCCTTACCTATTCGTAGCCACTAAGAAGCCAATTCAATTAGATCAAAGGTTGTAGAACCTTGGATAGAAGTTGTGATCCCTGATAGGGGATTGTGATCCCTTGTTGTAGTGTTTCTCTCCATGATATTCTATTGAAAATATTTGTTGCAGGACGCAGACAGAGGACCGTTACTACAACTAGTTGTTAAGTTGTTTGAGAGAATGAATGCATGGTTGAGTCCTTCTTTATAGGCCTCATATTCTCAGGCTTAAAAGTAGATTGTAATGGGGAAAGATGGAAAATTCAGGCAGCCCTAAATAGTGTTCAGAAAGGGCTAATTCAGGCAGCCCTAACCAGTATTTAGAATTTCAATCTAAGGTCGGATCTTCTATTTGTCAAGTCAGTGTTGAATTTAAAGTCATTGTACTCCCTCTCTCTCTGCTGAACATTTTTTTATGAGTAATAAGAAGAATTGATCAAGGGTTTTCCCCGACTTGTGGTTTTTCCCTGGCTGGCACCATATCCTTGTGTTATCTTGTCTTGTCTTGTCTTTTGCTTCAATCATCTATTTTATTTCTTCAGTTACTATTTATATAATAATGCGCTATGTGATTGCTAATGGAATATAAATGGCTTATGGGCTAATATGTTCAGTGAAGTAACTAAGTAAGAACATGCTCCAAAATTAACATGGTTTCAGAGCTAGATAAGTTCAATCCCAAGCAAGAGAAGTAATGCAACCACAAGGAAGGTAATCAAATTTCCATAAAGAAAGGGACTGTTAGAATTCTAGTTTGGGAATATGTCAGAGTTGGGCTCAATAGCTCATAGGGGCTTCAAATCAAATTTTCAAACCATTATTGAAGATTCCTCCTTCAACATTTAATGGAAGCAGCCAACAAGGAGGAGAGCAGAGTCAAGACTATTTAGGGAAACGTCTCTCTTGCTAGATAAAACCACAGGTTAAGAGGTAAGTATTGATGGTTTTTCTGTACTATTTTGTGAAGGGTTTGTATATATTTACAAGGCTGCCGGAAGGTGCTGCTACAAAAGTATGAGGAGAAGGATTTGAGAGGGTTGAGAGGCCTAGAAGGTACCTTCTTCCCTAGCTGCAGTGATATTAAGAGACAATGCAGGTAAATGGGGATGGTTCCTTGTCCTAAAAGGATATTCTCATTCTACTCCAGGCCATGGAGAAGGGATTGCTTCTACAACAACTCGGAAAAGTTTGTTTTGAGGCCTAGCTTAGGCCGTAGTCATCCTAAGGTACAGTGCAGTTAAGATCAAGTATATTTTAATATATATGAAGACCTTGATGTAGCAAACACATGAATTGTAGGAGGCTTGAGGAGGAGCCTTAAAGCCCTTCCAACCATGCTTTGAATGTATAGTAGAACAACATAAGGGGAAGCATAGTTGGTCATGAAATCACAGTGATTTGAAGCAAGGTTCAGCAAGCTTACTTTTCAAGGAAGTCTCTCAGATCTTCACTCTTGATACTGCACCTCTGAAATAATTGGACATTCATTATATACCTATGGTCTTTGTATTATTTTCCTATAATTTCATATGGCATATGATCCAGTATGATTCTTTTCATTATGAAAATTTGTCTTGCTTCAATCATATATATGTTTCTCATATTAATCTACATTGGTATGGCTTCCCATATTGGAAATAATGGGTATCAACCCATTCCTATATACTCTCAACTTTTTGTATGGATGTCACTATGCAACAACTCCAATATGGTATTGCTATTACAACAATATAAGCTTGACCTTGATTTCATAAGTTTTATATGAATGATGGTACAATACATGAATATATGGAAGGGCATCCATCAGTTCAAATATGGCTTCTCTTCTCTATTCATATGGTATATTCCCACTTTCTATATTCGTTGAGTTTTGTATTGTATACAGAACAATAAGATTCCCCTATATATGGTGTCAGGAATCCTATTCGAGAATGATGCTGCAGTGGAGTAGCTGCAATATCCTCCATCTAAAATATCAATGCTCTCAATCACTTTGGGTCATATTGATTGTGTTCACAATCATGTTTCTTCAATAGTGTCAGCATTCATATATATAGTCACAGTCTGATCTTCTTAGCATCAAGCTTATCGATCCTTGTTCAGTTTCAAGAAGAATCAATTTTTCACTATGAATACCTATAGTAGCATCATGAAGGGAAAAAATTATGTAGGTATCTGAATACCAGACCTCCCCTGTGACAGAAATCACTACAACAATTTAGGTTGACCATTGGAAATTCCATTAGCATAAGCCAAGGATGCAACTAGTATTTAGTCTTTAATGACAAGAATCAGAACCTGGAGGGCAGAATACAATTCTTCTTCACCATTTTAAAGTGCATTAACTATTTTCCACATTCTTCTGCAATAATACCGAACCTTGGAAGAAATTTAGTACATCAAATGTAATATTTGTGGTTGAGAAGAAACTGGGCATAATTTGAAATTTCCTTGGTCTATCTAGATGTTAAGAACAGGCTAGAAGTGAATATCCATGACATAATCAGACTTGGAAATCATTCCAAGGATAAATTCAGAGTAATTCCCTTGGTATCTTTAATTTCAGCCATTATTACAATTTCAGTAATAAGGTTCTATTGATATACTGCTATTGAGATCTATCATTTGAATAGGCAGAGAATGTGAGAGAGTTCACCTATGTATTGTTGAGGTTTGGTATGCTAACGTGTCATATTAAAAATAAGGAGAATATTGATAAAACGTTAAAGAAATAATTAAGAGGGAGCTATATTGATGACTTTGGCACATGGACCAAAGGAATAGTGACTGGAAAAGTAGTAGGTTGCAGATAGCTCTATGACTCTAATTTTGGCAAGGTCACTTTCCTTATATTTAGAGGGAGTTATGGACAAGCCATGATGATTGGATTGTAAGGATGCAACTACTTCTGATTGATGATACTCTTGTTTATCAACGTAATATGGAGTTGACTTTAGAAATCAAGATGTAAGACCTAGCCTTGATGCATTATTCCATACACTTAAGTATTGATGGTAAAATGGTTTGCATATGTATATCTTGTGGGATACCTAATCATCGCCTTATCAAACATATGTCTCACTATGAAAGTTCTAAAGTCGATTTATGGGTGAGCCTCATATATTGGACAGCTTCTTATTGAGATATCTCGGTGATTCTACATCCTGATGTACACCACTGAAATCTAAGGTTTCATGACTATTTTGATGATAACTCAGTTGAAAATATGATGGATGGAAATAGCACATCTAAGTGTTATATACTCTAGCACTACTGTAGTCGGATGTATAAATTTATGAAATCTCTTCAATTTTCATCGTTGTATATTGCAGAATAGGATTCAGAGAATCCAGTGTTTCACATAATACCACTTTATATGGTACAAAAAAGGAAATTCCTATTTTATGTCATGTTTGAGTGATCTCACGATGAGCAGGATGCCTGACGGACACTTTGATTTCTAGAAATACAATCTTAGGATTGTGATCTCCTTGGGTAAGAGGGAGTAAGATCAATTAAATATTTTCTTCATCAAGATATGCAAGAAGCAGAGGATTGCTACATGATGCCAAGATCTCTGTTGGATGTTTTCTACCACTTTTTATTTATTTTTAAGGATCCATACAAGGAGAAAGAACCCTTTAATTTCAAAGGACTAATGAAAAAACAAACAAAGACTAACAATGACAGTTATTTCGTGAACTATTGATTGACAGTTAAAATAACTAGTAACACAACTTCAGAACTTGATTCTTTCCTGATGACAAGTATTTGTGTGATGTATGCATTCAAATTGAGATCAATCGCATACATGCTGGGAATTAGAAATAAAACCTACCAAAACCATACAAAAACTAAATTTGTAAAGATAAACCAAAAATCTAGATGCGTGAAATTTAATACTAAGGTTTGTTTGGCATCCTCCTGTCTAGTTGCAATGATCAAATAATATGTACATTGTTGAATCAGGAAACATCGTGTTGATTATGGTAGCCAAAAAAAACTTTATCAAACAAGTAACTTTTCAAAGATGTGAGGGTAGTATGCAACAACCCTTTTGATGTATGTACACAATACACATGGAATTTTTTAACAAGAAGTCATAATGTTGGAATCTCTGGTGTCATTATAACAGACAATACATGGAACCTTAAAAATGCCAAAATCTAAATAAAAGTTGAAGATTGAAACAGGGGAATCAATTGCAGAGAAGGATTGATTTCACATAGTTCCTTCATGTGAATAAATCGAAAAACAATTGCAAGTCGATGGTATCAATAACAACATAACACCAAAATAAGTAATATTGGAGATGAAACAAACCAATGCAAAATAGTGATAAGTTAATAAGCGAAAAATGAGTTTTCTTTGGTTGCAAGACAAGGTCATTTCATACATTCTCACAGACTTAACAATATAATTCAAAACAGTGAAGGATTCACATATTTCCACAAACATGCCCTGTTATCAGTTGGACTCTTCAATTCCAATTTACCATCCATCCATATATCTACATATGCTTGAGTTAATATGCATAAAGACAGGGAAAGGGCTTAAAAAAAGGATTTGTACCTAACATCATCGGATTCTTCTTTTATAGTAGTGAAACCCTATCTATCTAATAGAGTAGAAGGGTAATTCACATGGAAAATTCAAACCCAAGTACAAGCACTTTTAGGATAGTGCATTACTTGTTTACAGTTATATAGATGAAACAATTGAAAATGAAAACCGCCGATTTTTTCAGAACTAAAAGGGAGTTGTGGTGAATTTGAAGGAGATGAATAAATTTAAGTCTGGGCTAATCAACCTCTTATGGGTTTCTGCAAGTCTGTTTGTTGCTTGCATTGATATTGTTTTGGCGATTTCCAAGGGCCGATGGTTAGTCGTATGAATAAATTATCACGCCATTATGATTGAAAGTTGTGGTGCAAAATTCAAATGATAATAATTCATATAGAAGTAAAACCATGATGACATGAAGTTAAATTTAAGAGTGTATAGTTTCTAACTTGAAATTAGCGGGAAGACGACCTTTGAAATGATTTTTTTTAACTAGTAGGTTGAGGGTAAATTGAATAGAAGGGTTTTTTTTTTTAATGAGTGGGAAATATTTTATGGTTTCTAGGTTTTCACACTTTGTGCATTGGGACGATCAATGGTGACGGTTATTGTAGCTTTGATGGCTTATAGGAACTGCCTCACCACTTGTACGCACATGCAGGGTCTTCATTAAATGATCCTTGAAATCTTAACCAGTCTTCCTTCGAACTCCTGTTTAACACTCCCAGTTTTTGGTGTACGCATTTTTTAGTTATCTTTTGCATTGTTGTTCCGTTTTTGCATCCTCCCAGCATGGAAACCAGTCCAGTGTTTAAGACTCTCCCTCACAGTGCGGAGTTTGTAACAGTTTTGTGATTCATCTCTCTATGGTCTTAGTATGGTTAGCCCCAAAGACATGTCGACTTAGAATCGGAACCGAAGGAAATTCTGTTGGTCTGGGAGCTGGAACCAACCCAATAGAACCTAGAGAAGGTAAAAATTCCAGCGAGGTATCCACTTGGAAAGTGAGGTGTTTCTAAGCTGGACTGGGAAGTTAGTGATGGTTTAGGTTTTTTGGAACAATCAAGAAGCCTCTCATCAAAGGAGGTATCTTTGTTGCATGAAACGGAGTCTTTGAAAGTCGGTTTGGAGAATGCAGTTTTACAAAGAGCTGAAGGTTGCGTTTCCTTGAGGAATTTTCAAGTAATATATTGATTTCTCTCTTATTCCTTAACTGGTGGTCTCGTAGACGTGGTAAAGGGTAGTAGTCTACTAAGGCATGAAGGGTTAAAATCATGTTTAATTGAGGAGGTAAAGGCGGTGTCTCTAGGAGTGGGCCAACATTTGGATAGGACTCAGGGATGAAAAATATCACTAGTTGTTTGCCCTGGTCTGGTGTCTAATCAGGGTTTTTTTTCAGAGCGTTCTGGTGATAATGAAGGGTTTTTTGGGGAGAATCTGTTTAAAGGCTTCCCAATTCTTGAGGACTCATATACAAATTTTCGTCCTGTAGAAGAAATTAGGTAGGAAGGTAATATCTTCTCTCAGAATATCCAAGGAATAGTTAATGACATCTCTCTAGGGTTGAAGGAGAACTACCTACTTCTTGACCCCAAGACTCGGTCTCTAGGAGTTGAGGCACCTCCTCAGAGCATCAAGTCGCTGATTTCTTTGCCAAAACAACCCCCTTCGGAAGAACCACAAAATGATGAAGCTCTCAACACTTATTTTGTTATTGGATAGACCTTGCTCCAAGAGAAAGAAGGGGAAAGTAATCAGGAAGAAGGAGGTTAGACCAAACTTGGTATTGGGAGTGGACATTCCAATGGATGAGGCCTTGGAAAACTCAGAACTTATCCTGGTGGGGCGTGTGAAAGGTCATCAATATTCCTCAAATTATATCACAGAGTGGATACATAAGTCTTGGAGTGGAGGTCTGACCACTCAAAAAGAGGTTATCATATTGACTAGAGGCTGGTTTATGGTTAGTTTCACAAATTAAGAAGTAGTGGAATGGGTTATGGAAAGGAACTAGGGCTTTGGAAATTCCCCAATATTCTTCGAAAAATGGATGCCATTATTCGACACATAAAGAGAAAGGCTCGAAGAAATTTTGGTTTAGGTGTGTTTGTCAGCCCTCATGCCCCAACTCTCGTTGATGGGAGTGTTCAGAGCCATTGGAAATATGTCGGTCAAAGTTTCTTGAAGCAGATATGTCATTCCTGGTGACAAAAGAGAGGAAGGTGGCTCAAATATTGGTTCGATTGGACCCAAGAGAAGGGCTAGTAGATATGTTGCAGATTCAAGTACATGGCCACTCTTTCTCTCAGATTCTGGATTATGAGCAGTTAGAATTTTTTTCCATCATTTCCATAAGTATGGTCATCTGGCAAGGTATTTTCCTTTAGGCTTCCATAGACGCGGGAGACATCAGGAAGAGTTCGAACTTGAGGGCAGTATTGGGGAAGAGGTGGAGGCTGAGGTACAATAAGTGGAGTTAGATACTCAACATGATGGCTTCATTGAGCCCATGGAAATTTAGCTACCACCACAAGGGGGATAGGCAGAAGCAGTAAAAACAGCTCGAGAAAGTCAGGGTGAAGTGAAACTCACGTGACAGGTGCCTCTTCCTGTGGGTACTAATACTCCCCCTAATACTCCTATGTCTGTTAATTTATTTCCTTAGTATGTTTGTCTCGAGATTAGTCCCTCCAGCCATAAACCTATTGATTCTTGTTCCCCTGTTTCTGATCTTATATCTCTTGAAAGTATCATCTATGCCATTCTTGAGTTATATTTATCCGAAATTCACCTATTACCTGAAGAGCATCCCTTGGGCCTTGTGTGCCCTACTGAAATTCATCACTATAACCTCAGGCTGAGAGACAAAAAATATTGTATTGGTATCCCTATTGGAGGTCTTGGGATCCACTTGGAACCCTCTGTTCCTAATAAAATGGTAGGCAAAAAATCGAACATCTCCAAAGCAAAGCTGAAAGAAAAAATCAATATTGATGATGGCAAGAAATTATGCTAGAGAATTGATGTCCTCTGTTATGGTTTCTCGATGATTGTCATTTCCTACAACTATATAGGGCTAGCCAGTGCCCACAAAAAACTAGCTCTAAAATGTCTCTTTAGTTTTGTGCATTGTGACATTATCTTGCTTCAATAAACCATGGGTGAAGGGGACATGGTGATGAAGTTTTTAACCCAAATTATTCCTCTCTGGTATTTTTTGGCCCTTGATGCATCTGGGAAATTTGGAGGATTTTATTTTGGATTCAGAGATTGGAGCATCAAACTTCTGAATACATTGGGGTCTGATCTGGCTCTCAGGGACGAGGTATTTTCTTCTGATCTCGGTTTACAATTCTCTATTATAAATATCTATGACCCCTGCCAAGAAAGAGTAAGCTTATGTAACTATTTCTTCTCAAATTCTATCATAAAAAACTTTATGATAATCTTGGGAGGTAATTTTAATGTCTCTTTGGGTTTGTTTGAGCCTTAGGGGCCTCATGCCTAAGCAAATCCCCTGGTAGAATTTTTTATAAATAAATTCAGGAGGGGTAACTTCATTGATATAGATCCAATCAAGCGTAGGTGGGTTTACTACTATATGTATCAATACAAAAGGTATTGTATTTGAGTTCAGAGTGATTGATTTATTTCTCTGTGGACCTCTATCAATTATCTAGGTCTCTTTTCTTTCTCCACTCCCTTCCTCACCTACAAATGGAATCCTTAGATTTAAATTAATATATGTACAGTTCAGCCTATGGTGAAGGACTACAAGGTTTCTTGTGGGAAACATGATGACCTACCAAGTATTGAGAGTATATCACTATTCATAGGGAGCCTCTAACATCGTCTCTTGGAAAGGGAGGATCATGATAATATTGGAGGATAATGGGGTGGGAGATTTTATCAAAAACACAATTCCACCACCGCAAGATCCCCAATAGTTGGCCCAACATAATAATAATGACATCTAGGCCAATTTGATACAAATTTGATAAAATTAAATTTTGATAAATATTTCTTTTTAATTTTATCAGGGAAATTTTTTTGGATTCACCTAAAAATCTGCCCTTGTTATGTGTATTGCAGACACGGATTTCAAAATTAGAATATGATGAGTCTATCCCCTCAATTATTCACAGGAAGTACTACTTTTAGAATTTTGGACGTTTGGTACTTCTATCTAGGAGGAGAATTGGATGCATATACCTTGGTAGTTTTATGTTCGATGGAGGAATAACATTGTAAAGAGATGATTTTTGTTTTATTTATGCACTAACTTTATTGAGTCGGTTTTGGGGTTTGGGTTGTTCATTGTGTTGGATTCATGAAATAATTTGAGCCTATGCTAAATGATTGCATTGGAATCCTTGCATGGCCAAATTGAAGTTGTGCTAGTATTTTCCACCCTATTGTGCTTGATTCATTACTTTTTCTTACATATATTCATACAGATTTGGAAATCTTTAGCATGTTTGAAATGTCTTTGCACGATTGTGATCATTTTAAGAGGATGAGTTGTTACCATGTTGTTGAAAACATGTTGCATGTTTTGTTTTGAATTTCTTTGCACGATTTTAGCTTTGAACATAGTATTTACTTCTCACATCCTAATATTCCTAAAAATGACTTCTCAAACTCTATTTAATCAAATAAATGCATCCCAACTAAATGGGTGCATAGTCATTATCACGAATTCATTTATTATCACTTTGAAATATTGGCACAAAAAAATTAATAAACAGATGGGTCATTTTAGATACATCTTAAGAGAAGAAGCAATGGATTCAATAGCCATAAGATAAAATCAAAATAAACAAGACCTTGTGAATCGTTGAAAGGATAGACACGCCTATACTAAATCTATCAAACTTCCTTGTGATAGAGATGAGAGATAAGTACCTTGTTCCAGTATATTTTCTATTTCATTTGGTAGCCCACGACCATTAATGTGAACAACATCAGGATTACCAATAGATCTACCCACATCAAGTGTTCATCCAAGGATCTGCCCAAAGATAGAATATAGTCAAATATTGATACGTTGCAAGAGAGCATTATGGTAAACAGGCTAAAGTTTAACATAGCCAATCTCTTTAATTTCAAGATATGTACATGTTTTAGGGATGGATTAATAACTTAAGGAAACGTTGGTTTTGTACCAATCACCTATAAGCATAGTTATATCACTGTTAGGCGGAGGGAATAGAACAAGGATCAGGGCCCTACTGGCTACATTTAGTCATTAAAAGCCCCCTGCAGCTTTCTGCAGATACAATGATGGAAATTAATAGTAACTACCTATGTGATCCTTCACTTGGAACTTGTACATAAAGTTATTTACTGGTGATATGGGGCAGTTTGTGCTAGGTAATCCATCTTGCCACGAATTTCTCCATTATCTAGTGGTATATGATCTTCTATAATAGTTGGGGCCTCACTACGAATGTGCATGTACTGTTTGATGCGTTCTAGGTTTTGTATACTTTTAACAAATGATCCATTCAATGATAGACCATAAGAGAATGCCATCCCCACAAAACCTGCACTAGTTGAAATTGTTAGGAATGATCATTTTATACATAAAAGCAATCAATAATAGCATAAATCACCCACAATTGACATTTTGTTTCATTGTTCATACTGGGATTGGAGCTTCCCTGTGGGAGTATAACCATAGAAAGAGCAGAGGAGAAAATACTAGTTGCATATAACACCTCTAGACTTTGAATCAACTATTCAATGGCTCAAAAAGTGTGGAAAAATGGGTTCGATTTTTTGTCAATAAGTTCTAAGTTCTTCTTCAAGAACTGATCCTCAACCCTGAAAGCCATAATGATCATTATTCTTACTATGAACTCGCCAAAATGATTTTCAATGGGTGATTTTGTTGTACCATTTAGTCTCATCAGTTCTAGTAGAAGAAAAATAGTCTTCTCAAATACCACTACCTTGTCTCCTGAATTGTGCATTGTCGGCATGCCATTTCCCTCATTCTTCCCACCACGCTGTGCGTCATCAACATGCCATTTCCCTCATTCTTCCCACCACACTGTGCATCTTCGACATGCCATTACCCTCATTCTTCCTTCCACGCTCCACAAAGGCCTTCCTTAATTTTTTTAATGTGATTGTTGCTTCCTATTATGTTGTGCATCGTCGACATGCCATTTCCCTCATTCTTCCGGCCACGCTCCATAGAGGCCTTCCTCCTCCAAATATTTTTTAATGTGATTGCTACTTCCTGCCACGCTCCATAGAGGTTGTCCTCAAAATTTTCAATGTCATTGCTATTTCATAAGGCACAAATTAGCCTTGATTTTTGAAAGCTATTAAACTCTCCATGTGGTGGGACTCTCTAGTGGCTTTGACAAATAATGTTCACGTTTTTTATTTGTGTTGTTTTCAAATATGGTTTTAATTTAGTGATTATTTTGAACAAAATTTGAATATGTATTTTATTTTTGAGTGAATACAATAAAAATAATACTCCATTAAGGGCTAGAAAAATAAAAATTTTATGTGTAAAGAGAGACAATCATGTTAGATACAAGGGGGTAATATTTATTTGTGGAGAAATTTTGACAAGAGCGATACAAAATTAGTGTAAAAAGGATTATTAAGGGAAAAAGAGTAACTGGTTGGTTGGTTGGTTTAATTTATTATTATCAATATTGTAGTATTTGTTTAGTTCTTTATTTCCCCTAGCTAGGTTCAAATTCCTGATTAGACATTTTTCCTATCTTTAAAACACTAGAAAAGTAGAAGCCTCCAAGGAGTAGGACCACCTCGCAAGTGTATCTCCAAACGTCTTGACCCTTCTTACTAAATCATGTGGTATTAGTATATACTAGCAACATATTAGATATACTTTGGGTTAGAGTGGCAAGCATTCCATTTCGTCTCAAGTATAGCTCAAATCACATTGATTAATTACCAGTGTTGGATTTCTCTATAAACTTTTCCTAGAAGTAAAAAAGAACATGACTTTCAATCTAGAAGGGTAGTTTCCCCAAGGAATTCGACCACCCCACAAGTGTATTTAGAGATGCCTTAACCCTTGCTAAATCGTATGTTATTATTATAGACTTACAACATATTGAATATACTCTTGGGTTAGATTGGAAGTCATTTCAATTCTTCTCAAATGTAGCTCAAGTTACTCTAATGATATATATATATATATATATATATATATATATATATATATATATATATATATATATATATATTATTTTTTCTATTTATGACAAGGATATATTGACTATGTTAATATGTGTTGTGGTTAATCATTTTAATGGCAACTTCTATGTCGGTTTAGTAGTGATTGTATAAAAGTGTTCTAATTTTAGCATTATAGATGGATTCATGGACCCCTTTAAGGGGGTCATTGAATCCATCTACCTAAATTTTAACATTGTGGACGAGGGTCTCTAAATTTTAACACTTAGGATGGACTCAGAGACCCCTTTGTCTCTAAATTTAACAATGTAGATGGATTCAAAGAAGGGGGTCTTTGAATCCATTTGCAGTGTTAAAATTTAGAGACAAAAGAGTGTTCATAATTTTAACATTGTAGATGGATTCAGAGACCCATTTGTCTCTAAATTTTAACACTGCAACTAGATTTAGAGACCCTTGTAGTAAAATGTAACACTTCAAAAAAATTTCCATTTTTGGAGTGACACAATTAAAAATTACTAATATAAATGACTAATTCATATACTTGTTGGTGACTTATTATTTGGTCATATTTTTATTCTTGGACTATAATAGTCATTTAAGTTAATCATTATTAATTTTTTCACTTATTATCTAGTCATATATTTTAATCTTAGACTAAATTAATTATTTATGTTAGTCGCTTTTAGTTTAGTCACTTATTATTTAGTCGTATATTTTATCCCTAGACTAAATTAGTCATTTAAGTTAGTCATTTTTAGTTCGGTCACTTAAAATTTCTTGAATTTAGTAGTAATTCACTTGAAATAATTGCAATGGCTAACGTTTTTAGTCACCTAGTCACTAATTTCATCATTTTCTACTAGTGATTCAACTGCCCCATTACAACCTATTGAAGTGGAAGAACCATCTCAATAGTGGGGCTTAGATGTTATTGGAGAAATATTTTTGCATTCGTCAAAGAAGCACTGCTACATTCTCACTACCACAGATTACTTCACGTGGTGGACATAAGCAGTTCCGCTTAAATAGGTGAATGACCAGGAAATCATCAATTTCCTTAAGCATAATATCATTTCCAGGTTCTTCATTCTGAATTCACTTGTTTTCGATAATGCAACGTTTTTTTCATTGCTAAAATTATATGATTTTTCATTAGAAAATGAAATTATATTGAAACATTCATCTAAATATTATCCACACAGAAATGGTCCTGATGAGCCCACAAATAAGAACCTCATTTGTATCATCAAAAATACCATATATATAAACAGAGGAACTGGCACTCCGCTTTGGTAAATTCTTTATCGGTTGACCGAGTCATGCCAAAGCCCTCTCTGAACACCTCCCTTTGCTTCCTAGTGTATGGAAAAGAATCCATCCTCTCTCCTAACATCTAGTTTCCTGCTCTTCAATTTTCACAAGAATCCCAGGGCAAGCCATGCTTATTAGTTCAATGTAGGATGGAAACTCTTCACAAGTTACAGGAAGAAAGGTTGAAAGCAAAAGAAAAAATTCCCTTCATCAGAGTTGTATCAAGAGGTGGTTCAAAAAGAAGTTTGTAGGGATGAATAACTTTAGTGTGGGTAACTTATTATTGAAGTGTGAAAAATCCCACGAGGACAAAGGCAAACACACCAAGTTTCAGTCCCTGTGGATTGGAAAATTCACTATTCATGAAAAGCTTGGCTAACACACATATCACCTTCAATCACTAGATGGGAAGATCGACTCTCTCCCTGTCAATGGCCAAGACTTAAAACACTATTTTTAATGATGATATGGGGTTGTTCCCTACACTATATACATATTATTTTTTTGTTTGTTTGATTTATGTTTTTTCCTTCATATAAATAAGTGTTTCTTGTGAACATGTTTTCTAGATTCTTTGTGTCTGGCTGAATTTAAAAGAGTCATGTGACACTTCAACTTTCGGACATCCATCGGCCTACTTCCTTGTGTTCGTTATATCTTTTGGTCGATCAAGTTCCGAAGAAAATACAACCCACCTGTGGTGGGGAATTCTGGTTAAATCATGAACTTATGTATATTCAGGAAACCTTATGCCTACATTTGGTTTTTATGTTTGGTGTTTTCATGCTTATACAATTATTAGAAGAGGAGAAGGGAAAAAATATAAATGAGAAAACATAAATCAAAGGTCTCTATATGATTCTCAGATGGAACAACCTTTCCTTCTCTCAATAATTCAAGATCCCTCTTCTACCCATAAAATGAATAAGTGCCAATGCACATTCCTATAAAAATAAATAAATAAAGGTGAAATAAGAGAAAGGATTCCTGCGCAGAGAGGTGAAGCAAGCAACTCCTTCAGGGTACTGACTAGGCTAATTGGTAGCAGAGCAATGCTTTTGTTCCATAGTGACTCCAATAGGGTACTGTCCAGGCTTGCTGGTAGCGGAGCAAAACCAGAGATGAAAAATTATACTATGAAAACATTAAGATCATGAACTTCACTACCCTTCCCAACTCGAAACATTGCAATATTACATAATTTATGTTGTTTTCAACTGAGAAGGTATAAATGGGACCATGTATGTTCATGGGGTAAGTGGGATACTAGAGTAATATACACAATGAATCAATACTCCCCGAAGAACCAAGACCCTGCACGAAAGAGTTAACCAAAGCAGAGAAGTTGAAATTTTACCAGTGTGTCACCAAGTGTTGTAACTACTACAAAACCATCCAAAATTTTAGCCTACGTTAAATTTCAAAGCCTTCCTTGGTCTTGTACATTGTCATTTCAAACATTGAAACTCATTTCATGTGTTTTCTTGAAGTGTTTTGGTCCCTTTGCAAAATAGGAAAATGTCTCATTTTCACATGTTAGTTGTCGCACAATGTGTACAAGCCTATTCTGGTGGTTTGAAGATGTCATGTTTGTGCAAATGAGTTTTTATAACCATGTAAAAATGTGTCACACTCATTTCCAAATTTTTAAGAGCTTTTACACAAGTGTCGTCACGATCATTGCAAAGTGTATCTTAAGTGTCACACTTGTCGTAAGTTGTCATAAAGTTGTCGCACTAAGGGAAATGAATTTTTCATGTTTCATGGATGATATATGTTGTTGTGCCATCAAATATTCTAAGTGTGTAATCACAATTGAAATCTTATCATTGTTCACATTATCCTCACCGATCCTACACTTAGCCATTTCTAAAAAAGCTTCCCGACCAAGAAACCTAGCTTCATCAGGCCTTCCTCAACTGTGTATTGCGCAATCTCAGTTCTTTATCAATGAAATTTCCACTTGGCACTATGAAATATGTATTTCCTCCCTCTGACGACTTATGCATTACGTAGTTCGAGTGCACAAGCTCTGACCTTGGCTACCATAATTGTGTAATCCCTCTTCCCAATCTGGCATCACTACACATTGCAGAGTCACTAGACTCAAGATTGTCCCTTGATCCCTTGAGATGTTGGCAATATGATGCAGAGTGTTGTCCTTGATGGCAACCCACTTGATGAAGATGATGGAAACCTACTTAATGAAGTTGTTTTTGATGCTTGATGAGTTTATTAATGATGTAAATCTGATGTTCTACAAGTAGCTCAGAAGTACCAGAGAAAGAAATATCAGTAAGGGCCAGAACAATGATGAAAAGTGTGTAACACAAAGCATACGCGGGTTTGTTTAGGAGAAGTAGCGTATGCACGCGGAAAAGTACGTTCTAAGTCGCGTATGCCTAATTGCGCTCTAAAGTTATAAATCCAGGGGTTCTTACCATGGTATTGACCTATTGTATTAAGCGTTGGATTGTATATGTGATCCCGTCCAAGAATACCATCGGAAGTTGTGTGGTTTTGGCTCATGGTATTGTCAAAGGCTAGATCTATTTAAGGAGAAGAAATTCATTGTGCAATGTGTGCATGAGTCTGGGTTTTGAATGTATACTTCACTCTGAAGTATATATGAATGGAAAGGGTAACAGTTTGATGATAGATCTGAATCTATGATGCACCTATGAAGATGAAGATGGATCTCTAGATATGAAATGTATATGTATCTTCTGGATCTATTTATGGAATGATTAGATCTGTGATCTGGCGAATCTGTGATGAAGTAAAGAATGAATATCTAAGCTGTTTATCTGTTCTGGAGAGTTGCACTGCCCTAAAATGTCTGAAGATCTATACGCAGGTTCGTCAAGGAGAAAGCACGTATATACGCGGCCTGTATTCAGCAAAAGCGCGTATGGGAATTGAAGTCATCTTTGAAATGTGTGCAGAAGTATACGCAGGTTTGTATTTATGAAAGCGCATATATACGCAGGATCAGTGAATAAAAAGCGTGTATGAAAACTAGGGTTTGCTGAAGTATATGGTATGAAATGTCTGATCTGTTCTGCTATTTTACTGCTATATGTCAATGATGACCTGGGTTATTCGAATATTGATTATGCTGCTATAGAGCAATTTTTTGTTTTGATGAAATTTCCTTGAGCCTAATTGTATGGGTTGGATCCAGTATGAAAATTGATGAAACGTGGTCCACAAAGGTGCTGAAGGTAGAAGCCTTCAGGCAGGGGGTTGTAGCTCCCTTCCAAGTGAGGCTGGTAAACGAGAGCAGGGGTTTGTAGCTCCCTTCGAGGTGAGGCTGGTAAACGAGAGCAAGGGGTCGTAGCTCCCTTCCAGGAGAGGCTGGTAAACGAGAGAAGGTTGTAGCCTTCTGCAGGTGGGTGCCTGCGTACTGGTATGAGTCTGCGCCAGTACATGGTTGTAAGATGTTTTCTCTATAATAAAATATTGAAGGCTGAGACAACGGCAGCGGTGGTTTTCTCCTGACTTGGGTTTCCACCTAAAATCCTGGTGTTCATGTGTGTTACTTATGTGTGATGGTTTATTCTGTTATTACTGCACATGCTTACTGTTTATTGAACATCTAATGAATGAATGATGGAATGATATAAGTGAAGAATTATCTGCATAATAAGATTGCTGGACATACGCATGTTTTATTAAGTATATCCACGTGTATACGCGAGTTGGCTACATAAATGTCGCGTATGTGTTTTCATGTAAGAAAAAGTAAAAAGTCTTGAGTATGCCCTAAATACTGATTCACCCCCCCCTCTCAGTATTTTTCCCAACAATTGGTATCGAAGAAAAGTCCTTCTGCAGAAGCTTGATCGCTTGAAGGAGATCCGTCGAAATGGGAAGTCATGAAGGGTTAATGTATATAAGGCCACCTCTATTCAGTGGAAATAATCTGTTATTCTGGAAGATACGAACAAAAGCATATCTGCAAAGTCTTGGTGCAGAAGTATGGGCAATCGTGGAAGGAGGTTATCAGTATCCGGCAAGTATTCCTACTGATGCAGCAGAAAGGAAGAAATATGAAATCAATGCCAAAGCCGTCAATGTCTTATTAGGAAGCCTGTCTGAACCAAAATTTTCTAAAGTGATGCATCTAAATTCAGCAAAAGAAATATGGGACAAAATCATTCTGAGCTATGAAGGAGATACAAAGGTAAAAAGTGCAAAACTCCAAACTCTCAGAATTGAATATGAAAATTTAAGGATGCATAGTGATGAGAGTATTGCTAGTTTTTTTTTACATCTAGATGATATTGTTAATCGTATAAGAATTTTGGGTGAAACCATAATCGATACTACTATGGTGGAAAAAGTCTTAAGATCTTTAACTTCAAAATTTGAGTCAAAAGTGTCAGCTATTGAAGAAAGGCAAGATCTGCAAACTCTTACTATTGTTCAACTACATGGTATTCTGACTGCTTATGAAATGAGACAAGGAGGTCCCTCTCAAATCAAAGAAGCTGCTTTTAAGGTGTGTGAAAAAGGAAAATAAAAGGAAGATGTCAAGGAATCAAATTATATATCAGAAGAAGAAGAAGCAAATTTTGTGAGAAGACTCCAACTAGGAACTGGAAGATTCAAAGGTAAGCTTCCCTTCAAGTGTTTTTATTATGGAAGAGTTGGTCATTATGCTGCTAAATGTCCTTATGAAGAGAATCATGGTAAAGGGAAAAAATTTGAAAAGAGAAAGAGTTATTATACAAATGAAGAGAATGATGAGGAAGAAGAAGATTCTGACCAAGATCTACAAGTGCTCATGGCAAAGAAGCAAAAGAAGAAGGCTACTCAAGGAAAGGAGATACCTCAGAAAACATGTGCAGCAGAAAATGGAGAAGATGAAACAGGTATTGATTGTTGTTCTTGTGATTCACTTTCTTGTGCATGCAATGGTGAAGATAGTGAAAGTAAAAGTATAAGTCTAGAAGCAAATCTCAAGATCAATGATGAAACTAATGATTGGAATCAATTTCATAAGAGAGAATCTATCTACAAAGATATGATATCTAGAATGAATGATCAAAAAGAAATATTGAATGGACATATAGACAAGTATCAAAAGTTGTATGTTTATGCAACCAATCGAAGTGAAAGACTTGAGGCAGAAATCATCTCTCTCAAAGAAGATCTGGAAAAATCAAATAAGAAGAATGAAGAAACCCTACCATTTGAAAAGGAAGGACTTGAAGCAGAAATCATCTCTCTCAAAGAAGATCTAGAAAAATAAAATAAGAAGAATGAAGAACTGCTACAAACATGTGAAGAACAAGAAAATTGGTTGAAGGAAGAAATTTTAAAATTGAATGATCAAGTAGAAGAAGGAAAAAGGGTCGAAGAAAGCATGAAGAAGTAATGCCAAAAATTGGAGGTTGAGGTAAATATTCTCAAAGGTAAATTAGAAGAAAAGGATAAACTCTTGAGGTTTCAAGATAGTACTAAGATTCTGGATAATCTTCTTAGTAATCAAAGATCTCCTGCTATTAAACTTGGTCTTGGTTTTCATGAAACTGTTAAAGGAGAATCTAGTTCACAAGGAAGTGCTAAAGATTCAAAGGATGTCAATACCAAACCTGAAGAGTTGAAAGAAACAAGAAGTCAACCGACAATCATGAATTCTCAAAGGAAATCATTCAATAATGTTGAATGCTTTAAATGTCATAACTATGGGCATGTTGCAGCGAATTGCAGAAGAAGATCATTTCAGTCACAATCAAACAGATTTTATTCAGAAAGGTACTCTGGTTTCTTCAAGGGATATTGTTTTTCATGCAGCAAGTATGGTCATAAAGCAGCTGATTGCAATAGAAGGAAGAATAGAACAACACATTATGATCCTTATGATTACTTTTCTGGTCACATAAGATGCTATACTTGTAACAAATATGGACATGTAGAAAAAGAATGCAGGATGAATTGATCTGAGAAATTGGAGAACTTCCAGCACACAATAAGAAAGTTCAAGAAAAGTTGGAAAAAGAAGGAGGGCCAGTCATAAACGTAGGGAATATTGACCCTACTGCAGTCATCCACTTCTAAAGCTTACTTCTCTTAATGACTGCAGGAGTGATGTGAGATACATTATAGGGATTAGTAATGTATCGTCACAGGGGGAGCGATGTATGGTGATTCCCATGATGGTTTTGGTTAGTCTGGTTATGTTTATTTTTGAAAGAGCATCTGATGTGAAGAAGACAGGTACAGGTGGTACAAACTCAGGGGGAGATGAAGGAATGTGAAGTTTTCAATGTTTCACTTTCCATACGCGGGTTCTGTGAACTAAAGCCGCGTATACACGCGAGTTACAGTGGAGACAGTCGCGTATGCATTTATGACAAGAAAAATAGTATGACAAGCTAAACATCAGGAGCACAGGTTCAGGGGGATAATGATTGTATTATTGGCACTGTATCTGCTTATTTCTCAGTTCTAAATGATGATGACGTGATACATGGTTTCTTATGATGAGATTATGGATGAGCCCTGTTTGCTTTTTGTTGAAGAGTATTCTTTGTTTTTCACACATGGATGAGATGGAAGTCTTATGATTTAGAGATAAGGACAGATCATGCAGAGATTGTTGCTGATAACTTGCTGATTGAAAGAGTTTCAAGTTGCACAAGCTAAGGAGGAGCCTTGGTCATATGGAAAGGATGCTTGGATGGAAATTTTTAGGGGGAGCATTAGCCTTGCTGAGTATAATGCATTGTTGGAATTATGATGGTTCTGAAATATGATCTCTCTCTTGAGGTCTTTCTGGTATTGGTCATAAAAAGTCATATTTGTAATTTGATGAAAAGTTCTTGATGTAAAATTGTAATATTCAGACATGTAAGGACTTGATCAAATATGTAAACCCACTTGGTTGGGTACTTGAGTCAAAATGTGTAAACCCTCTTGGTTGGGTAGTTGAGTCAAATTGTGTAAACCCACTCGGTTGGGTATTTGAGTCTCATATGTAAATCCACTTGGTTGGATCTTTGATGTAAGTATGATTCCTTGGTGATAGGAAGGTCATAGAGTCATGTACTTCATTGAAAAATATGTTTGAAGATTCAGCATGAACTCAGGGGGAGCATGGTAACTTCAGTACACATCAGATCTACAGCGCTCTTCTATCTACATGAGGAGAAAACAACCTTGTGTTGGTTTTGATCCGCCCTTTTCCCTTGATGTCAAAGGGGGAGAGTGACATGGTGTTTGAATAAGGGAAGAATATCATGTATCCATCTTTTGTGGTGATCAAACACCATCGTGGTTGCCATCAAGTCCAAAGGGGGAGATTGTTGGCAATATGATGCAGAGTGTTGTCCTTGATGGCAACCCACTTGATGAAGATGATGGCAACCTACTTAATGAAGTTGTTCTTGATGCTTGATGAGTTTATTAATGATGTAAATATGATGTTCTACAAGTAGTTCAGAAGTAGCAGAAGAAAGAAATTCAGAAAGTGCCAGAATAATGATAAATAAGGTATGTCACTATGCATACGCGGATTTGTTAAAGCGAAGTAGCGTATGTACGCGGAAAAGTACGTGCCAAGTCATGTATGCTTAATTGTGCTCTAATTTAATAAAACCAGGGGTTACTACCATGGTATTGACCCATTGTATTGAGTGTTGGATTGTCTATGTGATCCCGTCCAGGAATACCATCGGAAGTTGTGTGGTTTTTGGTATTGTCAAAGGCTAGATCTATTTAAGGAGAAGAAATTCATTGTGCAAGTGTGTGCATGAGTCTGGGTTTTGAATGTATACTTCACTCTGAAGTATGTCTGAATGGAAAGGGTAACAGTTTGATGATAGATCTGAATCTATGATGCACCTATGAAGATGAAGATGGATCTCTAGATATGAAATGTATATGTATCTTCTGGATCTGTTTATGGAATGATTAGATCTGTGATCTGGTGAATCTGTGCTAAAGTAAAGAATGAAGATCTGAGTTGTTTATCTGTTCTGGAGAGCTACACTGCCCTAAAATGTCTGAAGATCTATACGCAGGTTCGTCAAGGAGAAAGTGCGTATATACGCAGCCTGTATTTAGTGAAAGCACGTATGGGAATTGAAGTCAGCTTTGAAATGTGTGCAGAAGTATACGCGGGTTTGTATTTATGAAAGTGCGTATATACACAAGATCAATGAATAAAAAGCGCGTATGAAAACTAGGGTTTGCTGAAGTATATGGTATGCAATGTCTGATCTGTTCTGTTGTTTTACTACTATCTTTAAATGATGATCTGGGTTGTTCGAATATTGATTATGCTGCTATAGAGCAAGTTGTTGTTTTGATGAAATTTCCTTGAGCCTAATTGTATGGGTTGGATCCAATATGAAAATTGATGAAACGTGGTCCACAAAGGTGCTGAAGGTAGAAGCCTTCAGGCAGGGGGTTGTAGCTCCCTTCCAGGTGAGGCTGGTAAATGAGAGCAGGGGTTTGTAGCTCCCTTCCAGGTGAGGCTGGTAAACGAGAGCAGGGGGTCGTAGCTCCCTTCCAGGAGAGGCTGGTAAACGAGAGAAGGTTGTAGCCTTCTGCAGGTGGGTGCCTGCGTGCTGGTATGAGTTTGCGCCAGTACATGGTTGTAATATGCTTTCTCTATAATAAAATATTGAAGGTTGAGACAACGGCAGCGGTGGTTTTCTCCCGACTTGGGTTTCCACCTAAAATCCTGGTGTTCATGTGTGTTACTTATATGTGATGGTTTATTCTGTTATTACTGCACATGCTTATTGTTTATTGAACATATAATGAATGAATGATGGAATGATATAAGTGAAGAATTATCTGCATAATAAGATTGTTGGACATACACATTTTTTATTAAGTATATCCGCGTGTATACGCGAGTTGGCTTCAGAAAAGTCGCGTATGTGTTTTGAAGTAAGAAAAAAGTAAAAATCTTTGAGTAAATCCTAAATACTGATTCACCCCCCCCCCCCTCTCAGTATTTTTCCCAACATGAGATACTCAATTGCATAATGGCTTTCCCTCCCCTGTCTCTCAAAACTGTGTAATGTGCTCATCCAGTGCCCATCCCCTCATCCTGTCACATTGACCTCTAGAATTGCACAGTTTTCTCCCTCAATTCAGCCTAGACTGCACATTGCGTAGTCTCAAGGGTAAAATTTCACCACTAACTTCTTGAAATGTGTAAGTGTGTAGTCACTGATATCCTTTCCCAACTTTTCACCCAATTTCATCCCAGACACCATATGAATATGCTTTATCTTAGACTAGTGGTTTTCCGACTAACGTTGTCTCGTCATGAGTTAATTTCACATGCATGTACCTTTTCATGCCATGGAAATATGATGAAGAAGGATATAAATAAGGGGAACATGTTGAAGGACCTCTTTATATCTGAGTATGCAAGATGATCAACTGAGAGATATCAAAGGGACAACATTTTGTGACCACAACTCAAGACTTGATATCATTGAAGATTCCTTATCACCAGGCCATGTGGAGGTGGAAAGAAGAGCATTCTCAAGCAGACACTCATCACATAGAAGCAATAGTGGCTTGGAATTTCCACATCCTCAATCAGTCCATGTCATGTCATGAGTTGTCACATGCCACACCATATTGTGGATTATGTAAATTATGTTTCTAAAATGTATTGTAAAATGAAAGTCCAAAGGACATGTATGGAAAATGAAGATTCATGTAAAGTTGAAAAATCATAGGAATTAAAATAGTCATGAGGGTAGATGAAGATTCATAATGAAGGTGAAGCATCACTTCCTCATTGTTATATATACACCCTCATTGTAGGAGGAATGGACTTTTCACCGTGTCTCCTCCCACAAGGCATTAGAGAGATAATCTAGTTCTTTTGAGGAGAAAGGAGTGGCTCCAATGCTCCACTATTGGAGCTAGTGATGTTCAATGAAGCCTTCAAGTCCATCACATTCTTCATACATGGATTATGAATGGTTGTAAGACTATTCTGTGAATTTTTGTATTTCATGTTTCCTTTCATCTATGCTAAAGTAGTTGAACTATTTCATTTATTTTATTACCTTTATCATTGAGAATGTGTTTTAATGGTTTTTATTGTTGTCCCATCCTTGTGGACTATTCTGCAAGACACTAGACAAAACTTTCTTATTCAAGTTTTAATGACCATTGCACCTCTTGTGGACTATTCCGCTGGCTGTTAAACAAATCCTTCTTATTTGTGTGTGTCTCTTCTAGGGTGTTACTATTCCCTCTCTCTTAGAGGCTTACTTTTCTCCCTTCCTCCGTAGTATAAGAACTTTGAAACACCTACAACCGAACACTCACCAGACACACCTTACTTTTTGAAGGATAAATTTCCTCCTCTCTCTTGCTGATAGTTAGAGCCAAGGAAAATCTTTAAGAAATTGGAAACTGATCCATATTTCGAATGGGGCTCTTGTCCCAAAAGGTGTGAATCATATTTGGGACCACAGATCGGGGAGACCCCCTGAATTTTGGTGAGTCTAGCACCATCAACAACATATTCACAAGTCACCATTATTGTGCTTTTGGAAAAGCACTCCATGTACGAGCTGATAAGATAGAAATTTAAGGAAAATTTCCCTTTTTTGTTTATTCAATAAATGTGTGGGCAAGGTTCCATGCTCTAGATATTGTTGTATATCATAATACAAAGGAATTATTAAACTCATCGAAGGAACTCGATCAAGGTTGAACATTTCTATATCCTATTCCCATCCCTAAATATCTTCTTCTAGAGAATCTCTTGCTTCTATTGTGAGTCGACAGAGGTTGTGGCCCTTAACAGTATGAATTGACTTGAACTCGAAATCATATTCCCTGTAAACAAATCATCCAATTCTCTTTCTTCTCACCCAACTCATACTGCATAAAAAGTTTTCTAACTATTGGATGAGGCACATATATAATGTGTGAGCTTTGAGGACATAGGGCTTAAAATTCTTAACTACGTTATATATTGCATAGGCTTGTTTATCAATAGCAGGGTAGTTTAACTCTAGCCCATGTAAACCAACACTCATAAAATAAATAGGTCGTTCATTTCCTTCATTACCCTTTTGCGTCAATACGACCATGATAAATGCATCAAAAGTAAAAGTATATTACAAAAAATCCTTTCCATAATATGGACTATACAATGCAGGAGAATTCACAATGACTTGTTTAATACAAGAAAAAGCATATTTTTCCCTTTTATCCAATTTATAAATTTCATATTTATTTATCATCTCTTGTAAAGGCTTGAAGATCTATGCATAATCAGAGATAAACTTACTCGGAAATCAATATTCCCTAAGAAAGATTGCACAGCTTCCTTGTTTATAGGTAAAGGGGTTTGAGCTATATTTTTACCCTTTATGGATCAACCTTAATTTCGCTTTTAGAAATGATGTGACCTAAGAGAGTAAGTATTGACACACCCAAAATTATCTTTTGGGTATCCAAAGAAATCCCATAGTTATGACATTGCTTGAATATCTATTTTAGATAATGCACATAGTTTGGTCCCTTCTTTGAAAATACAATTACATCATCCAAATAGACTACTATACTATGTCCAATAAATCCATGGAACGTGATGTCCATAGCCCTTTGAAAAGTAGCGTCAAAATTAATAAGTCAAAATGGCATGCACTTAAAGGAAAAATTTCCCCACTTTTTCCTAAAGGTGGTCTTTAGATGATATGGTTCCGCTACTAGCACTTGAATATATCTGGAGAATCCATGTAGTACTGATAACATCTCTTAGCCAAATACTATTTAGAGTATTTGTTCAATAGATGGCATTGGGTAGTTATCTTTATATGATGTATGGTTGAGATTACGAAAATTCACACATAGTCTTATATCACTAGACTTTCTCTTCACAGAGACCAAGTTGAAACCCCAAGTAGAATGTCTTACTTTGCAGATGATTCGAGCATCCAACAACTTCCTTAACTCCTTTTGGAGCAGGGGCTTGACTGTTGGATGAACTTTACTCAGATTTTGTTGAAACGGATTTACCCCTTCTTTAAAGGGAATGACATGTTGGATAATATGTGTATCATATGTCTTTAAATCATCGTATGTCAATCCAAACACATCATGGTACTTCTTGAAAAGATGAATAAATTCCTATCGTTCTTGTGGAGAACAACCTGTACCAAGGTTTACATATTTCGGATCATCTTTGGTTCCCAAGTTGACTTGTTCATATGATAACTTTGATATCCGAGTCTTAGTGTCAACTGACCCTTTGAAATGGTTTTGTAGGTCATAATTTTTTTGTATAGATACCACATATTTGGGAATAGTATTCCCTTTCGTTTCTTCAGTTTCTCCCTGCAAAGCCTTATCATGCTCATCTTCTTCAATGGACGCATCTTTAAACATGTCTGCATTGGCCATGAAATGAAGTATCTATTGGTCATTAATAAAAACATGAAAGTTAGTTATGTTATTTGGCACATATGGTTTATAAATAATCTCTCTATAAAATTCATCTCTTAAAGGTGACATCCTAGTAGCTACATTAGCTAATGTATATGTTGTGGAATTTCCAACTCTAGGAACATAAATAATATTAAATGCTCTAAAATGAGAAAAAGGAAATTACACCTCTTACTAGTAGTTTTTCAAATTTGGTGAAACAAAATGGATAGTGGTTTGTACCTGGCGGGTGACAACCTCTAATTCACAAATTACCTTAAGCACCTCCACCTTGAGGTAAATGGTTTTCTTTAGTCCCAGAACAAGTGCTTCATATTCGGCGGTATTTTTTGTGCACTCAAACAAAAAGCGACATGATAAAATGTACCTCTTCTTATGTGGGTCTATAAGAACACAACCAGCT
The DNA here is from genome assembly GCA_034641835.2 of Pinus albicaulis. Taxonomy (NCBI): domain Eukaryota; kingdom Viridiplantae; phylum Streptophyta; class Pinopsida; order Pinales; family Pinaceae; genus Pinus; species Pinus albicaulis. The sequence continues at coordinate 593,713,451 of CM076569.1, read as the reverse complement.
CTGAATCCATCCTAAGTCTTAGAACCATCGAAATAAAAAATCCAAAAGTCAGTATCTACCAAGCTAGTTCCTACATTACTACTACTATCTACATCTATATTACAAGATTCATATGCACCAGTTAGACTCCAAGGAAGGATCTCCAACTATTTATTTGATGGGACAGGTGATGGTTGTGCTTGATAACACCCGTTATCAACCTATAAGAAAAAATTTCCGGAAATAATGTCTGCAAATTCAATTGGCTCATTATGTCCCATAAGTGGTGTCATAATATACTTAATGTAGGGCTCTTTTTCTACTCGAATATGGTTGTTTCTTTTTGTTGAAATTCAACAAGAAAATGCACCACATACTAGTGTGGGATTCCAGGTCACACATGAGTCAGGAATTCTAGTGACACATTAGTGAAAATGTGGGCAGCCAATTTTTAAATAAATTGTAATCTTATCTGATAAAAACTTGTAATAGTTAACTAAGTGTGATAGACTTAGTTAGCTCAATAATTTAGAGTTGAGGGTCAAAGGATAGGTATGTAGAGTGATTCTATTATTTACAAGGTCCAGTTACAGTTGTAACACTAGTGTGGTGTGAGTGCAATCAGTTAACTCAAATTAATTGAGTTAAAATCAGTTTAACTAGTTCTAACTGATTGATGAGCTAGTGGAAGATCAAGTGAATTAAAATATATTTAATTAACAAGTAGAGATCTACCAAGTAATTGATGGTTCACTATTAATATTTGGATGCATGTCAATTCTGATGGAGACCCAATTGAGACAAAGGTTAAAGGCAAGTAAACTATCAGTTGCATTTTTATTAAACTACCTAGGTGAAGTTATAAAGCCACAGGAAGCCCATGATGGATTGCACAGTCAAGGAAGGTTGGAATTCCTATTTAATAGGAATTATTTTTCCTAGGGATTGCGTGAGCAAGGCAGGCTGAAGGTGGGTATGAAATTGGCTATGTATTGGTCCAATTTTTCCTAGATCAGTGTGAGACAATTGGTAGAGTGTATGAGGTTCTTGTGAGCACACATGCATTGTATTGTTTCATTATTCCTTGGTTGATTATACAATAAGGATGGAGGGGTTTTGAGCAGTTTCTTTCCCCAAGAAAATATTGTGTTGTGCAATTGATTTAGTTATTTCTCTTACTTTCATGTGATCGAGTGATCGTGATTTATATTTTGCAAATATAGTAGAAGGATTCAATATCTTGTTTTAACACATTACATGATCGAATTGAATCCATTGGTGTAATTTATACATGGTATTGGAGCTGTGTTAGAGACTTTCTACATGGTATCAAAGTGCTAGGAATCACAATAGTGGAGAAGAAATTGAGTTTGTGTTGAACAATATTCAAATTTGCAAATACTTTCTTTGGAGCTAGAAGCGGATCAAGATGTCTTTCAATGGCTTGAGACTGAAATATGCACTCAAAGGCAGCTCAAATTATATTTCATAGAAGGAAAGGATGGAGGCAGTTTTGGAGGACAATGGGTTGAAGGAATTCATAGATAATGATATTCCCAAACCCACAGCAACAGATGCCCAACTTTGTAGAAATTTGAATAATAGATGAATTATTCACCGAGATTATCCTAATTACACACTATTTGAGCTTCATGCATAATACATAACCTCTTCTACCATTGATCATCAATTTTCGGAATTAGAAGCAGTCGCATGCGCACATTAAAACATAATCAAGCACACATATAACACAATATGTAATGGGGAAAGCTTACAGCTGAAAACCCCCAACTATCTGTATATCATAATGATAGAGAACATGTAACAATACATAGCACAAAGCTCCTCACAAGCTCTCAGCACTATGTCACATGCTACACACAAACTAGCTCAGATATGAACAAGTCACTAGTTCAAATCTCCTCCACCTGTTTGCCTGCCTCTACTGCGCAATCCAAGATGAATAATGATGAGATCCAAGTTCAAATCCCACTAGCTTGTATTGTGCAATCCTCATTGGCAATCTCAATCAATGTGTGTGCAAATCTCATGCACAGCTATAGTCACAACTGATAGTAGACTCACCCTTTCACCCACCTCGAACAATGGTCTCCAATAAACTGTCCATGCACTGCAGTTAACTAATGTATTCTTTAGTTGATTTATGAGTTAATAATTAGTGAATTAATTAATAATTAATTCACACCACTCATCACTAGTGTATTTATCAGTTAGACTAAATACAACTAGTTCAACTAAGTTAAGCAGAACACAACTCATAGAGACAACTCCATCAGCCTGTCTCATCAACTCCACCAAACTCTGCCACATGAGTTCTAACTGAAGTCAACCATGCAATAGCTCAACTAAACCCTAGGAATAGCGTAATTCCTTCTGTCAGCTACATGTGCCACATCCGTAGCTCGAACTGAAGTGCTGCAAGACGATAAGATAATGTTTATAGTCCAAATATTATTAAGAGCTAATAATATTCGACTGATCTATTTTTAGATTGGCAGTCTAAAATAGACTCCACCCAGTATGTCTAAAAATAGAGGTCCATCTATTTTTACCAACTTGATCAACCATCCACAAATAGCATCCTGCAGCTCATAGACCATGATCCATATGTCTAAAAATAGACATAGTCTAAAAATAGACTTTGCGCCAAAAATCGCCTGCGGGCCCACTTAGTGAAGGCGACTTCTTTTCACTAAGCTCCATCATCTTGTTGCATTCTCAACAAACTTCTTGATGCATGTCAAAAGAAGGTAGAAAAGGTGAGGAGGATCTTGTTAGAGGGAATTCAATATCATATTGTCTTGAGTCTCCATGGAAAGGCAATTCCATATGTTATGTGGAAGGCATTGGCAAATCTATTTCAAAGCAGCAATGACCATAGAAAACTAGCACTCAAGGACAAGCTTAGGAAAATCGAAATGGAGATGGGCGACACAATCCAGAATTACTTGACCAAGTTCACTCAATGTCAAGATGAGCTTGGAAGTGTTGGGATTCCTATAGCCGATTACTACTTGGTGATCCTAACACTTCTAGGCCTTCCCAAGACCTAGCATAGTTACCAAGACTCTGTGAATGGGAGGGAGAAGTTACCAGGCTAGAAGCGACTATGGTCAAATTTTGTACAAGAAGAGTTTCCGTAGAATACCAAGTATGGATCCTCATCCAAGACTAATGATGAGGAAAATTGTGCCTTGGACTGTAAGGCAAAGAATGGGAAGGGGAAGAAATCCTATTCCAAATCTGAGACTGGGAAAGAAGGCAAGAAGCGTGACATGTCAAAGGTGAAATGTTTTCATTGTCATGATCATGGACACTATGCCACAAATTGTCCACAAAATAATAAGAACAAAAATAAGGCTCTAGGAGCTACAATGGGTGAAGCTTTGGCCTCACTGTTTGAGTTGGAATTTTGTCTCATTGCATGCATGGCATCAAATGTGATGGGATTTATGTGGTACTTGGATAGTGGAGCATCTTTCCACATGAAAGGAAAAAAATAACTCTTTAGTAGCTTGGGGGATAGGGATCTTCATATGCACATCGAGATGGGTGATGACGGGAGGTATAGCGCTACCAGGATTGGTACAATTAGTTTCTAGAGATAGTGAGGTAAAAATTTCATATTAAAAGATGTCATGCATGTACCAAGCTTGAAAAAGAATTTAGTTTCAGTTGCTATGTTGGAGGATCTTGGATATGATGTGGTTTTCAGTGAAGGAAAGGTTTTCCTTCGTCACAAACCGACATGACAAGTAAAGAAGATTGGGGTTTGTGTGAAGAACCTCTACAAACTTGATGTAGATGGTTGTGTAGCATTAAGCAGTAAATCAAGGAAGGTGGTGAGCCGGGATACAGGTGAGTTATGGCACAGGAGATTGGTCCATCTACACCGTAGTGCTTTGAGGATCATGCAAAATATTTCTACAGGTCTTCCAAAGGGTACTCTTGCACAAATAAACACATGCAAGGGATTTACCATGGGGAAGTATACTAAAGCCACTTTTCATAAGAAGGAGAAAAGAGTAGTAGCAATCCTTGAGATATTTCACTCAGACATGTGTGGGCCATTCTCTACACCTTCCACAACAAAACACAGGTATTATGTGATTTTTGTTGATGATTTTTCGAGAAAGTGTTGGATCTTATTTCTGCAGAAGAAAGATCAAAAGTTCTCCAATTTTTTTGAGTTCAAAGCACCGGTAGAGAAAGATACGGGGAAGAAGGAGAAAGCTCTAAGGAGAAAAAATGGTGGTGAGTATATCTCTAATGAATTCAATAACTTTTTTTCCAAAGAAGGAATCCAGAGAGAATTGATTGCACCTCATAACCCACAACAGAATGGAGTTGCAGAAAGAAATAACATAACATTTTTGGGAGCATCACAAGCTATGTTACATGACTGGGGCCTACCATTACATCTGTGGTCAGAGGCATGCAAAAAAATGGTATTTATGCAGAACTGTAGTCCTCATCGGACACTTGGCATGAGTACACCAGAGGAGGATTTTTCAAGTAAGAAACCAGATGTTTCATATTTTAAATTTTTTGGCTCATCTGTTTATTTCCATGTGACCAAAGACTCTAGGAAGAAGCTAGAACCAACAACAGAGGTTGGGATATTTGTGGGGTACACCGATACTCCCCACAACTATCAGGTGTATTTTCTGGCTAACAAGATGATAACTGTCAGGAGAGATGTTAAATTTGATGAGGAGAAAGCCATGCTATTGTCCCTTGAGAGGGAGCTTGACTTTCATACAGATGAGGAACTCTTAGTTCCAAAGGATGAGCATCAGGATGTGGAGCATCCACAAGAAGAGGATCATGGAGTGGCATAAATGACTCATGCAAAGCCATCCACCAGAAATGGTAGGAAGCGCACCAGAGAGGCTGATAGATTGATGCTAGATGTAACAGAGCATGTAGGTGCACCTACATCATAGCACAAGCAGAGAAGGTCCCGAGACAAGTATATTGGATACATGGCTCTTATGAGTGAGTGTATTGTGACAAAACCATCCTCTTTTGAGGAAGCAATGTAGCAGCCAACATGGGTTTATGCCATGGTTGAGGATTATGACTCCTTTAACAAAAAAAATGCATGGGAAGTGGTCCCAAGACTAGTGGGGAATTCATTGGTTGGATCCAGGTGGATCTACAAGGTGAAGCAGGTAGCAGATGGCAGTGTGGAGAAACACAAGGCTAGATTTGTGGCCCAGAGATTCTCATAGGTATAGGGGATTGAATATGAGGAGAATTTTGCACCAGTTGCAAGGTACTCATCGATTAGATCTATCCTTGCACTCTCAAAGAAGATGGGATGGTAGATACATCAAATGGATGTAAAGACAAAATAAGTGTACATTGAATAGCCAGAAGGTTTTGAGACCTTTGATAGGGAGTCACATGTGTGCAGAATCAAGAGAGCACTGTATGGGCTGAAGCAAGCACCTCGTGCTTGGTACACTAGGATTGATAGCTATTTCACTGGGTTGGGCTTCACAAAGAGTGAAGCAGATGCGAACCTATATCATATTTTGGTTGATGGTAACCTTTTGACTATTGTACTTTATGTAGATGACCTTATACTCACAAGTGATGAGAAAATCGTAACTTCTTGCAAAGAGGATCTTGCAAGAGAGTTTGAGATGAAGGACATGGGGCACTTGCACTATTTCCTTGGCTTGGAAATATGGCAAAGAGATGGGGAGATATTTGTATCTCAGGGAAAGTATGCCAAGGAGATTATGAAGAAGTTCCACATGGAGGGCAATAAACCCATGGAGACTCCTCTTTCAAGTAACTAGAGAAAGGAGGATGCTACTTCAAGTGAGGTAGTGGATGCTACTATTTATAGGTAACTTGTGGGTTCACTTATGTATTTGGTGAACACATGACCAGACATATGATACACAGTTAACCAACTTAGTCAAGCTATGGTTAATCCTACCAAGATCTTTTGGAAGGCGGGGAAGAATGTTTTGAGATATCTCAGGGGCACTACAGAGTATGGATTATGGTACAGAAAAACAGAGAGAGTGAAGCTTCAAGGCTTCACCGATGCAGGTTGGGCAGGTATTCCATCAGACATGAAGAGCACATCAGGGGGCATCTTAAGCATAGGATCAACAATAATTTCTTGGTACATTAGGAAGCAGATATCAGTTGCACTCAGTTCAGCTGAGGCAGAGTACATGACATCTATTCAGGCTACATGTGAGGTCATCTAGATAAGGAAGATACTTGTTGGTTTGTTTGGTCATCATATGGATCCCACGGTGATACATTGTGATAACCAGAGTTGCATAAAATTGTCAGTTAATCTGGTATTCCTTGACAGGTCCAAGTGTATTGACATATGGTACCACCATCTTAGAGATTGTGTTCAGAGGCGCATTATGTTGTTGCAGTACATTCCCTCGGAGGATCATGATGCATATATCTTGACGAAGGCGCTTGCGAAGAGAAAATTCGAATACCACAGAGGCAGGATCGGGGTAGCAGATAATCCATTTTTTGTTGAGAGAGAGTGTTGAAATTCAACAAGAAAATGCACCACATACTAGTGTGGGATTCCAGGTCACACATGAGTGAGGAATTCTAGTGACACATTAGTGAGAATGTGGGCAACCAATTTTTAAATAAATTGGAAAATAAATTGTAATCTTATCTTATAAGAACTTGTAATAGTTAACTAAGTGTGATAGAATTAGTTAGCTCAAAAATTTTGAGTTGAGGGTCAAAGGATAGGAATGTAGAGAAATTCTATATTTATAGGGTCCAGTTGCAGTTGTAGCACTAGTGTGGTGTGAGTGCAATCGGTTAACTCAAATTAATTGAGTTAAAATCAGTTTAACTAGTTCTAACTGATTGATGAGCTAGTGGAAGATCAAGTGAATTAAAATAGATTTAATTCACAAGTTTTGATCTACCAAGTAACTGATGATTCACTATTAATAGTTGCATGCATGTCAATTCTGATGGAGACCCAATTGAGACATAGGTTAAAGGAAATTTTACTATCAATTGTATTTTTAGCAAACTACCCAAGTGCAGTTATAAAGCCATAGGAAGCCCACGATGGATTTTGCAGTCAAGGAAGGTTGGAATTCCTATTTAATAGGAATTATTTTTCCTAGGGATTGTGTGAGCAAGGCAGGATGAAGGTGGGCAGAAAATTGGCTATGTATTGGTCCAATATTTCCTAGATCAATGTGAGACAATTGGTAGAGTGTATGAGGTTCTTGTGAGCACACATGCATTGTATTATTTTATGATTCCTTGGTTGATTATACAATAAATATGGAGGGGTTTTGAGCAGTTTCTTTCCCCAAGAAAACTTGTGTTGTGCAATTTATTTACTTCTTTCTCTTACTTGCATGTGATTGAGCGTTCATGATTTATATTCCGTAAATATAGTAGAAGGATTCAGTATCTTGTTTTAGTACATTACATGATTGGATTGAATCCATTGGTATAATTTATACATGGTATCGAAGCTATGTTAGATATTTTCTACACTTTCCTTATACAAAATCCATAGATGTGGCCAATCTATTGAAAAATATTCTTGTAGTTTAGTAGAAAAATATCTACTCAATAGTAAACCATGGTATCAGTTTTATCCCATTTAGAATTAATTTTCTTGGCTACAGATAGAGGCATTACATTTGCAGATGCACCCAAATCAAGCAGACAATTTTGGACATTATAATTAAATATTTTAATTAGGAGAAAAGGGGGGAAGAGAGTGTTAGTATTTAAATTTACAACATTAACTACATATTCAAGAATTCCATGAGACTTAATGGAAACGGCTTGAGAAGAAGAGACTTGGTCACATGACGAAGGTTGTGATGAGAATGCTTGGGAAATCATCTCACATGTCTATCCTATTATCTTTGCGATCTCAAAGATTGAAATGTTGGAATTATCTCTCTTCATATTTTCAATGATTTTATAATCAATACTTTCATTCCTAACAAGCAGTGTTGAAGTATCTAGAGGTGTAGTGTTGTTATAAACTTTCGAAGTGTTGGAATTATTCATATTTCTTATGGAAGTGTTCTTAGAATTAGGATCACTTCCTGATTTTTTATGTGTGCTCTAATTAGGATTGGTTGGTCGTAGAATCCTTCTTAATAATTTATTTTTCAACTCTTGGTCAGAAATTGGTCCTTTGATCCTTAAATTGTATCAATCAATTTTTTGTTGTGGGGGAGCCTCACTCACTGGTGGTTGATCAACACTTTTTTTTTATCATTTTATATAATTCCACAAACATTCACCGAGTGCCCAGAACCTGCACTTTCCTTAGTCACGATGGGCTCATTTTCTTCCTCAGTTTTCTCATACATTTCCTTTTTTAATAGTGCATCTACAAGATTAGTCATCATTGTGTTCATATTATGATTCTACTGTGGGCATGTTTTTTTCTGAATGCTTCTTCTGATGGAAAGTTAAATTTTTTTCCATTCCCAAGCTTTTGATATTAAACATTGTGTTAGAACTCTGAGCATATTTTTCTTGTTGATTATTTTTATTTATTTTAAGGAAATATGTCTTAGAAGACTTGTTTTCAATAGATTCCTCGCTTCACTTTCTCTTTGATTTGAATACTTCATTATTAAGTAACTTTAAAAACTTGGTTAAGATTTCCGTGTTGAAATAATCATTTTCCTTAGTTTTGGTTGAAGAGGCTTCAGTTTTTTTTCCCGCATCCTCGGGGTCTTTAGAATCCTTATGATATTTAATCGCTTCAATGGAACGCAATTACTTTTTCACAAAAAATTCTTTAAAAGCCAATTTCTATGTTTGTATCCCTCTTAACAAATAGGGAAATATTGTTTGGCAAGGCGACAATGTAATAATCATTAGTGATAGTATCATGGGGTTGCGCATCTATCAGGAACTTATTTAATATACGGGTGAATCTTTGATTAAAATCCTTTACTTTATATTTATCCCCCATATCGAGGTTCCTAGGTTATTTTTACAACATGGTGGGAGTTTTATCATCTGCAAACTTCTCTAAAAATAACTTCTTAAACTCCCTCCAACTATGAATTGAATCAACTGGAAGACTATGGTACCATACATATGATCTACCTTCTAAAGTGTACAAAAAAATTCTACAAACAATGTCATCAAAGTGTACCTCAAGCATTCATAAATGCATGTAGAAGTCGTCAATATGATCTTCATCTTTAGTCTTCTTGTCAAGATCGAAATTTGATAACATATTTTCTGGATGTTTATGCATGTGGTGAAGATTATCCAAAAGAGAAAGTGGCCCTTGGGCCATCTAATCCAAGTCTTGATCACCCATGCATTCTTCTCCTCCTTCTTCCTCCTTTTATGAATCTAAAGAGTCTTCTCCTTCACTATTCAAATATTCGTTATAATCAGGATTTTCTGCATATCTTTGTTTTTCTTCATCGGAAATTTGAAAATATTTTTCGTTATCTTCTAAACCTTCCTCAATAGGTGGAAGGTCCCCTTATTGAATTGTTTCTTCTGTAGGTTCTAATAACTCTTCGAGGGTGGAAATAACCAAATATTACACTGATAAAATGAATACACCAATATGAGTTGTTTCTTTCTTGCTTGGATTATGAGGAATATTTTGAGCAACAGGCATTAATCCAAGATCCCTTGCAAACTGACAAGTAATCGATCAAAGTGTCTGGAGTTGATTGTAAATAGCTTCAAAAAAAATTTCTAGACCAAGATGATAATATTCTCCAATCTTAGGAATAGGATTTGGAGTTGAACTTGGCCCATTATTTCCTTTGCCAGGTGCTTCATTGTTGGGGTGAGGTAAATTATCAACCATAAAAAGGTAGTTTCCCTCCTTCTAGCACCCAAATGTTAATGATGTTGGATCCCACCAATGTACAGGGGATATTCCCAATATGAAGTTCCAATTATCCCTCACACTATTTTTTATAGGAGCCTCATCTAGAATATGGAACAACCACCATTTACTTAAATATTTTCCTTGTCTTGAGAAATTAGCATAAGAGAGTAGTGCACGTGTACTTTAAAATGAGCAAGAAAATGTGCCTTTTGAAATGTTCAATTGCAAATGTATCAAGATTATTTCACTGCAAGGAAACAAAAGTGGGTGTCTAAAATAAAAGTGATAGTAATATTCTAGTAAAGGCACACACAAATAAATGAGGAAGAATCATTAGTCATCAAGCAAAATAGTTCACATATATGCAACGATCATTATAACTATCACAACACACTTTCAATAAAACAAGCACCAAATCGATCAAAATAATTCAATTTATCTAATGCATGAGAATGTTAATATAAACCGCAAGCATTCAAAGAATAGTATTAATGATCAGGAGATCAGGTCCATGTTCAAAAAATTGCTCAAAAATGAAATTTCTCGGAAATGGTTGCAATCTAAATGATCGGAAAGGTATTTTCGCTGTGATTTTGGTGCCACAAACGGTTCTCAAAACTGAGGTCATATGCAAAAGTTATTGAGGTTTGAATTCTCCAATAAACTCCATTTTTCAATTGACCAAGTTTGACTTTTAACTTTGGAAAAATTTAAAAAATAATATTCTAAAGAATATTCTAGGAATATTCCCTGGAATATTCCATTCGAGCTAATCAGACTTTGACAAGTGGCAATTTTTCATTCAATAGTGGTTTGACTTATTTGAAATTTGGCCAATCAACGGGTGCCACGTGGTAAGCCTGGAGGCCACCACGTGGCCCCAGGCCAGAGAATAAACGACATTTTAAAATTTTTGTAAGTCGGTAGGTTTTGACTCGCAAACCTCCCCGCGAACAGCACAGTGCCCTGACCAACTCCTCTACACTCGTCACTTAATAGTTATAGGCGTTAAGCTTTATTTAAAGCTTATGGAAGTTTCTACGGGAAACAAAAGGGGCCAGCCCCGCTTTATATAACCGACTTCATATGAGTGACGCTTGTGACCAGAGGATGTAACCGGCGGCTAACATAACCGCACTCTTGGCGGTCAACAAACAACCATGTGGCCATCATTATTGTGATATTAAATGCCACGTTTTAAAAACGGATTTTATGTAACAGTTGTGCCAATGGTTTCGGCGGGGGTCATGTGACCACCCTGCCCAACATTTAATGTGGCATAAAATGGTTCTGCCGAAATTGGAGGGGCATGCCCAAATTTTGGAGATTCTGCCATTCTTAACTCCAATTATCTTCAGTTGCTCCACATTTGGTGGAGTTTGTTTAGGGATATTGGGCAAAATTTGTTTTTGCCATAAATCCCGCAATATTGAACAAAATTGTGTGAAATTTTAGTCATTTTTGGGTCTCTTCAACCTCTTGAGCACTTTGGGACAAGTTTCAGGTCGAATGGAGGTGATATTCAGCAGCTTTTTCTTCAGGGAAGACGAAGGAGCCATTAGGGCCACCATGAGACAAATTCAGTTTGAGGCCTAGCCAAGGGAGTTATATTCCTTTTCCAAAGTTCCAATAATCTAAATTGGATGATCCGGATGTTCTAAATCTGATGAAATGATTTTCAAAGCTTTTAGAGAACGTTTGAAGGTCGAAAAGCTTTAGTAAATTTCTAGGGGTCATTAGTGCCAGCTTTTGCCAGCAGTAGTGTAGGGCTTAGCCAAAGCTGCTTGAGACCATTTGCAGGGAACCAATGGTCATTATTGACTGTAAACATGATTTTTAATCTAATGGCATAGGTTTCAGAAAGTTTTGATAACTTATGGAGGTCGAAAAATCAGCAGAGAAGTTTTCTTTGACTCGAGTGCCAAGGGGTGTCGACAGTGTTTGGAGGTGAAACCAGAGTAGCTGGAGGCCGTTTTTTATGAAAGAATAGTATAAATTGTCTATTTAAGAAATTTTGGAAGCAATGGAAGTGGTTTCAGAACATTTTGAGAAATTCTATAGCTTGAGAAGCTGATGTGAAGTTCTGGGCAACCTTGGGCAATTCGTCGAGGATAGCCTATTTGGGGAATGCAGTGCTCAATTTGAGCAATTTATCAATTGATATTTTATGTATGATGTGTGTTGGATATATAAGTAGTGGTTTCAATGAAAAAAACATAATTCTGAGGGATTTTGTGCCATTTGGAAGCTCAAAGTAGCTTAGTGCACCGACAGAAGGAATCATGTCAACAAGAGCCTAAAGCTGTTTACAAAGTTTGGACAACCATTAGAGGGATTTAAATGGTATTTTCAGTCCTTTGGATCATTGTTGTATTCATTTGAATTAAGTATTTACTTTGTAAAAAAACTTACCATCATGTCACAAGTCTTTATGGATCACTTTGATCATCAAAACCTAATGTTCTTTCACTTGTTTCAATCATGTGTTCCTTTTTCTTTGAATGCCTCCTTGGGTTGCTTAATTTGATATATCTCCTCATGCATCCTTTCCCTATTTTTCTAATATAACTTGCAAGTAATATCCTATTCTATCATGTTTCATGCAAAATTTCTAACCGTGAATCAATAGTGCACTCAAAAAAGGAAGAGAAAGTATACGGGTGTATGACACATTGATAAGGGACAAGGGAATGTGTGTAGGCCACTGAGGATGCATTGTGCACTTTACTAATAAAAGGAGGCATAATGGAGGGCACAAGGCATAGTCAAAAGAGGCAAGGGAGCTCACTGTGGATTGCTAATCGTTGTGCGCTCAACTAGGAAGGCCTAGGAATAAGGAGGGTGCAAGGCACACTATCAAGGCTCAGAGGAGACTTGACTGATCATTGTTGGTGTGTTATGTGCTCCAATGAGAGAGAGGGAAAGTCTGGAGTAGTTTGGAAGAACAAGGGGGTCTTAATGCTTGAGAGTGTGTTTTTCACTTGGAAGGGAAGCAAAGTTTGGATTGGGTGCAACACACAATCTCAACAAACAAGAAGGGTCTGAATAAGCCTTAAGAATGTGCAATGCACTCTCCCAAGCCTAGTGGGAAAGCTTGTGAAAACCAAAATTTTTTAAGTATGGAATGTAGGGCATGGGAAAACATAATGATCTTGGAGTAAAAAAAAGTGCAACACATACCAACTCATCAGTAAAACTTAGAAAGGACACAATACTAAGAAATATACATCAAAACACTAGTTTACAAACACTCTTCAAGTATAACAGTCAAAGTATGTGAAATTGTGACCAAAAGTGTCGTTTTGTGACTAGAAAGTATACTAATACAATGAAGTGCATTATGGATGTTCTTAATGATGCGACGAAACTTAGGAAAGAACACTTGAAACATATAAAACAACGTGAAATGAAATTTGGTGACCGAAAGAAACACTTGATATGACAGTAGGTAGGCTCTAAATAATGTAGAAATTTTTTGGAGGGTGTTGTATTAGCGACAACACAACCCTCTACTATCTTCTCTTCAGTAGTATCCTCATCACTCAACCCTCAATTCTCGGTCCTCTTAAATAGAAATCATAGCTCTCATCCCACTCATATAGTCTACATACTAACACTCAACCTTTTATTCTTCACTGGCTCTCATTGCCTCTCTTTATATCCAATTCATAGATGCAATCACTCATACTCTACTACGTTTTTTAATCTCACACAATGTTCTTTTGTTTTGTTCATTTGTTACATAGGGCTCGATGCAAGCTCTTCTATCATTCAAAAAATGATTGTGGTCCTTCTGTATTTATTACTCTGCTTAGGAAAGTATTGTTGTTCAAATCACATAGCTTCAGTATGACTCACTGAGCTCGAGATGTCTGCATTATTGTACTTTCACTATGTTCAGGAATGGCTCACCATGTTGTGGAGTGGTCTCCATTATTACCACTCTACAGTTCCAGAAGAGTATTCATTACTAATTTGTGCTTCTTGAGACATTTTCTCATAAATTCCAAATGTCCTGTAGTCCTTTAGTATGGCACCTTATGTTGATTATATTTCTTGAGGAGGGAACACTCATAATTGAGGCCAACTACACCATCTACTTCATTCACTCTTATACTACTCTATGCTTACATATACACTTCATTCTGCTCCTTTCTCCTTGACTAAAAGTTGAACTCCATACACAAATTTCTATTGTGAAAAGTCCTTAAGCCTCCAACCCTCCTTTGCATGTCTACAGGTGCAAACACCATAGTAAAAGTAGTTGGATATGCATACCTTCATGTTTATTCTAGGATCCAACCCCCTTAATTCTTTTGGAACATTTTCTATGTGACCATGCTAGCTCTCATGCCCAAGTGTCATGACTTTACCGTCGAGTGATAATGATGGGAACTATCTTCGTCTCTCAGTTCTTGGGACCTTGAGCCCTCGTGCAACCACAAATCCTTCACAAAGTACATTATGCCAAACCTTCGAGGAGAGATTCAAATATTTTTTTGTAGAAGACGAGAATGGTTTTGTATCCATATCTTGGTCCTTGGGGCCTTGGGCCCTCGCACTATCTCTCCTGATCTTTTAACACAACCAACTTTTAAACCCAATTACAAAAATATTAGCATAGGAAAATCCACCAAACAAAACCCCCTAGCATGAACTTTGAGGGAAAGCCATCATATGTGTTGATGTCACTATGCCATATGTTAGTCTTGGGTGGTGCCATGTGTGACCCAGATTTGGCCCACTTGGGCACCTCAAAATACCAAAAATGTATATCACGTGTCATGTTGACATTATCAGTTGACATCATTACCACCTTGGTTGCCACATCTCATCCTACTCATAATCATTTTCCAATGTGAGAGATCCATTTTTCCTATCATCATTGGTCCACGATGTCTTGTATTCATGCCACCTATACGAGGGAGGGGTCTCAAGCACCTATGTTTTTCCATGAATTCCTCTGTTATGTTAATATCCCTGGGTGAGAAATTTTAATGTTAAGTGCCACTCATGTGAATGACTCTATCTCTCACCCTATGTCTCTTAGTATTTTTCTAAATTGTTCTTTCCATTGTACCTCTGAGGTGAGACGTGAAACTTCACGTCTATTGATGTAGAATTTTCCATCTCAGCCTTCGTCTATCAGCATCTTCCTGGACCTCTGATGGGAAAGATGATGTCATCCTTGCGTGACTCAGTTTCCATGTGTCACTCATCAGCTGATCCAAATGTCATCCATATATGGCCCACTTGGCCACCCAAAAATGTTGAATATGCATGACACATGTCCTCCACTAGATTTCCATGTCACCTTGGCCTCATGTCATGCTTATGGCATCTTAGTCTTGGGACCTCGAAGCCGAGGGACTTCACCATATCACATCTATGGGAAAACGGGTTGAGATGTGAATTATTTATGGAGACAAATGGGAAGGAGGTTTCGTCTCTTGCCCTTTGTCAATATTGGGACCTCGGGACCTTTAGCATAATGCTTTAATGGGAAAGGGGACGAGATGTGAATTATTCACGGCAATTATTGGGACCAATTCCTATATCTCTCCCTCTATTACCTAGTTGTGCTCCTTCCAACACTTAAATCCAATATTAAAAAGGACCAAGGTGTGGCACTTTTACATTATACAATGTCAATGTGTGAACCCTCTTGAGTTTAGAAATGTAGTTAACAAAGGGATTTGTTAACTAACACAGGGTCATGTGGAACCTTGATGCTTGCAACTATTCCAAACTTCATATGGCCATAACTTTTTATCCCGTAGGAGATTTTTCAATTTCCATATGTCATTGGAAAGGTATTTCTCAGGCCTATCCAACTAAGCCATTATCAAGAGCAATTGAACTGATGTCCTAAGGTAGAAATTCCTTCAAATAAAAAACTTTATTCTTGACCTTGGCCTTAGCTAGGAAGAAACCTCCATTAAAAATAGTCATAATTTTTTAAGGCTTCTTCACATAGCCTACTAGTATGACGGTTTTGAACTAAAGACTACAACTACCAGAACACTCCCCATGATATCTTGGCAATCATTGACAATCTCCAACTCCTTCTGAGATAGGCAAGGCAATACATTCAACTACATCATCCAACATGCTCAATTAATTCCAACAATTCTCCCTAACATAATTATCTCATCCATGCATTGAGGTTGACATCAATACCAACACACTAATACATCAAATTGACATCAATGCCAACAAAACAATTCCATCTTCCAACCTAACAATGCCAACAGTCTCCCCCTTTGGCATTAATGGAAACTTCTCATGCTACATCCAACCATCACAATGACTCATTATCCCCACTTGAAATCAATGGAAAATGGATAAATTCATAATTATCTTGATGAGAATTCTCCTTATGAGTAGCAAAATTTTGTTTACTCTTTCCTTTGAAAAATTTTCTCTATCCTCAATGGATGATATATCTCTGATGAGGCATTTGAATGTTTCCATCCAATCTCAACTACAATCAAAATGATTTGCAATCTTGGCCAAAGACACCTGCGAGACAAGCATTAGTAAACCAACCTCTTGATAGGTGATTTTTTTTGTCTTTCAAAAAGGAGGAAAAACTTCCCTCTTTGGCATCAATGTTAAGGGATGAAAATTCCTGTTATCAAGAACAAATGTCATTGTGTCTTATTGTAGTTTCTTATCCTTTCCCATAGTGTTGGATATATTTTATATTATCCCCCTAAACAGATACTATCTCCTTTTGGATCTTCATTCAATTCTATACACTCTATGGTTGTTGACTTTTCTTGTGAGTACCAATTCTATACCAATTTTGTTGTTGCTTGAGTGAATTTTCTCACCTCTCATGAGCATCCTAACCATAAATTTTATCCCCGTGAGATCATGCCACTTCAAATATTATTATTTTCTTACACGTGATGACACCAATGGTACCAATGATACCAATTGGATGATGTAGCAAGAAAACTCCCATGAATTCTTCTCAAAAATATATGTCCAATACACAAAAGGTTTCTCCAACCAAACCAAAGCTATCAATTTACATAGTGATCCAAGCTGATAACCAAGGAACATGCAAATTTGTACCAATTGTGATCTAGAACCTATGACTGGTAGGCATAATCAAATCTGATACTTAAATGAAATAAGTGTATATCATGTAAGTTATGAATACCTTTCATTTCCTGAGAAAAAAATTATTCCTAAGGCCTATGGATGATGTCTATTTATTTTTATTGTGTAGCTCCCACTAAGCCCATGCTATTCTTTTTTCCCTGATCTCCTTCCATATCCCTTCTTCTCTACTACTAGAGGGATGATCCTGTGGACCTAATTTTAACTCTATGCCCCTTATCACTCTTTTATTGCAGCTCATCTTCTTCATGCAACATGAAATGATGACGTATCATCTCTCCTCCTCAAGTCACGTTGGTTGTATTTTCTCTTTGTCCTGCAATTTTGTTATTTATAAATAAACAATTTTATATTTATGATAGAAAATGGACTCAAAAATACCTTGTACCTTTAGATGCACTTCATTTTCCGTTCCTTCTCGATGCCTACATCTAACTTATTTGGCTTCACTTGAAGCCACTCTCTCTCTTTTAATGAAGAGAAACTGATAATTTACTCAAACTTTAGTAAATTATCCTCGTTTTTCTTCCATATCTTGGTCTATTGAGTCCTAACACGAGCATACCTACCAACTTCTTATTTAGCCTGCTTTGGGTTTCATTTTGGTTTCACAAGGCTAAAACACACTTCCCCTCAATTTCTTCTTTCTTCACCCAAAATTGTTTCTTCCTTTTTGCTCTATATGCAAAGCAGAATTAGTTGGTTGCTACTTACTTTTATTTACTGAAGCCTACACTCATTACAATCAGTACTCTCAAATATATTCATAACAGGAATGAAATAACCATACCTTTTAGTTTTTCTTTGAATCCTTTTGAGTGAAATATCATATCTTTGTCGATTTTTTCTCTCCTCCTTTAAGTGTGTTTCATTTACACTGAGCACTAAAATCAAACCCATATTCCTCTGCCATTTTATTTCTTCTTGCCTTCAATGGTCATTTTTCTTCTCTTTGTTTCACACTTTGTGATATAGGCCTTGACGTCTCATATCAACACTCTGCTACCTTGTTCCAAAGGTTGCCACAATTGTAGCATTCAACATAGTACAAGAATGGAGCAAAATTATTGTGATTCCTAGTACATTCTCACTAAGTATTTTGTTGTTGCTACTATATTATTTATAGGGAATCATACACATTTTTGGGTCACTTCCACATAACACGTTCTATTTTCTCATATTCCATTTACATTATATGGATTTATGTCCATAATTATTGCAAGAAAAACGATATCCACTAAATAGCTTTTGATACCTAAAGATACTTTGTCCTTGAGGAGGAAAGGACCTTCTTTGGTTCTTTATATCGTCATTTACTTGCCTTTGTTACTGCTTATTCCTCTGTTTTTACTTCTATCTAGCAATTCCTTTTCCTTTAATGATGATGGAACCTTTAACTACCTCAAACTTACTAGTTGATTCTCTCCCTTCTTATTTCTTGGATTTTGCATCTTTTTTATATCCAAGCCCAGTATTGTTGAGAGGATACCTCTTGCTGATGAGGATGTCATCCAAGGCCTTTGTTCTCTTCTCAAGCTTATGATATTGAGACAGTTGATCATTAGCCTTCTTTAAATCATGTATCAACAAGAATACTTCAACTTCTAATCTCTCATAATAAGCTTCTCTCTCATTGAGTTTATTTGTAAACACTTGATTTATCCCGTTGACTTCTCCTTGTTGAGAATTTAGATTAACAATTTATTTTCTCAACTTATCATTATCAAGCTCATATTCTTGCAATTTATCTTGTTTCTTGACTTTTTCTTTTGAAAGCTCCTTAATCTCTTCTAGGGAAGAGATGAGTTTATTTCTAAAATAGATATTCTCATCTAAATCATTTTTCACCCCATCAAAGGTACTAACAAATTCATGTCCAAGATCTATTTCACCTTCAATTCCTTATTCATCACTACAAGGGATGCATTCGTTTTCTTCAACAGATGAACACTCATGGGATCTTTTATCATTTTCTTCATAGAGTGTTATTCCCTCTTCCTAAAAGGTGCCTTCATCTATTATTTCTACAAGTATAGGTCTTTCTTCACTAACGTTAGATGCATATATGTATTTCTCTTCATAAACTTCATATGAGCATATAGAAGATAAATGACATATACCTTTGCATTTATAATAGAGAAATATATTACCTTCTAGACAAAAAAACCTCTCTTCTTCATCATCTTTGGAGTGGTGATTAGTAGCTTTCACTTTGGGAAGAAGTTCTTAAATCTTATACGTATATTTTCTCTGGGGTTCCTTATTCTTCTTCTTCTTCTTCCTTTACCTCTCTTTATCCTCAGGCGCAACTTCTAAAGGATCTAGTTCTCTACTTGAGCAACAAGGTTCTTCAACCTTCTCTTGGGACTCATGACTATCTCCTCCATATATATAATGTATTTGTTCTAGAATGTATTTTCCAATCTTGCAATGGCTCACTTTGTTGAAGTATGATTATGATAGTCCCTTCAATATAATCATTCTTTCTTCACTATCATACTCATTCTTTACTCCATTCCCTATAGAGCACCATATATCAAAATCTAGAACCATTAAATAGGATTCCATTTTTTTTAGCTAGAGAGAGTATTATGACCCATTCAAAAATGAAACTCCTTTTGGTGTTAGCCAATCCTGATTAGCCATGTTTCCTTTTTATATGCCTTCAAGAGGTTAATTTATTCTTGAAGGAACCAGCTCGAATACCAGTTATTGGAAACAATATTAATACTGATAGGGGGACTGAATCAATATTAGGGCTAATTTAAACATTTATTGACAATTTATACTTTCCATTTACTTGGAAACTATTTATGTGAGAAATCAACAACATATTATGTAATCAACAAATTAAAATATCACATGAACATCATATCAAAACTAGGAGTAGCAAACACATGAGACATGTATACTTAACATGGAAAACCATAAAGGGAGAAACCACTAATTTGTTTTGTTACGATGTGAATCTAAATCCAATTCTCATATTACATCATGTTTCATAAGAACCCACTCACAAGAAGCACCAAATCCATTTTGTGTTTTCTAGCACCCACTAGCAAGAAGCACCAAACCCCTCCTTGGTAGATATATGATCAACTTAAAAGAAACACTAACTCCTTGATTATGAAAGAACCCATTTGTAGGAGACACCAACCCCCAATTTATCCTTCAAACACCCAATTATATGGAATAACCAACTTCTGATTTTGTAGGCACTAACCTATTGTTCATAACGAATTTAATACTCTTTATTTTGGCTCCCACTCGGCCTAATTTCATCTCTTTATTAAACAATTCTTGGCCCTCAGTTCTCCTTATAGACACGCTTAGAAGCCCTCTTCTCTCTTCTCTTCATAAATATCCTTAGAACTCATCCCTTGGTTCTCGCTCCTCTTCAATATCACTGATAACTCTCATCCCACTCATATAGTATGCATAACATCACTCAACCTTTTCTTCTTCACTGGCTCTCATAACCACTCTTTGCATCTAATTCACATATGCACTCACCCGCACTCTACTACATCCTTTTATCTCACATAACATTCTTGTGCTTTGTTCATATGTTATACAAGCCTCGATGTAGGCTCTTCTATCATTCACACATAGATTGTGGTCCTTCAACATTACTTACTCTGCCATTAGGACAATATTGTTGTTCAATCACATAACTTCAGTATGGATCACTAAGCTCGAGATGCATGCACGCTTGTACATTAATTGTGCTTAGTAATGTCTTACCATGTTTTGGATTGGTCTCCATTATTACCATTGCACATTTCCAGAAGAGTTTTCATTACTGATCTATGTTGCCTGAGATGTTTTCTCATAAATTCCAAATGTCCCACAGTCCTTCAGTTTGGCACCTCATGATGAATATACTGCTTGAGGAGGGAACAATCATAAGTAATGCCAAATACATCATATACCTCATTCACTCTAGTACTAATGTACGCTTCCATATCCACTTCACTTTGTTCCTTGCTCCTTGATTGCAAATTGAACTCCATAAGAAAAATATTATTGTGTAGAGTCCTTAAACCTTCATCCCTCCTTTGTATGTGTATAGGGTCAAATACCATAAGTAAAACAACTGGAGGTGCTTAACTTCAAATATATTCTAGGCTCCTACCCCTTAATCATTTATGCACCTTTTCCATGTGACCACGTTGGAATAGCTCTCATGCCCATGTTCCATGACTATCGTTGAGTGACAATGAAAGGAAGTATACTTATCTATTGGTCCTCAGGAGCTCAAGCCTTCGGGCTACCACAACTCTTGTGCAAAGTGCATTATACTAAACCTTCGAGGTGAGACACCAATATTTTCGATAAAATAAAATAATTTTTTGTCTCTGTCTCTCGGTCCTTGGGCCCTCGCATTGTCTCTTCTGATTTTTTAACACTTAGCCAACTTTTAAACCCAATGAAAAAAACATTTGCACAAGAAAAATCCACCAAACACATCCCCCTACTTTGAGGGAAATCCACATCATTTATATTGAAGTCACTATGCCACATGGTGGTCCTCAGTAGTGCCACACATCACCCATATTTGGCCCACCTAGCCACCTAAAAACACCAAAAATTCCTACCACATTTCATGTTGTCCCATCATGCTGACATTATCATCACCTTAGATGCCACATCATCACCTTGTTCATAATCCTTGGATAATGGTAGAGAGAAATTTTTCCTATCATCATTGGTCCATGTTATCCTATATCCACATCATCCATATGGAGGATTGGTCGTGGGAACCTAAGTTTTTCCATGAATTCCTTCGTTATTTTATTTTTCCTTGGGAGAGAAATTTATTGTTAAGTGCCAATCACGTGAAATGACTTTTTCTCTCACCCTATGTCACTTGTTCTTGGTCTAAATTGTGCCTTCCATTGGACCTCTGAAGTAAGACATGAAAATTCACAGCTTCTAATGGAGAAGTTTCCATCTTTGCCTTCATATCTAGGTATCTACCAAGACCTTCAATGTGTGAGATGACATCATCCCTATGTCACTCAGATACCACATGTCACTCACTAGTTATTCCATGTTTCATCCATAGCCACCCAAAATGTTGACTCTACATGACATGTGTCCTCCACTTGGATTGCCATGTCATCTCAGGCTCACATCATTCTTATGTCATCTTGGTCTTAGGACCTCGAGGTTGTGGGACTTAAACATAACATGCTAATGGAAAAAGGGGTTGAGACATGAATTATTTATGGAAACCAACAAGAAGGAGGTTCATTTTCTCAGCCTTTGTCAATCTCAAGACCTCGGGACCCTTGGCATAATGTGTTGATGGGAAAGGGGCCAAGACGTGAATTATTGACAACAATTATTGAGATCAATTCCCATCTCTCACCCTCTGTTACCTCATCATGCTCATTCCAACACTTAAATACAATATTAAAAGGGTCCAAGGTGCGGTAATTTTAATTATATACAATGTTAATGCACGAACCCTCTTGAGGCTGGAAATTTAGTTAACAATGGAATTTGTTAACTAGCACAAGGTCATGTGGAACCTTGAGGCCCATAACTATTTCGAACTTCATTTGGCCATAAATTTTAATCCCTTTGGGAGATTTTGCAACTAAGGCATATCCAATTATGTCATTATCAGGAGCAATTTAGTTGATCTCTTGAGGCAAAAATTCCTTCAAATTTATATGCTCCATTCTTGACCTTGGCATCAACTAGGAAGCAACCTCTAGGAATCATAGTCATAATTTTTTAAGGCTTATTCACGTAACCTGCTACTATGATGGTTTTCAACTAAACACTACAGATACTAGAACTCTTCCCCTACTATCCTAGGAATCCTTGACAAACTCCAACTCCTTCTAAGGTAGGAAAGGCATTACATTCAACTGCATCAACCACCATGCTGAGTTAAAGCCAACAATATCCCCTGACACAATTATCTCATCCATGCACTAAGGTTGACATCAATTCCAACCCACTAATACATCAAGTTGACATCAATGCCAACACACCAATGCCATCTACCAACCGACTTATACCAACAATAATCTTCCTGCATCATTAAAAAAATTAGAATTAGTTTTTATTTTTAACATAGTGTTTAAAAAATAAAATGAATAAATATACTTTTCTTACCTCATCTGATTACATTAATGTCTTCCCAAAATTAAAATCAATTTAGATAAAATAATTTATATACTTTACATATAAAATAATTTAATTATTTTCTTGATTTGATCTCATGTAATAAATATTGGTAAAATTTCTCCAAACTAAATAAAAACCCTAAAATCCCTAAAATCTGAAATGTATTTCATGTGAATGAATTTAATGCGATGTTTCACATTTGGGAAAACAAATAATAAAATGAATCCAAGATGTGACTTCAAATTGAATTCAATAATCCCATTGCAAACACCTGGAGGACATAATGCACAACTTATCACTATAATGGGGTGGAGAAGGGTGTTTCAGAATTAAAACCCACATGTGAAAGTGAGGTATCCAATAGCCAATATTTATCTTCATCGATGGCAGGAATCTACATTAGGTGAGAAATATATTCATTAGTTAACCATGTGCTATGAGCCGATGGGGTTTGACACATTTATGCAAATTGGTTGTTCGCGTAAACGCAGTAAAAAAAAAATTATTTTATAAATGGGTAATTTTAAACTTTAAACGTTTTTCAACAATGAAATTTATTCATATTGGAAAATGAAGAGTGGGGATGATAATTTGAATAATGCTTTCCATAAGGATCAAAGGGCAACATTTAACCTTGATCGATGATTGGAATTTACATTCGATTGGAAAGTTGTTCGTCCATTAATCCCTTGCTCTAACACAACGAAAATTCACACACGTGAATGTGAAGTGGGCGCATTCATTTAATAATATTTTATGGGAGTATAATAAAATTTTAAATAAATGATTTTTTATTTTAAATTATACACAAAAATATTCATATCAGGATGTTGAGATCAAAGGTTTGGATTTGGAAAATTCTCTCCGATGGGATCCAAACGTGAAAGACTATTAAGATCAACGTTCAAAAATCATATCGGGTGAAAAGTAGTGAGAATTTTAACCTTTAAGTTTTACCTGATATGATTTAAATATTTACATGCATTCTGTTAACCTAATTATAGATGTTATTTTGGCTTATAAAAATTGCCATGATTTTGACCAGTATTTACTTTGGTAAAATTATGATGGTATAGACCAGTTTTACCTTGGTAAAATTATGATGGTATATAAATGTACTTTACAATACTATGATTTTATGTATCATTATAATATATAATATGTTTAATATATTGTGAATTTTTTTCTTAAGAAAAAGTCGTATTTTTTCATTAATATATAGGAAAATTTGCATGTTACATTTTACAGATAATAACCAGTATGTCATGGTTCTATATCATTTCAGAAGAGGCAAATAGTTGTCAGATAATCAACTAATATCTGTGAAAAAACCTAAATCTAATTACAAAAAAGTACAATAATACATGGTAGCAGTCGGTATAAATAATGCTAAAAAATAGAGTACTGTAAGCATGATAAAATAAAGATCGCCAAAAATGATGATGAAAACAAAATTGCAGTTATGGAGTGATTTCTCCCATATCCTATATGTCATCTATGAAAGGTCGATGATAAAATTGGAACACCTACGCCCCATCATGCTCCAAAATAAGCCACTAGCCCCAATCTAACTCCGATGCTTCTTTGGAAAGCTTGTCTGCCACTTGGTTCCTCTGCCTATAAATGTGAGTGACAGAGATAATGTCAAAAAATGATTTCAGTAGATGCACCTCCCTCAATAATGTAACAAGTGTGTGTGTATGGCACTATGATAGTGAATTGAACCAATTAATGACAATTTGTGAGTCCCCAAATATCTGTAATCCGTTGCATCCTTGTTCTCGGGAAAATAGTAGAAGAAGCCGAAGGTTGAGGAGTTCAAAAAAATTATTAGTCCCTAGACCCAGCCCCATCTTAAGGTTAAAGAAATGAGTGGCAGATAAATGTAAAACCGCACCCCCGCCCCCCCCTCCACACACCCATGATTGTTTGATGCCCCGTCAAAATATGCCCATGGGTAAGTGTGGTCAATAACTTCAGGGATGATTTCCTTTCGGCAAGTGGGGTGATCAACATCATGAATGAGACTATAGGTAGAAATGATGGTAGAAAAAATGTGGTCCCAGACCACATGCATCCCATCGAAGGTGAAATGATTTCGACTGTCCCAGATTCCACAGGCAATCAAAAATGGTAAGTTTTGAAGTTTGGCACAAGAAACAGCATGCCACCACGCTATCCAGGCCTCTGATATATATGTGCCATGCTAGGTGAGTGTGCATCCTAGTGCTTGTGAAGCCGAGTGCCATAAATCCTTGATAACAAGGCATTCGAGGAAGAGATGTTGGACATCTTCCACATGAGAAAAACAAAACATGATCTGGATGGACCCTGGATGGCCCGTCTGTGAATATTGTCAATGGTAGAATGAAATTATTGAGAATGCACCGCATGAGTATTCGAATTTTGTGAGGAGCATGCAATTTCAAAATCGAGTGTCACCACCATAGTTTATTTGGAGGTTCCCTGGGTGAGCAGAGAGAGATATATCCCACTTTCGGGGTGTATTTACCGTTGGGCGAGAGAGCCCACAAAATTTTGTCCTCCTGTTCAGTTATCCGAATGTGTGAGGCCTGTAAAGCCCTGATGAATCGATTCCAATAGGGTTGGCCGTCAATGGGAATATGAAGATCCTGAGCCAATAGCCAGCCTTGTGCAGCCCAATTAGTCCAATGTGGATTAGCCACCTGTGATAGATATACATATCCAGCTTGGGCCAGTTGATGTATGATGTCTTGTGGCAATCTGAAATTCTACCCACTACCCAACCAAGAGTCCGCACCCAATCGAACCTTAGATCCAGATCCAATGTGCCATGTCAATCCTTGTTGTATCGGATGTGTAGACTTTGCAATGGCCTTCCAGATGACTGAGGACCCTGGACAATGCTGTATGGAGCCTCTGATCCAGTCCAATGTAGACTTGGGAGGGATGTATTTGGAGACAGTAACCTCTTTCCATAGGCTTTGACCAGCAACGAGGTGCCAACCCAATTTTGCAGCCAGGGCAGTAGAAAATAAGGAGAGATCCTTAAGTCCCTAATCGCCCCAATCCTTAGGCATGCTGATATGATCCCAAGCCACCCAAGCATATATTCGCTCTCTACCGAAACTCCTCCAAAGGAATTGTCTGCAAATCTGTTGAATTCGGTTGGTAACACCCTTAGGTAACCATGCGAGGGACATCCAGTATACATGGATGGCTTCTAGGACAGTTTTTATTAAAACCAATTTTCCCACCCACAAGAGCCACCTATGATGCCAGATATTG
The DNA here is from genome assembly GCA_034641835.2 of Pinus albicaulis. Taxonomy (NCBI): domain Eukaryota; kingdom Viridiplantae; phylum Streptophyta; class Pinopsida; order Pinales; family Pinaceae; genus Pinus; species Pinus albicaulis. The sequence goes on along the minus strand of CM076569.1, from coordinate 593,687,044 downwards.
ATTCTGCGCTCCACCTTTGCGATCAGCCAGTTCCAGTCCTTAATCTTACAGTCATTTGGCTTAAGGTGAAAACCAAGATATTTTAAACCTTCCTCAATGAAACTGCACTCAAAAGGGAAGTTCCTCATGGAATTCCCCATTTCATTAGCCGAACATCTAGTCAGTATTATGGTGGATTTTCTCTTGTTGGGAGCCACACAATTTGATAACATCATAAATATTGTGTTAAAATAAAGTTAAATATATTTAAGCTATGTGTTTATCATAACTATTTTTTAGGTTTACTAGAAGTCTTTTATTATAATGCATATTTTTATCATATATTTCTCTTTATATGGGTATTATTAGTTATCAATATATATTATGATTGTTAATGACATTTAGTAGTGTTAAACATTTGGAATAATATGATCATTTCTTAAATTAATGTTCAATATATATGGGTATATAAATATGTTCTTGATAATATTATTGTATAATGTGCTAGCTCTCCATAATTTGTAACACTGGCAAGAACAAATGACGGAGGACAACATCAAACCACTTTGGAGTCCAGGACCGAGCCTTCCTAGACTCGGAGAGGGCTCTCTCTGTTCTTTATAATTTACGATTTAGCTTGATGATTGATAATGTTGATTTTAGGCTAGTTATAGAGATTGTTTTGTTGTTTGTTTTGGTTGTTTGGATAGATAGAATATGGGAAGTTTAATCCATTGGGCTATGGAGTCAATAAAAGGGCTGAATTGTGCATCAACCTTTCAGGATCATTCACAGGGCAAGCTAACTATATAAAATGGATCTTACTGGCAGTGTGAATATGCTATGACAGGAGGTAGTAGAGGCTAAAGAGAATTTAAGAATTCTTTAACTATACTTTCAAATAAAAACACTTAAGATATTAGTTTCGTGAAGCTGAAGAGCAGTTAATAATTCTTTAACTAAGCTTCACAAGGGAAACTTTAAAGATTTCAGCTTTGGTAAGGCTAAAGAGAAGTGAAGAATACTTTAACTATACTTCAGAGGAAAACCTTAAAGACAACAATTTTAGTAGAGCTAGAGCAATTAAGAATTCTTTAACTAAACTTCACAAGGGAAAACTTTAAAGATGTCAGATTTGGTAAGGCTAAAGAGCAGTGAAGAATTCTTTAACTATACTTCAAAGGAAAACCTTTAAGACAACAATTTCAGTAGAGCTAAAGAGCAGTTAAGAATTCTTTAGTTATACTTCAGAAGAAAACATTAAGATAACAAAAACAAACAGACTTAAGGTGCTTTCTCAACATATCTTAATCTGAAACTTATGCTCTGTAATCAGAGAAACTGAAGTACCATATGGAAAAACAAAGAAACATTAATACGAAAGAAAGAACATCACCATAAACATAGCTCAAGGATCTTGTGAACGTGCTTTTATTATTGATGCCCAGCCCAAAATTGTTACAAAGCTCCAATAAAATAATCTAACAACGCAGACTCTAAAAAAAGTCCAACCCTTGATAATGAAAATACATGCAGTATTTAACTACAACTGAGGTGGTTGCCCTAATCTAGGTCAGCAATCCGCATTAACTGCAAAGTCAATGTAATTTTGAAAACTACTGCCATGCAGGGCCCTAACCAAAATATCATCTAGCAAATCACCTACAATACTAAATTCTACAATAACTTCTAGGCTGATATTAAAATATCTTTGGAAAACCGCCTTCAAAATTAACTTCTATAATAACTTCTGAGCTAATTTTTGAAATATCTCTGACTGTAACATTAATTGCAAAAATTTTCAAAAAAGTAGGTTGGGGTGGGCATCATGGTTGTAAGGAGGCAACACTGAGTAGTCCTGACATCTGGCTTTTCTTTGGATCTCCACCACATAGATCATAAGAGAGGATGCACTACTGACATGCTGCAAAATTGATCTTTTACTCAATAATTTCACAAAACTTATCCCACTGATATTCACTCGGGATTTCTATATTTACCATTCTTTTGAAGATTTCATCCACCTCAGTGAATCTGTCAAAATTTGGCTTTTGAATAAATAACTGTTTAATTTGATGATGAATCATCAAATCAAACTGTAGAGCTTCAAGGAAAGCTATGCCTATAATGTGACCCTTGATATTTGCAAACTTTGATTTGTCTATAGCAATTGTATATATATTTTTGCAATCATCTTTCAACCTGACCAGCTTGTCATCTAATCCAACCAGATGTGGTAGTCCTTTCTGATTTATGACATTAAATTTCTTATGAAACCCTTGAACAATAGCATTCAAGGCTTCACACTTGGTTTGCAATTGGTTGATCAAATTCATTTTCTGCAATACCTTCTTAATCTCCAAAATGGTTGTAGTCCTATCTGAGATATTGATCTCTTCCAACTCCTCCCTGTTCTTTGAATTAAGAACTTTGATCATATCAGTAACTTCGCTTGGCTTCTCTTGGACTTGATCCTTCTCTTCTTGTATTGGTGTTCTACAGTTGTGGATGAGTTCCTATTGTTCAAAGATGATCTGAATTGATGGCCATATCTCAATAATGGAATCATCGATGTTCTCCCATATATTCTTCTTAGCTTCTCTTAAAGTTGATGTCATCGGAGTTTCACTCTCCAATTCTTTAATCCTGATTTCCAACTGATGAGTCTTTTGCATTTCCCCTAGATACAAAGTATCATTTCTAATATTTTGTGACTCAATAAGTTGAAATTTCTGATTTAGCTTCTCATATGCTTGCTTTTGTGTGGCCAAATATTGAGGTAGTTGTGCTGGGTAAGTTAAGTCTAAGTCTGCTGAGGTTTTTTCACTTGCAGAAGATGTCTGAGTTGTTAGAATGAGATCAGTATTTACCTGGAGTGCTGATTTTTCTTTCAGCAGTTCTTCAATCTGTTCTTCCATTTTTTTGATTTGTAGATTTTGATCAATAATCAACTTGAGCATCTCTTCATTGTCAGATTCATTTTGAGACATTTCTTTTGTCTCTAGGTCTTCAGTCGAGGGTAGCTTACGTTTCTTTCTCAGAGCAACAATGTCTGCATTTTTCTTCTTGATGTTTTCTTCAGCTCCTTTGCAGTTATGGGAATCATATCCTACTTTCACTACCAGTTCTTCCAAGGTCTTTATCCTGTTGTCCTTATCCAAACAGGATAACTTCTCAATTTTTAGCTAGGACTGCATATTTGATAGTGCTACTTTTGACTTTGAGAGAGACATAGTTGTTGTAGTCATGGTTGAAAATAGCATCTCTCCTCACTACCTCTGCATATCCAACTAGTCAATAGGATGTATGTGTCTTGCATCAAATGAGAAGACAGTCTTCTTGTAATCAGCATGTGTTTTTGGAAATGGCATTGTTTCTTGTAGAAAGGCCATCTGCATCCTTCTTTTCTCACTGTCAAAGGCAGTGAGGAGTATATGTTGAGATGTCGATGTCTACTTCCAAAATTGGTTGTAGACATATGATTTCAGTGCTTCATTCTTTTGTTTGATTCCTAGGAACTTGGAGAAAATATTATATTCTTCTAAAGAGTTGGCCTCTGAATGCTGGATGATCTCTAGTGGCTCTCTTGTAGGTGATGTTGATGGAGGAGTCCGAGGAATACTGGCCGATGTGGATACTTCAATATATCCCAAATCTATGATCTCTAGTTGTCTCTCTTCTGAAATCAAGGAAGGAGTGAACTTTGGTCTCTTATGCTGTGAGATGAATTCTTCCACAAGTCCCTTGGAATGGGGTGTCTCTTCTTTGTCCCTTTTATGTTGTTTACATGAAGGTACTAGTGTTTGGACATTCTAAGTAGAGATTTACTTCTCATCTGCTTCTTGTAAGGTACCTTCTACCCATTCATTCTGATTCATGTACTTCTCTATTTCTACTCTTGAGGTATGGGTGTAAGGGGTTGTCTTGAGTTCAACCCTTAGAGCAGAAATAATGCCATAGGGGTCATATGACCAAGTAAAACTTGATAAAAAACCCCATATTATTAAATAGTATTTCTACCTCAAGACCAGGTGCTCTGGTATTAGAAATGAAATATCCAACATTGGCCTTGAGTTTAAACTGGGCTTTCCTCTTTCCTGAAACAAAGTGCACTTCGTCTATACTTATCATTTTCCTGATGTACTCTAAAGAGAAGATCCTCATAGGCACATAATTTGGGAGTCGGTATGGTGGGAGCTCACAACCATACACCCTGATCTCTGAGTAATTCTTTTACAAATACCAATCCCCACTCTTTGCTTGTTCACTGAGGTGCAGGGTTCTTTTGATGTTTCTCCAATCCTAGGCGTTGATTGGTTGGTAAGGAACTACATGACTAGATGAATGAATGAGTCTATGAACTCTGAGATAGAAGAGGTTGTTGCTGAGGCTCTGACAAATTATGTCCAGTGAATCACTGATTGATTCACTCCCTAAGCATCCTGCTTGTTGAGATGAATGGGCAACATATCTACATGTTGAAACAAAATCATGTGAATGATCACAAATGAATAGTTAAATTCTCCTTAAGTAGTGAAGTTCATGAACTGCTCATGTATAATATTAGCTAAGAAATGACTTTGATTGTACATAAACAATGGCAATTTTTCAAGATTGAAGATAGAAAGGAAACTTAGGATGATTTCATCAAAGATTTTATCATTCGGGTACCCGAGCAAATAGGAAAGGAGAGAGATGCAGTACTTGGAAGCTATAGGAAAGATGGAGGATGCATTTGGGGTATTTTTCTTTGGTAAGTCTGCATCCTCGGGTAGTAATATATCAAAAATTTGAGCTCTCTGGGGGAAATACAACTTGTGGTAAAGATCCATGAGGGCAGTAGGAGAAAAATAGGATAAGGAGTCAAAGGGAGGGGTGAGAAGCATCTGATTAATGGTTTCAAGGGATATGGTGATCAGAACGTTTCCATTCTGAGCCATCATTGGCTTGGTTAAAGGGTCATATTGCTTCTGACACCAGGCAATTACAAATGGGAATGGATGAGTTTGACAGAAAGCAAACATAGGCAATATAGACTCCAAAAACCTAATGGGGTCTTGGTTATCCAAGTTATTTTGTTTTAGCCACTTATGTAGCTCGTAGAAATCAAACTCACAATGACAATCAACAACTTTAAAATAAGTATCAACTAGGGGTGTGAGGTCGAGATTTATTTGTGGATTTGCAGGAATATTTTCTACAATTTCTTTGGTAGCTTCAGGAGTGACCTCTACAGCTGGTTGAACGACCTCGGGCACGAACTCTGCAATATTGTCAACATTCTAGATTTCACCGGTCATTCGTTTTCTTCCTTTATCTTTTGGAGTAGTTTGCTTCTTTGCCTTGGCCTTGGGTGCCAGTCTTCGACTGATATAAGATGGTATCAGACGTTAAGCTTGGGTTATCGAAGAAATGATAGGGTTTCGTGAAGGAAGGGCGGTTGCAGGAATAACAGCTCGCGATGGAATGAATGGGAGGATGAAAGCAAATCGAAGGTGGAAGTAAAGTAATGAACAGGGGGCTGCTGGAAATTTTATAGACTATGGTTTCGGGTTTAACAGTTATGGCTAGCTAACAGTCAAAAATGAGTTTTAACTGTGCAATGGTATGAGTACCATATATGGTGAAAATGATTTAATTGGCCAACGGGAGGATTTAACAGATATAATGGAGTTGAGGAATATGAGTGATGGATGGGTCAACAGCTATGGCGCAGGCGAAACGGTCATGAGAGTGGGAAAAAATAGGAGGTGGATTTCAGGGGGGAACCCCCCGGTTTCCAATTTAAGGCAAAGGGGGTGCAAAGTTACCTAGTTTTTCCACCTCGCGAAAATGGACGGCCATTAAAACTGGAGTTCAAACCCCCCCTCGCGTTAACAAGAAACAGGCGGAGGGGGTTCGAAGTCGACCTCTGCCGTAGATCTGAGGGAAGTTCGAGATCTACCATTGGAGTCTGCAAGTGCTTTATTGTTTTTTATTTGATCTGCTTTTTCGTTTAGCGACTTTATAATAAAACCCATATGTGTGCATTTGCATGTTTTTTACGTTAAAAATTCCTTTTCATCCTCCGTTGCGTTTTACCATAGAAATGGTCATGCCTATGGATTTTAAATTCTTTGAATTATGCCTTTGAAACACATCGCATTTGGGCCTCCATTGCACTTCGCACGATGTAAAACCTAAATTTTCCTTAGCCCTTTAAACTTTAGAACTTGCGATGCGCGATTTGCGATTGGGCCCCACCGTATCGCACATCGCACTTCGACCAATTTAACATTTACCTTTGTAGCTAACTTGTAAAAATTGCGATGTGTGGTATTTTGGATGACGTCACCATGCCACGTAATCTGCTACGTCATCATATGTCGCAGACCAGAGCATTTAACCTTTTGCCTCTGTACTTACTCTGTGAAACTTATGACTTGCGATCTGCGCTCGGGCCCACTACATCACACATCGCACATCGCTCTATTTATCTTTTACCATTTGTAGTTATCCTTAAAATTTTGCGATCATGAATTGTGCTCAGTGTTACAAATGGAATTAACTCAGAAACAGATTGCAGAAAACATAGATACAAAACTAGACAAAACAATGGCGGAAAAGAGGCTTCAACCTCATGGCATTCTCATCATTCTCACTTATTAAAATAATTTAGTTTACAATTTAAATAGATGAGAGAAAATGTCTAAGATAGTCCGTGCCATATTAGACTCCTTTGGTTGAGATAATTTCTCACCAAAAACCCACCAAGATAGGAGTTACTAAACAAACTCCAATATTTGAGGAACAACCCAAGATTTAGGCACATATTCCTAACTTGGAATATTTAATTAATTTATTTATTATTTTGGATTTATTATTGTTATTTGAGAGAGGCTAACATTCCCCCCTTCAATGAAAAATCCAAAATAAGAACGAGGAACCATCTTCCAAGTTCTCATGTTGATCCTCAAAAAACATTGTGTGAAAAAACCGCCAAAGCTGGATGCTGAAAAACTGCAATATGAAGAGACCATGAGTCAGCTGTATGTTTGATTCATCTCTAAACTTTGCTTGCAAAAGGATCCATCTGTCCTTTTCATGAAATCAACATCCTTTGTCCACTGATAAATTTTTTTCAAAGCCCACTGGCTGATGATGTCAAAAACAACTCATTGTTGCTTTTGCTGTGTTGAAAACTATTCACTGCTTCTTTGTTGTTAACTGCCCACTGGAAAAATTGTTGATGCCCACTGGAAAATTTGTTGATGCTGCCCACTGGCTGTTGAAGATTCCCACTAGCTACTTTTGTTGGTTTTGTCGAGACTTTTATTCTGACAACCACTGTCAATTTCATTGACATTTTCCCCCCTTTGTCAGCTGAAAGGAGAGACACTTCTCTTGGAAAGTATTCCTGAACTCCCCCCCTTTAGGTGTAGGATTTTTATACTGGTGTACTCCCCCGTTCAACTGCATGAGAGTACCATCATCTTTTCACTATTGGCTGCACTATGTGTGATTGTATTCGATTGTAGAACTGAGACAATATTTTGACTGTGGATGACCATTTCCAAGGGTCGATCCATTCATAATGTATCTTCAATTTGACTGTTTGTCATTGTCTACGAAATTTCTCTGAGGAATTTTTGGGCTTGCCACAATGGCGACAAGGATGGAGATCAAAACACAGATCTTCCATATGACCAGTTCTTTGACAATGAAAACACTTCGGTTAGACTTCAACTTCAGGTTGCGAGCAATTCTGGTTGTCTGCAACTTTGGGTTGCGTGCATTTCTGGTTTTCTGCAACTTTATTAGAACTTGCTGAGGTGAGTGGTGCAAGAAATCCTGCACTGACGAACTTAATTAGCTTGGAATAATCTGGGATATGTAAGTTGGTGTCATCAGTGATATATCCTAACCCTCATCGATTCTTGTTATTGTGAATTTCTTCCCAGGGCTTGATGATGGACTTGGAAGAAATTGGAACTGGAATAACTTCGACACTTGAAGTTGTTTGAATGAATGACTTATCAGCTGGATGGTTTAAAGACTTGAAAGTATCACTCTTTTCTTGCAATTCAATCCTTTGAAGTTGCGACTCTAGTTGAAGAAACTCAATGGTTTCATGTGTTTGTTGGAGATGTCATGAAAGATCAGCAAGAGTTTCTTTGCTGATGTGCACCATGTCTTCATCACTGGAGATGATCAAACTGTGAAGAGTGTTTAACAATTGAATATGTTGCACCATTTGAACTTGCGCTCTTGAAATTAGGCTCTCTTGTTGTAGATGTCATACTTTGAACTATTTCACTTGATTTTGGTACTTGAAGGACAGGCTTGCTTGCTATGTGACTTGAATGGCACGCTCGCTTGATTGTCGCTTATTGCGCTTGCTTGGAACACTTGCTATAATTGTATAATTTTCTCACTTAAACTCTAGAATTCACGCTCGCTTGATGATCACATTTGTTTAAGCGCTCACTTGACTTAGTCGATGACTTCACGCTCACTTGAATGAATAGCCACGCTCGCTTGGTTTCAAGCTCAAATTTCTTGATTGGTGTTAGAGTTGAACTTTTTTGGTTGCTTTGATGGTTGCTGCAATAAACTTCACTATGTCTCGCTTGAAGGTTTGAAAGTTGTACTGTCTTGATGCAAAATTGCTTAAATGAATAATCACGTTCACTTGCAGGAGATGTGAACTTGTTGCTTGTTTTCTTTAGAGTTAAAAAACTCGTGCATTCACTTAATTTTGCTTAAAGGAAGGGTGTCGAACACTGTCGACAATGCACCCAAGAAAGCTTACAATGATTTTAATGATTCACTTGTTCTCTTAAAAATTCATTAACAATGAATTTTTAATGATTCACTTAAAACAATGAATTTGAGTACAAGTTCTGAAATGGATTTGCAAGAACGTTGATGTAGACTTTGCTTTGAAATGCATTAACTTGACTAAGTGAATTTGATTGTTGATGTAGAATTCTGATGTAGACAATATGTTGTAGTGGCGCAAATGCATGTGTTGATCTTGCAGCTATTTTGTTACATGTGTTGTGCTTTCTGATATTGAACTTTATGTATGCGATATTAAATGAAATCATTGATGTGTCACAACTAGACACAAATCAAAAGCAACAACATGAAGCCATAAAAAAAACATGCACCATCAAACACACATGGTGTACCTAAGATCCCCTTATTCAATTTCGGGCAGACCTAGGACATAATCACCAAAAAAATGATATCTTTATTAAGTATTGAGTACATAATAAATCTCCACCTTCAAGTAATGAATATGCCAAGCTCACAACCCTTGGAAGCAATTTGTCTTCAAAAATGGATATTCACCGATTCAATCTCTCTCAAATTAAAACAATACTTTGAATTACAACAATGGATTTCCCTTATCACTCCAAATACAAATGGAAACACTCCTTATCTCTCCAAATTACAAAATACAACTTATCACTCCAAAAAATAATCACAATATTTACCCCAAATGTTCAAAAGAAATTTACGTTCTCACTCCAAGCATTAAAAAAAAAATTAATGCACCTTATCACTCCAAGGATTTCAAAACATCACCCTTATTACTCCAACCCATTGCAAAATTTATAAAAAATAAAACACCTTATCTCTCCTCCAAAAAAAAGTATTTTATTTTGAATTCCTTTTAATTCCCATTAAAAAAATAATCATGTATAAAGTCACTTTTTCAAGTGAACGAATCTTCTTAAAAGTCAAACTCTGAAGAAAAAATTCAAGTGATAGCATGCATGTTTGGCCACCTGCTTTACCTCCAGCAGTAAATGAAGGAGTGTATCAGGAAATTGGAGGAATAGAACTATATATGTCCATGACTATTAATCCTAAGGCTTTCAGGTCCCTTGTGACTGAATTCAAAGAGGATATGGCACGGGAGCTAGAAGTTGATGTTTATCAGCAAACACAGGTTAATATTCTGAATGTCAGTGACAGAGGAGATACCTTACAAATTGAATGTGCCATTTTTCCAGCTGACATTAGTAATTATATGACAAACAGTACTGCAGAGACAATCATCTCCCTTTTGAATGGACATCAAGTTCACCTTCGTGATGCCTTTGGAACTTACCATCTATTGAGCTGGAAGATTTTTCCACCTTCGAAAAGGGCATGGATTAGTGTTTTTTGGTGTTGCTGCAGGTGTAACAGTAACTACCTCAGCCTTGTTAATGTATTGTTATTGTTGGAGACAAAAGCAAGAAGTACTTGGAAATTACACGACAGTAGATGCTGCAAATCTTGATGAAGAGCTTCAACAACTTTGATTTGTATAATACCTTGCATGCTCCAATTTAATAAAATTCCAGATTTGGATTGGAAAGCCACCATAAGAATTTGCTCTAATTGTGGATTTAGGCAGCACTGTTACATATGTCCCCTGTTCAACCTGTACATGATGTGGAAATCACCAGGATCCAAGATTTCAACCGGATTTTTCAAGCACCTATCATCCTGTAAAATGTGGTTTAGATTGTGGTCTTTGTGACATAGACAAAAATTAATGTAAATATGAGAGACAATATGCGGAGATGAGCAGCAGCAACGGTGTACTTGGAGAGGATATGGTGTCTTTTGGTGTTGATAGTGCACTTCCGCCACAACGTTCAGTGTTTGGGTGTGAAAATTCAAAAACTGGTGACCTCTATCATCAACATGCAGATGGGAATTATGGGGCTTGGTCGCAGTCAGCTTAGCATCATGGATCAACTTGTTCAGCATGGTGTGATAACCGATTCGTTCTCTTTATGTTATGGTGGAATGGATGTAGGTGGAGGGGCCATGGTTTTGGGTGCAATTCCCCCTCCTTCAGACATGGTGTTCTCCACATCAAATTCAAATCGCGATGTGGGGATGGAAACAGTCCATACTACAATATAAATCTGGAAGGAATAAGCATCGCTGGAAATCCCCTACCCTTGGATCCTCAAGTATTCAACAATAGATATGGTACTGTCTTGGATAGTGGAACTACATATACTTACCTACCTGAAGCAACATTTGTAGTCTTCAGAGATACTATGATAAAGCATCTTCATTCGCTGAAGCGAATTTCTGGTCTAGATCCATCATTTCCTGACATTTTCTTTTCTGGCGCTGGAAGAGACATTTCACAGCTCAGAAAAAAATTTCCACAAATTTATTTGCTACTTGGTAATGGCCAAAAATTTTAACTGGCTCCTGAAAATTACATGTTCTCGCATTCCAAAGTGCATGGTGCTTACTGCCTGGGAATTTTCCAAAATGGGAAAGATCCCACTACTCTTCTTGGTGGTATTGTGGTCCGCAACATGCTCATAACCTATGATCAGGGCAATGACAAGATAGAATTTTGGAGGACTAATTGCTAGTTAAATAATATAGAGACATGCGTCTTTGAGACAGGCCATCAATACACGGTCAGACAGAAGAATTTCGCACAGTAAATTAACTGGAAACTCATGTTCTATTAAATGCATAAAGATTTATTTACAGAGAACTGGTACAACCTTTGTTGCCCACTGTTGAGCTCTCGTGCTCCTGCTTGAACTATTTTGGCTCTACTCTCGAGACTCCTCCTCAATTACATAAGCTCACGAGCTTGTTTCTCCATGCCGAGTAATCTCCACAGTGAATACATGCCAATATAATAATTAACAGCGCAGACTTCCACCTACAACGATCGATAACAAGATGTTGGCAGTCCTCACGGCCTCACGCACGTAAAGAAACAATCCCACGGTTCTGCAACTAACTCAACCTCACCAGACATGGATCATTTCTTCGATACCACATGTTACAAATGGAATTAACTCAGAAACAGATTGCAAAAAACATAGATACAAAACTAGACAAAACAATAGCGGAAAAGAGGCTTCAGCCTCATGGCATTCTCATCATTCTCACTTATTAAAATAATTTAGTTTACAATTTAAATAAATGAGATAAAATGTCTAAGATAGTCCGTGCTATCTTAGACTCCTTTGGTTGAGATAATTTCTCACCAAAAACCCACCAAGATAGGAGTTACTAAACAAACTCCAATATTTGAGGAACAACCCAAGAGTTAGGCACATATTCCAAACTTGGAATATTTAATTAATTTATTTATTATTTTGGATTTATTATTGTTATTTGAGAGAGGCTAACACTCGGGCCCCAGAGCATCGCATATCGCACTTTGGTGAATTTAACCTTTACCTTTGCAGCTAACTTGTAAAACTTGTGATCTACGAAGTGCGATTGGGCCCCACCGGGCATCACACCTCGCACGTTGGAATTTTTAACATTTACCTCCCACGGTAACCTTTGAAACTTGCGATGCACTATATGCGAAGGCATCGCATCGCAACTTATAAATTTTAAAGTTACGAGTGCTTACAAGTAAGTTATAAAAATGCGAAATGCGGTCCGCGAAGCGCTAAAAGTGGCAAGTGCGAAAAGGGCAGGAGTTAAGGAAAAAGGCCTTACGAAGGTTTATTTGCAGATTTTGGCCATTTATAAAGGTTTAGGTGGGTCCTACCTTATCGCATCAGCAAATTTTTTAAGTTTCTGGTAATGTTTTATAAAGAGAATTTGGAAACTTGCGGGTTGCGGAATGCGGGAAAATATTTAAACTTTTTCAGATTTTTTCAACACAAGTGGGTTTTATGAAGTGGTAAGCCCGATAAAGGTTATGTATGTGGTTTTTGAGGTAAAAAAAGTATTTTTAGAGCAGGGGAGTGTTAGAAATAACTAAAATGAAAGGTAAGAAGAGGGAAGATGAGAATAAATGAAGGCAGTGAGATTTAGATCATCATAAAACTTAATCAGTGATATTTTCCTCTTTAACTGAATTTAAATGGCAAATAGATTATTTTGACCCTTCTAATAACCAGGATCTCCTTTCCTTTTCTGAAAATAAATTATGGTCATGGAATATTATTTTTAGCATGACAAATATAAGGAATAGGCAGTCATCTTGTGATACTATAAAAATACAGGAGTCTAATAGTGGCTCCAACTGGGGATGGAAGCTCCTTCAGGAGGTGTCAAGTGTTATAATTTACCTGAGAAATAATAAATTTACCGAGAGGAACAAAAAACCATAAAATAACTAGAAACAAATCATAAACATAAACAAAGATGTTTATCCGAGAAAACCCCCAAATCTGGGGCAAAACCCAACCAATGAAATTTCATTAAACATTGGCCAAAACCCTGGCCAATCTAGCCAAGTGAGCCTTCACCGCTCACCTCCAGGCCTAAATTACAATGAAGTATTCCTAGCCTTTTATAGGCTCCATCACATGCAATACCATGGGTGCACAATACCATGTGCCCCAAAACCACTACTATTTATCCTAGTCAACATTGACTCTATCCCGAGTCAAGTTTACCTAAAAATTCCCCCCTTAAACTTGACTTGGGGTTTCTTGACTAAATCTAGCCAAAATTGCTAAGTGAGACAACCCTGCTCACTCTAGCTCTTCCCCCCTCAATTTTTTTTTTTTTTTTTAAACCCAGGTAATTGTTAACTTGACATCCCCCCTATCACCTAGATCTAACCCAGACTTTACCAGTAATTACCCAGGGGTACACATGCCATACCAGGTCTTACAAAAGTATGCCCATTTATATGTAATAAATTAACTCCTTTATAATAATAATATTTTTTTTTGTTTCATTGTTGCTGTCTTTGTACATATGAAATCATTGTCCATATAAAAAGAACCCATCTACTGGATTACATGGGTCACCAGCCTCAGTAACTGCCAGTCCTCTAGGAGTTCTCTTCAGATACATGGTTCATCAATTAATTAATCCACGTACAACAATAATAATAAAATAAAACCATAAAATAGCTATCAAAAAATCATAAACATAAACAAAGATGTTTATCCGCGAAAACCCCCAAATATAGGGAAAAACCCAACCAATGAAATTTCATTAAGCATTGGCCAAAACCCTGGCCAATCTAGCCAAGTGAGCCTTCACTGCTCACCTTTAGGCCTACATTATAATGAAGTATTCCCAGCCTTTTATAGGCTCCATTACATGCAATACCATGGGATAAAAACCATGGGTGCACAATACCATGTGCCCCAAAACCACTACTATTTACCCTAGTCAACATTGACTCTATCCCGAGTCAAGTTTACCTAACATCAAGAACCTTGCAGACTAGTAGCCTGATCCATTGGGCTTATCCCCACCCTGCAATCCTAATATGCTGCAACTTTTGTAACTACAACCTTAAAAACTGAAATCAATGCTCACTGAAACCTAAGTTCTAACATTTGATCTTGAGCCTAAAAAAAATAACCTGAAACTGAAAATTCAAAACATGCTCAAGTATTAAGAGCTCCTTTGCATACCTACCTACCCAACCTATGATTCAAATCATTTTTCTTCTTTTTGGGGTGCATTTAGACTTGCAGACCCTAACATCCTTTTCTTTTGGATCTTTATCTTACCACCTATCCCTTATTTCTCCTGTTGGTTCAGATTAGGCTTTTGAACAAATATCATTTTCTACCTACCTACTGATAAGCCAAGATTAAATGGTTTGGAAAATCTTCATTTTCTAACTTATCAGCAAAAATTCAAAATTTGTACAATCATGTTTAAACTGTATGATTAAACAAGGCTTTCTCAATAGTAGTGGCATTTTGATTTGCAAAACTTTCAGAAATTTTTATTTTTTTCTTGGGGAAAAACCCTCTTTTCTTATTCTTTGTCTCTTTTCTATCTCTCTTTTTATTTTTTATTTGTCTACCAGACTAGGTTTATGGCCTTCACTTCAAGCCCCAACCTTGTCCAGTTTTTTGTTGAAATTTGTAAGGCTATGATATCTATAGTGGAGAAAATTTAAACTAAGATCTTAACTAAAATAATGCTTTAGCATCCTGCCATTGACATGACCTCCAAAAAACTCTATTCTGCCTATATCTTGCAAGGAAAATGCATTATTACCCCTTGAAGAATGAATGATGTATGGACCTCTCCATAGGTTATCAAACTTTCCATGTTTTCCTTTGTCCTCTCTCTTAGAATCCTATTTTAGCACTTTGTCTCCAATGTTGAAATCATTAGCTTTGGTCATTTTGTCAAATATTTTCTTTATATTCTCCTGCACCACCTAAGTTATATTATACACTCCTTCTCTGGATTGTTGCAATTAGATGGTCTGGCTTACTCTTCTTTGTACATCATTTTCTTCAAACTGCACCTCTTGGATGAGCTTCATAATAGGCACCCCTAAGGTAGTTTGGAAGACTTCATCCATTCCATAGACTAACTGTTAGGGTGATATGTCAATTGATTTCTTAGTTGTCAGTCTGTCGGCCCATAGTGCACACACCAATTTATTATGCCATGTCTTCTTATTTTCTTCTGGCAACTTATTAATGATGTTAACCAAGCTCTTATTAGAGGATTCAGCTAGTCCATTTCCTTGAGGGTAATATGTTGTGGAATGCCCCAAAGTGATGTGATATTTGTGGCAAAAATCCACCATTTTCTTGGATTTAAAGGTAGCAATGTTATCAGTAATGATTTTCCTATGACAACCGAATCTAGACAGAATGTTGGTTTCAAGGAATTTGATAATTACTAAATCAATAGTAGTTCCGGAAGGAATGGCCTCTATCCATATGGTGAAATAATCAGTAGCAGTAAGGATCCATTTATGTTGGGCAGAGGAGGAAGGGTGGATTTCTCCAACGAAATATAAACCTCGTTGTTGAAAAGGAGCTTCAACACAGATTGGTTGTAGAGGCAAAGGTAGTAGCTTTCTTTTTCCCTCAAAAATTTGGCATTGATGACAGGAAATCACCATCTTGTGAATCTTTGGGAAAATAATAGGCCAATAGAAACCAGCTCTAAGGATCTTATTAACAATGGTTTTCCAATAGAGATGGCCTCCACAATTCCCTTCATGAAACTCATGCATAATCCTATCCGCATTTTCCTTAAGAAAACATTTAAGCAATACACCACCAGAATTTTTCCAATATAAAACATTTTCTAGGATACAGAAATTGACAACCTTTAATTTCAAGAATCTGGCCTTTGTTTTGGATAAACCAAGAGGAACATTTAAATTAAAGAGAACATATAATATATCTGCGTACTAGGGATAATTTATGAATGCTTCCTCAAAAGGTGGAGTCGCCAGCTCCTCTTGTTCATCCAGTGAGTGAATCATGTTAATGTCCAATGCTTGAAAATTTGTCTCAGCCATTAATTTGGCCAGTCCCTGTCCTTTGATCAACTTGGTGGGTCTGATATCTAAATCATACTCTAGGATAACAGCAATCCATTTTACTCTTTTTCCATCAAGATCCTGAGTTAGGATGTCCTTAACAACTATATGAGGAACAAATGCAATGATGTGTGAATGTAGAATGTAGGCTCTGAAATCCTTTAGTGCTTTGATCAAGGCGAAAGCCTACTTTTCCATGATATTGTATTTCAAAGGTGCATCCCTTAAGGATTGGTTGAAGAATTCTATGGGCTACTCTTGTCCTTATGTATTTTTCTGCTTCAGTACTACAATAATTGTATGCACTGATGCAAAGGAAAAAATGAAGAAATCCTTGGTGAAATCAGGGCTGATCAGAATCGGTTCTTGTGTGAGTGCCTGCTTCACTAGGTCAAAATAATGCTTTGCTTCCTTGGTCCATTTGACTCCTGACTCTCTTTTGAGCATATTAGTGATATTCCTCAACAGTTCTGCAAGGTTTGGTATGAACCTTCTCAAGAAATTTATCTTGCCAATGAAAGATTGCAACTCTTTGATGTTTCTGGGATGGTTGATTTGAAGGATACCCTAAATCCGACTGGGGTCAATCTTGATTCCCTTTTCAGATATGATGTGGCCTAGAATATTTCCTTCTTCCAGAACAAACAATGATTTTTTAGGGTTTAGAAATAGACCAAACCTTCTGCACTTTTCCAATACTCCCCTTAGATGGGCCAAATGTTCTTCATCAGTTTTTGAATAGATAGTAATGTCATCTAGGTAGATCACAATGAAGTAGCCAATCTCTTCTGAAAAAGAAATATCCATTTCTCTCTGGAACGTGGCCCCAACATTCATTAGTCCAAAGGGAATTTTACATACATAATGGTTCCCCAAGGAGTAGTAAAAGTTGTTTTGGGTTGATCATCTAGATGCACCAATACTTGATTGTACCCTGAATAGTTGTCTAACAGGGAGATCCTCTTGGAGCCCACTACCTTTTGAAATATGTGATCCATCTTTGGTAGAGGGTAGTTGTCCTTTAGTGATTCTTTGTTCATATTTCTGAAGTCAATGCAAAGCCCGATTTCCCCTGTCTTCTTTCTTGTAGGCACTAGATTGGAAACCCATTCAGAGTATTTGATCGGGACTATTATCTTAGCATCATACATTTTCTTGATCTCTTTCTTGAAAAAAGGCATTTGGACAGGGTTTATCCTGTGCAAATTTTGTTTGAAAGGCTTTTGGTTCTCTTTGAATGGAATTTTGTGTTGGATGATATCAGTGTCATAAGACTTTAGGTCCTCATAGCTCCATGCAAACACATCGATGAACTCCTTGAACAAATCAATATATTTCTACTTTGAGGATGCATGCAACATTCTTGACAATTTTATCATCTTGGGTTCTTTCTCACTGCCTAGAATGCAATCCTCGATGTTTGCTTCTATGGACTCCATCTTTGGTTTCCTAGCCACATCATCGAAATAAAACAACTCCTCTAGAGGAATCAGTCCCCTAGGCAGGGTGTTGTCGCTGAATTGCAACACCTCAAATTCTTATTTTTTGGATCATCATGCATCTCAATCTTTTGTAGGTCTTCCTTTGCTGAAAAATTAATATTCGGATCATGAGGGGAATCCTCCCTGCATGTTTTTTCTTTGGTGGGATAGTCCTATTTGTGGTCTAGTTTTGAATTTGAAACCTCAAAATCCCCCTTAGATTTGAGGAACTCTCTAAACTGTTGGTCATATTCAAAGACTTGCCAATGTCTCATGTTATCTGGGACTACGGGTCGGTATTTAACCTGTACAGTATATTTTTTATTAGGATGAGGTATTTGACATGTGCTGGCTGAAAATGCCAACCCATTGGCAAGGATATTCTGGTTCCTTGGGATGGAGGCAAGGTTGTACTCTTCGAAAGTTTTTAGGAGGTTAAGTGCAACATTCCTATATGCTCTCAAATTGAGATGTTTAGCTTAATATTATCACTTAATTTCCTAATGACCAGTTCAGAATCCCCATGGACAGAGATTCTTTTGGCTCCTAATTTATTTAGTAATTGAATACTTAACAAGAGTGCCTCATATTTTGTTATATTGTTAGTACATTGAAAGTTTAGTCTGTAATAATGACCCTCTGCGTGGTTATTCTTTGTGTTGCATACCCAAACACCTGCTCCTAAACCATATTTGCCACAAGTGCCATCAAAGCTCATGTTCCAAAGAGGTTCGGGTTCAGACTTGTGTTGCTCCATCTCTATTTGGTCTGACTGTCCCTTTTCCTGGTCTTCTTCTTTTTCACCTATTTGTTAATTAGATGATACTTGTTCATTAATGTTGTCATAATTGTAAAGAATGAATGAATCAAGGTCAGAGTGGACAGAGTAAAGGGGGGAGTTATCAGGATTTTCTTGACTACTCACCGTGTATTTCATGTGAGTTTCCCTATACAACCTTCTTTGTTGAACAAAAACTAGTATGGTAGCTTAGGTCATATCCATTTTGGGGGTGCCTTGAAGCTTGGCTCCCCTTGAACGAGATAACAATATTCCATAATTACGGGGAATTTCAGCCACTACTATGTTCATCACTAGACTTTTAGCTGGTATTTGTGCTAAATTAACACATAAATCTTTGATAAGGCCTAGACATTTCACTCTACTAGAGTCAAAATAATACAGGTCTTTGTATGGCCTAGTTATCTCAAGGTCAAGCCTCTCCATAACTATATTTGGCATGATATTATGAGATGCACCGGAATCTAACATGGCATTATGGAGGATTTTATCATGAAAATTCAAGCTGACATAAAATGGAGAAACACCTCCTTCCAGGAATTTACCCTCTACTTATGGCCCAAAAAAAAGTTCAGGTTTGTCTTCATTTCAATTTAGAGTGTCAATATTGTCTCCCATGTTTGGTGCTTTTAGGACTTGTGACCTATATACCTCTTGGCTTACCAATTCAATGAGAGGTATGGAAATTTTAACTTTGGAAATTTCATTCTCGATGTTGAATGGCGTCTATGTTTTTGGTAAACTAAAATCTATTTTCTCGGGTATTATTTTGGCAGTAACTTCAGCTAGTTGATTTTTTTTAGGGATATTAGCCGAGACAGTTCTTCTTGGGCTGATAGGTGGTTTTCTAGTAGGGATCTCTGGATAGTGCACTTTCCTCAGGGTTTTTAGCGATTCTCTTTGAACTTTCTACAATTTTCCTGGGATCAGTTTCGGGGGATTTTTTAGAAAAGTTTTCAGGATTCTGTTTCTTGCGAGTATCATAGTTTTCTTGCTTTTAAGGTTATATTTTCTATGCACCTCCATGACAGCATTCTAGAATCCTTGTTTATAATCCTCCAACTCTTCCCATTTTAGTTCATTTTGAGCTGAGGCAAATAGACCTTGCTCCTCTTTGGTGAGGAAAACAGTATCCTCATCATCTACCCCTAATAAATTTACTTGACTCTCTTCGGGCTATTCCACCATCCCCTCATTTCCATCTGCATAATTCTCTTGGAAAGGAGGCCTAATCTGCTATTCAGACCCCCTCAGATCTCTTTGCCTTATTTGAGGGGGATTTTTTCTAAATTTTTAGTTTTGGTTTCTATTTTGAGGAGTTGGGTGATTTTATTTCATTCAGGTTGATCCTCTCCATCATCCTCTTCATGGTTCTAACAAGGTTATTAATCTTGGCATAAGATGAGGAGGCTACTGGCTCTTCCCTAATTGTGACCATTTTCTCGTTTCTCATTCTAGCCCTTTTGGAAATCAGATTTGCTTCTACACTTACTGCACCCCTCAACATGTCTTCTAATGTGGGGGGATCTCTCTCTCTCAGCTGATAAGCCATCTCTAGGTCGAATCCATCAAGGAATTTGACTAGGGCCAAACCTTGTGTGGGTTTCATGTGAGGAGGGAGGGCATTGTATACACTATTGAACCTAGTACAGTAATATTGGACACTTTCTCCAAAATTTCTCTTGATGTTCTCGTATTTTGAAAAAAAATTGAAAGAGGGTTTTTCTTAATTTCCCATTTGTTTATAAATATCTGGTGAAGGGCAGGGCGATCCTGGATACCGTTGGGAGTCAGGCCCTTAAAAAATTTTCTAGCTTCTCCCCCTAAGCTTTGAGCAAACATTCTTAATTTAACTGTTTCGTCATCTATCTCTTGTTGGTCAAAATAATCATTCATTTTGTCCATATTTTGTTTAGAAGTTGAACGGATACTTTTTTCAAATAGGGGAATCTTGGACTAATAATCTTGTGGTAAAGGTGCCAAAGGAGGTGGTAGTACTAGTGGAGCATACCAGGTTGCCATGATTGGTGGTAGGGGAACCCAAGGAGGGTTGATAAGAGGAGGGTTAACGAAGGGAGGTGGAGGGTTGAAAGGAGGAAGGTGGACCGTGGGAGTACGAGTGGAGGTTTGGGGACTCTGGTGAGAAATGTTCAAGGAGATTTGGGAGTCAGTTTGGTTTGAGGTGGAGGCTTCCCTGAAATGACTCAGCTGTAAGACTGATGGGTTAAAAACTTTTTGTTCTATCCAATTATGAGATTTAGTCCTGAACAAGCTTTGCTCAAAGTGTAAGCCAAAATGGATATCTTGCAAGGTAGCAAGGTTTTCAAGGAGGGATTTTTCTTTGTGAAGAGGCTTGCTAATAATCAGACTTTAAGATCTGGGATTTTTCTTTAGGATTTTTTCTGGATTTTCAACTATTTTAGGGGGATTGGGTCAGGATAGGATCTGGTGAAGACTCTCCTAGAAGCTAGAATCAATACCCAAGGCAAAAACAAGTCGAATTTTTAATAAAGGTTTCGAAAACCAAACTGTGACAGAAATACTTAAAACCTTACGATATTTCGACTGGGTTTGATTGAGTTTTGATAATATTAGGATTCCTCAATATTCCCCAGTATGGTCACCATTATGTTAGCTCTCTGTAATTTTTAATATTGGCAAGAAAAAATGAGAGAGGACAACATCAAACCAAATTGGAGTCCAGGACCTAGCCTTCCTAGACTCAGAGAGGGCTCTCTCTGTTCGTTATAATTTATGATTTAGCTTGATGATTGATAATGTTGATTTTAGGCTACTTATAGAGATTTTGTTTTTTGATTGATTTGGTTGTTTGGACAAATATAATATGGGAAGTTTAATCCATTGGGCTATGGAGTCAATAAAAGGGTTGAATTGTGCATCAACCTTTCATGGTTGTTCACAGGGCAAGCTAACTATATAAAATGGATCTTACTGGCAATGTGAATATGGTATGACAGGAGGTATTAGAGGCTAAAGAGAATTTAAGAATTCTTTAACTATACTTTCAAAGAAAAACACTTAAGATATTAGTTCCGTGAAGTTAAAGAGCAGTTAAGAATTCTTTAACTAAACTTCACAAGGGAAACTTTAAAGACATCAGCTTTGGTAAGGCTAAAGAGCAGTGAAGAATTATTTAACTATACTTCAAAGGAAGACCTTAAAGACAACAATTTTAGTAGAGCTAAAGAGCAATTAAGAATTCTTTAACTAAACTTCACAAGGGAAAACTTTAAAGATGTTAGTTTTGGTAAGGCTAAAGAGCAGTGAAGTATTCTTTAACTATACTTCAAAGGAAAACCTTTAAGACAATAATTTTAGTAGAGCTAAAGAGCAGTTAAGAATTATTTAGCTATACTTCAGAGGAAAATATTAAGATAACAAAAATAGACAGACTTAAGGTGATTTCTCAACATATCTTAATCTAAAAATTCTGCTATGTAATCAGAGAAACTTAAGAACAATATGGAAAAACAAAGAAACATTAATACGAAAGAAATAAAATCACCATTAACATAGCTCAAGGATCCTGTGAACGTGCTTTTATTATTGATGCCCAACTCAAAACTGTTACAAAGATCCAATACAAGAATCTAGCAATGCAGAGTCTAAACAAAGTCCAGCCCTTGATAATGAAAATACATGCATTATTTAACTGCAACTAAGGCGGTTTCCCTAATCTAGGTCAGCAATCCGCATTAACTGCAAATTAAATGGAATTTTGACAATTGTTGCCACGCAAGCCTCAAACCAAAATATCATCTAGAAAATCGCCTACAATACTAACTTCTACAATAAATTTTGGGCTGATACTAAAATATCTTTGGAAAACTGCCTACAAAATTAACTTCTATAATAACTTCTAAGCTAATTTTTCAAATATCTCTGATTGTAACATTAATTGCGGATCTTCTCAAAAAAGTAGGTTGGGGTGGCCATCATGGTTGTAAGGAGGAAACACTGGGTAGTCCTGACATCTGGATTTTCTTTGGATCTCCACCGAATAGGTCATAAGAGAGGATGCACTGTTGGCATGCTACAAAATTTATCTTTTACTCAATAATTTCACAAAAGTTATCCCATTGGTCTTCACTCGGGATTTCTATATTTACCATTTTTCTGAAGATTTCATCCACCTCAGTGAATCTGTCAAAAGTTGGCTTTTGAATAAATAACTGTTTAATTTGATGATGAATCATCAAATCAAACTGTAGAGCTTCAAGGAAATCTCTTCCTATAATGTGACCCTTGATATTTTCAAACATTGAATTGTCTATAGCAATTGTATATAGCTTTTTGCAATAATCTTCCCACCTGACCAGCTTTTCATCTAATCCAAATAGACCTGGCAGTCATTTCTGAGTTAGGACATTAAATTTCATATGAAACCCTTGAACAATAACATTCAAGGCTTCACACTTGGTTTGCAATTGGTTGATCAAATAATTTTTTGTAATACCTTCTTAATCTCCAAAATGGTTGCAGTCATGTCTGAGATATTGATCTCTTCCAACTCCTCCCTATTCTTTGAATTAAGAACTTTGATCATATCAGTAGCTTCAATTGGCTTCTCTTAGACTTGATCCTTCTCTTCTTATTGGTGTTCTGCACTTGTGGATGAGTTCCTGCTTTTCAAAGATGATCTGAATTGATGGTCATATCTCAGTAATGGACTCATTTATGTTCTCCCATATATTCTTCTTAGCTTCTCCTAAAGTTGATGTCATCAAAGTTTCACTGTCCAATTCTTTAATCCTGAGTTCCAACTGATGAGTCTTCTGCATTTTTGTTAGATACAAAGTATCATTTCTAATCTTTGTGACTCCATAGGTTGAAACTTATGATTTCGCTTCTCATATGCTTGCTTTTGTGTGGCCAAATCTTGAGCCAGTTGTGTTGGATAAGTTATGTCCAAGGCTATTGAGGTTTCTGCACCTACAAAAGATGTCTGAGTTGTTAGAATGAGATCAGTATTTAATTGGAGTGTTTATTTTTCTTTCAACATTTCTTCAATATGTTCTTCCATTTTTCTGATTTTCATATTTTGAACAATAATCAACTTGAGAATCTCTTCCTTGTCAGTTTCATTTTGAGCCATTTATTTCGTCTGTGGGTCTTCATTCGAGGGCAGCTTAAGTTTCTTTCTCAGAGCAGCAATTTCTGCATTTTTCTTCTTGACGATTTCTTCAGCTCCTTTGCAGTTATGAGGATCATATCCTACTTTCACTACCAGTTCTTCCAAGGTATTTATCTTGTTGTCCTTAGCCAAATAGGATAACTTCTCAATTTTTAGTTGGGACTGCATATTTGACAGTGCTACTTTTGAATTTGATAGAGGCATAGTTGTTTTATTCATGGTTGAAAATATCATCTCTCCTGACTTCCTGTGCCTATCCATCTGGTCAATAGGATGTAAGTGTCTTGCATCAAATGAGAAGATAGTCTTCTTGTAGTCAGCATGTGTTTTTGGAAATGGCATTGTTGCTTGCAGAAAGGCCATCTGCATCTTGCTTTTCTCACTGTCAAAGGCAGTGAGGATTCTATTTTGAGATGTATATGTCTACTTCCAAATGTTTGTATACATCTGATTTCAATGCTTCATTCTTTTGCTTGACTTCTAGGAACTTGGAGAAAATATTCTATTCTTCTGAAGAGATGGCCTCTGAATGCTGGATGATCTCTAGTGGCTCTCTTGCAGGTGATGTTGATGGATGAGTCTGAGGAATAATGGCCGATGTGGAGACTTTAGTATCTCCCAAATCTATGATCTCTGGTTGTCTCTCTTCCGAAAGCAAGGAAGGAGTGAAATTTGGTCTCTTATGATGTGAGATGAATTCTTCCACAAGTCCCTTGGAATGGAGTGTCTCTTCTTTGACCCTTTTTTCTTTTTAATTTCAGGTAATAGTGTTTTCACATTCGAAGTAGAGATTTATTTCTCATCTGCTTCTTGTAAGGTACCTTCTACCCATTCATTTTGATTCATGTACTTATCTATTTCTACTCTTGAGGTATGGGTGTAAGGGGTTGTCTTGAGTTCAACCCTTAGAGCAGAAATAATGCCATAGGGGTCATATGACCAAGTAAAACTTGATAAAAAACCCATCTTATTAAATAGTATATCTACCTCAAGACCAGGTGCTCTGGTATTAGAAATGAAATATCCAACATTGGCCTTGAGTTTAAACTGGGATTTCCTCTTTCCTAAAACAAAACGCACTTCGTCCATACTTATCATTTTCTTGATGTACTCTAAAGAGAAGATCCTCATAGGCACATACTTTTGGAGTCGGTGTGGTGGGAGTTCACAACCATACACCCTGATCTCTAAGTAATTCTTGTAAAAATACCAATCCCCAGTATTTGATTTTTCACTGAGGTGCATTGTTCTTTTGATGTCTTCTCTAATCCTAGGTTGTAATTGGGTGGTAAGGAACTGTGTGACTGGATGAATAAATGAGTCTATGAAGTCTGAGAAAGAAGTGGTTGTTGCGGAGGTTCTGACAAATTATGTCCAGTGAATCACTGTTTGATTCACTCCCTGAACGTCCTGCTTGTTGAGATGAATGGGAAACATATCTTCCCGTTGAAACAAAATCATGTGAATGATCACAGATGAATCGTTAAATTATCCTTGAGTAGTGAAGTTCATAAACTGCTCATGTATAATATTAGCTAAGTATATTTCTGTAATTATACACAAACAATGGTGATTTGTCGAGACTGAAGATAGACAAGAAACCTAGGATGATTTCATCAACGGTTTTGTCATTGGGGTACCCGAGTAGATAGGAAAGGAGAGATATGGAGTGATTGGAAGCGATAGGAAATATGGAGGATGCATATGGGGGATTTTTCTTTGGTAATTCCACATCCTTGGGTAGGAATATGTCAAAAATTGAGCTCTCTGAGGGAAAGAAAACTTGTGGTAAAGATCCATGAGGGAAGTAGGAGAAAATAAGGATAAGGAGTCAGAGGGAGGGATGAGAAGCATCTGATTAATGGTTTCAGGGGATATGGTGATCACAACGTTTCCATTCTGAGCCACCACTGACCTGGTTAAAGGGTTATATTAGTTCTGACACCGGGCAATAAGATCTAGGAATGGGTGAGTTTGAGGGAAAGAAAACATAGGAAACATAGACTCCCAAAACCTGATGGGGTCTTGGTTATCCAAGTGCTTTTGTTTTAGCCACTGATGTAGCTAGTACAAATCAAACTCACAATGACAGTCATAAACTTTAAAATAAGTATCAACTAGGGGTGTGAGGTCGAGATTTATCTATGGATTTGCAGGAATATTTGTTGCAACTTCTTTGGCAACTTTAGGAGTGACCTCTGCAACTGGTTGAATGACCTCGGGCGCGACCTCTACAATACTGTCAACAATTTGGATTTACTAGTCATTCGTTTCCTACCTTTATCTTTTGGATTCATGTGCTTCTTTCCCTTGGCCTTGGGTGCCATGCTTCGAATGATATAAGATGGTATCGGACATTAAGATTGGGTTACCGAAGAAATGACAGGGTTTTGTGAATGAAGGGTGGTTGCAGGAATAACAACTCGTGGTGGAATGAATGGGAGGATGAAAGCGAATCAAAGGTGGAAGTAAAGTAATGAACGGGAGGCCACTAGAAATTTTATAGATTGTGGTTTCGGGTTTAACGCTTATGGCTAGCTAACATTCAAAAATGAGTTTTAATTTCGCAATAGTATGATTACCGGCTATGGTGAAAACAAATTTATTGGCCAACAGGAGGATTTAATGGATATAATGGAGCTGAGGAATATGAGTGATGGATGGGTCAACAACTATGGCGCGGATGAAATGGTCATGAGAGTGGGAAAAAACTGGAGGCAGATTTCGAGGGGGGAGGGGAACCCCAAGTTTCCGGTTTAAGGTAGAGGGGGTGCAAAGTTACCTAGTGTTGCCACATCACGGAAATGGGTAGCCATTAAAACCGAAGTTCGGACCCCCACCCCCCTCGTGTTAACAAGAAACAGATGGAGGGGGTCTGAATTTTACCTTTGCCATAGATCTAAGGGAAGCTCGAGATCTACCATTGGATTCTGCAAGTGCTTTATTGTTTTTTATTGATTTTCTTTCTCATTTAGCGAATTTATAATAAAACCCATATGCATGCATTTGCATGGTTTTTACGTTAAAAATTTCTTTTCCTCCTCTGTTGTGTTTTACCACAGAAATGGTCATGCCTATGGATTTGAAATTCTTTGAATTATGCCTTTGAAAACACATCGCATCCGAGCCTCCATCGCACTTTGCACGACGCAAAACTTAACTTTTCCTTAGCCCTTTAAACTTTAGAACTTGTGATGCACGATTTGCGATTGGGCCCCCCGTAAAACTTGTAAAACTTGAGATGTGCGGTATGCGAGATGACATCACCATGCGATGTCATCTGCTACGTCGTCATAGGTCATAGACCGGAGCATTTAACCTTTTGCCTCTGTACTTACTCTTTGAAACTTGTGACTTGCGATCTATGCTCGAGCCCACTACATTGCACATCCCACATCGCTATGTTTATCTTTTACGATTTGCAGTGATCCTTAAAACTTTGTGATTGTGAATTGCGCTCGGGCCCCACCGCATCGCATATCACACTTTGGCGAATTTAACCTTTACCTTTTCAGCTGGCATTTTTAACATCTACCTCCCGCGGTAACCTTTGAAACTTACGATGTGCGATATGCGATCACATCGCATCGCAACTTAAAATGTTTAAAGTTGTGGGCGCTTATAGGTAAGTTATAAAAAGTGAAAAATGTGGTCCACGAAGCGCTAAAATTTGGTAAGTGTGAAAAGGGCAGGAGGTAAGGAAAAATGCCTTATAAAGGTTTATTTATAGATTTTGGCCATTTATAAAAGTTTAGGCGTGTCCTACCATATCGCATTAGCAAAGTTTTTAAGTTTTCGGTAATGTTTTTCAAAGATAATTTTGAAACTTGCGGGTTGCGGAATGTGGGCAAAGCTTTAGACTTTTTCGAATTTTTTCAACACAAGTGGGTTTTATGAAGCGATAAGCCCAATAAAGGTTATGTATGTGGGTTTTGAGGTAAAAAAAAGATTTTTAGAGCAGGGGAGTGTCAAAAATAGGTAAAAGGAAAGGTAAGAAGAGGGAATATGATAATAAATGGACGCAGTGAGATTTAGCTCATCATCACACTTAATCA
Source organism: Pinus albicaulis (assembly GCA_034641835.2). Classification (NCBI taxonomy): domain Eukaryota; kingdom Viridiplantae; phylum Streptophyta; class Pinopsida; order Pinales; family Pinaceae; genus Pinus; species Pinus albicaulis. Next base: position 593,659,320 of record CM076569.1, on the reverse strand, counting down.
GTGATATTTTCCTCTTTAACTGAATTTAAATGGCAGATAGATTCTTTTGACCCCTCTAATAATCAGGATCTCCTTTCCTTTTCTGAAAATAAATGATGGTCATGGAATATTATTTTCAACATGACAAATATAAGGAATTGACGGTCACCTTGTGATACCGTAAAAATACATGAGTCTAACATAATGAAATAAGTATATAATAATATGCATATTAATATACATTTATATTGATATGTAACATTAGTTAACATGATTTTATATTACCCATTATTGTTGAAGTTATTTAATTTTATTCAATGATTATCCCTTTCACGTTATTCAAATGTATTCGCCTTTTATATCATTTTTATGCTCCAATGATTTAAAGGGGTTGTGATTCCAATTAGAGAGTTAAAAAAAATAGGCAGAGGCCAAACTTCTGTAAATGAGTAACAAGATAAGGTTCCTAGTGAAATATAATTTGCATAAATAGCCTAGTTTAAATAGGGTCAACTTGGGTTACAACATTCGTCCCCCATTGGAAATGGTGCTTCCTTGTGAGGTAGCAAGAACTATAAACCATGTGTCTTCAAACATTGGGATGTATTTGAAAAAAAAAACTATTTCTTAAAATGCATTGATATCCTAAGATTGTTATGGTGGCTCGAAGTCTATAATTAGTAACTCGTGATATGAATCCTAAAAATATATACCAAAAACCTTGTCATTGTGTTACAAATTTGTCTTGTTCATAATTTTACCTGTAAATATTCATATATATTCAAGAGAGATCACTTACACACGAACCCAAAATTGATAGTGCATGCCATAAGTGGTGGCTCCTATATGATCAAGTGTTTTCAACTACATTAACTACCATGAATTTTCCCATGCGATATTAATATTATCCATTGATCTGAATTAATCTTCCTTGGATAAATCTGTTAGGTGGATTAAATGTCACTAAACATTTTGCAACTTTCTGCTCGATATCAACCTCGGTCATTAAACTTTATTAATGTCATTATTCGAATCTATTGGTTGAATAGAGTTTTATTATACCCCGTAAACCTTTCTACTCGATGTTAATCTCAATTGTAGAATGCAAAAAATGTGGATCGTTCAATCCATCAGGTGACTTACGCGTCATTAAATATTGCACAAGTTTTTTATCTGACATCAATCTACATCATTTATTTTGATGAACATGCATCCTCCAATGCATTGGGTGACTCATGTCTTATTAAGTATTTTGTAAGTGTCTCACCCAACAAAAATGTGGACTATTGATTCAGGTCTTTCTGAATCATTATATCAAGCGTGCACAGAATTTTGGATGATCTCTCGTGTATATTGAAATGTGATACTTGATATGGACCGTCGATTTGATATTGAAAATTTTTGCATGATTGCATAGTTACACAACTTGAAATTTTTTCATTTTTTTTATGTTTTCTATCGTTGTTTAAAATGTGAGGCACAAAATGGATGTTAGTACCATCCATTTTTAATTTTTGCAGGAAGAATGCGTCATTTTCATTACTATAAATGAATAAAACATTTTTATGATTCAAAACCATTTATTTGTGAGTGGGAATAAAAAGGAAAACTTTTGATGAAAAATAAACCAATCTTAATTTATAAAAAATAACAAAATCCTCAATGTCTTAATGTGTTTGTCCCCCTCTCCATCTTATATAAGGAGGGGTAAGGCTCATTTGAAACCATCGGCATTTGGAGTTTGAGTCTTTGCATTTGTGTTTTTTGAGTCCGAGTTTTGCTCCCTGCTCTGCATCTGCGCAAGTTATTGCGATCTGCTTGCATCAAGGAGTTTGAACTCACAACCTTTAGGAGAACTGAGAAGCCTGCGGGTGTATGTGCTCGGCATACATCAGAACCTAAAGTGGCCAGTTCTTTAGATTGAGTCTGTAAGTTTTATGTGTGTAACTATAAAGCTCTGAGACAGAGTCTGTGATTCGGCCAGGAAGCCTCCGGTAACGATCGCTCATTTTGAGTATCATAAGTCCGGTAAAAGCCATCACAGTCTATCTCTGATACAGAGATTTAAATCCAAAAAATTCTGTAATATGATTATGAAGCATTCTGCTATCAATAAAGAGAGATATTTTTCTATCAATTCCGCATTTAAGTACTGTTACTCTGTGCATTTATCATTGATGCTTAGACACTGTTTGTTTTCTGAAAGTTCGCCATAATTTCGCTGGAGGTTCGTGAAAAAACTGAGGGACGCCAAGGTCGTGTGAAGGCGAGGGAAGCCGTGTGAAAGGCCGTTAGTTGCGTGAAGGTCTAGTAGGTTCATCTGGGTTCACAGTTGGGTTCACATAAGAAGACAAAGGAGAAACTAAGCAAGGCCAAGTCTGTTGGTTGACAATAGCAAGCAAGCTTGTTGAGAAGCCTCTGTTAGAAATTGGTATCGAAGCCAGGTTAGTCGGAGTCGCATGGTTCAGAAAAGGTCAGTACTTAATCCATATCTCTTTATAAATGGATTCATCCATGTCAAAGTCAATCTCTTTCAAAGAACTAGAGGAGAAAGATAGAGCTGAACAAAACCCGCTTAGGGATATGTTTGCTAGTAGTAGCAGTAGAGTAATAAATGAGTCTGATCATTTATATGAAGAGGTCGAGCCCCAAGCCAGATGGGTTTTGCCCATAATATCCACCTCTCAAGTCTATAGTGACTTAGGTGTCTGGCACTTGAAAGCAACCACTAGGATCACCATTAAAGAGTCGGTCAACTCTATAGAAGAAAATTCAAATCGTGTACAGTTAATCCCGATCTTAAATCCAAAGGAGCTTCAAGCTGAAGCAAGAAAACTGGGAACCCAATTTTTGCATTTGGGTTGTGTGCGTGTTGGTATCCATGCTTTGGTGCATCCGGGTGTTGATGCATATGTGTTATCTACTGTGAGGGATTTAACACATAATAAATATACAGATTCTTTGATTGGAGGAATTGTTGCTCCATTATCAAATGGACCAGTGTGGTTTGATTGTTACCCGAAATTTTCGGTATCAATCACAGATGAAACTTTGGCAGACATATTGCAGCTTCAAATCCAAACAATGGGATTTGATATGAGGAAGAAAAGACAAAACATTTCCATTCAGTTTCGTGGATGTTTTCGCCATACCTCCACTATGTTTCCTGCAGTCCTCCATGCACCCAGCCGAGAGTCAAAGACCAGTGTCGTAGTCCTGACTGATCCCAAGAATTAGAAGATAGAACATCAGGTCATTAAGTGGGAAGATCTCACTTTCCCAGAACACTGGACAGTTCCAAACCCCAAGCCTCTCGTTGTACAAAAAATAACCTCTGCCAACATCACAGAAAACCAATCCTCTGCTGTTCTGTCCTTTCCTAGAAGGTCAACCATTGATAGAAGAAGGATTGAAGAAGAATGTAAAAAGTCTCCCATATTTATTTCACCAGATTGTACAGATACTGGTTGTAGTTCTATTGTTTCAAATTGTAGTCATGTAGCTTTATTTGAATTTGCTCAGTTTGTAAATTATCAGCCCCTGAGTGTCCAATGCCCACAGTGTAGTCAACATGCCAATTTGCAGAGTCTTGCCTATGCAGTTCTTCATAAGAACCATAACAATAGGATTGGTGAAGCCCCTCCTGCATCTTCCACAAATCCATGTCCTAATCCTAAATTCTCTGACATTCCATTCCCACATGATGAAGAGCATGTTCTTATGATGCACCTTGTGCCTCTCCTTGAGAACGAAGATCCAAGGCTGACAGAAATGTTGATAAACCAGAGACCTCCAAACAGTCCTAGATATGGTCTAGGCTACATTGAACAAGTTGATAAGTTGATCCCTGAATGCAGATTCAGAGATCTACCTCCAGGATGCAAAAAACCATCCGTGCCTGAAATCCACAAATTTTTTACTTTGATGGATGGTTGTCCTAAAAGCCAGATCCCTGCTCAATGGATGAAGCAGATGATAAACTGGGATCTGTTCACCCATCCACAGGCTGATGGATTTGCTGCCGCTTTCCCCAAAGAAGAAAAGATGAAAATGGCCAGTGAATGGAAAGCTTACATGGAAGAAGAGAAAGTATGGATCTCATTTTACTCATGGAAAAAGAAAATGGAATCTGATGTAGTTTTAAGGGCAGATTCTGTTGCCTCTTCTTCACATTCCTGGACTGCACCAGATGGCAGTAAAATAGAGACCTCTACTACCTATCCTCCATTCAAAAGAATTGTGCTAGGTGAAGGTTCAAGTACTGCACATGCATCTCCACTGGTTCAAAGAGATAATGCATTAATGGGAACAAAGGGTAGAATATAAAAATTTTCTGAGCAGGTTAATTGGACAAACACTGCTCTGACTGGTCTCGAGAAGACCGTTGCAAAAATTTCTCTGGTCAAAGATCAAATTGATTATGTCCAAGTTTCTGTAAATGATGTACATAGAGTTTTAAATTCAGTCCAGTGTGCTTTGCAAGTAGTTAGACACATTTCAGAAAATTCATTTGATAGATTTGATGATGTGGAAAATTGTATAATAGAGCAGAGTATTTCCACACGGGATTCAGTTACTAATCTGTCTGACAAGTTTGACAGATTAAATTTGAAAAAAGCCAATAAGCCTATACCGCTTTCATTTTTTACTAAAGGAAAGAGTATCCATCCCCATGAGCTTGAAAGCCCAATCTCTCAGTTTCCTCATCTCTTTCCAAAAGAAGTGCCTCAGCTGTCTCAATCCCATGAGTCTAAGCCTGAAGAAAAATCTGAGAAAATAACTATAGCCACTGCTCTAGAAATCTCAGATTCTGAAAAGCATGCTTTCCCTATATATGAGCCTCTGGAACCCCAGTTTACCAGACATGTAGCCCCTGACCTGTATGGTGCAGGAAAGATTCCAGCTCGAGAGACTTTCCATGAAGGGAGTCATAAGGAGTGGAATATTGATAATTTGTCTGCAGCACAGATCAGGCAATTGCTTGATCAGATGATAGTTGAATATAAACTGATGTGTGTGGAAGGGAAAAGTGAAGTTGAAGCATATAATACATTGATTCAGTGTTTTACTGGTACTCTGGCTAGATGGTGGGAGTTAGAGTCATCCCCTGTTATGATAGACAAAATGGAGAAAGAAGTTCTCAAGGATGAACAGGGTGACATAGTGTTTAATCCTGATGGCACAGCTATGAATAATATGATTGGTGCACTGACAGCACTAATCCAGGAGCACTTTTGTGGTGCTGAATTTGAACTTACTGATAAGAATGAATTGATTTTGATGAATTTAAAGTGCAATAATATAAATCAGTATGAAGATTTCCACAGAGATTGGATTGAAAGAATATTCTTGGTCAAGGATCCCAAGAACATCCTGTGGAAGCAAATTTATCTTGCTGCTCTATCATCTAAATTGGTAGACATTTTGAAGTTACAGGAAGCATTTCCCCTGCCACTTGAATTTTATCTTTGGGGAGATTTTTATGCAATAATTACTAAAGTTTTTATTTCTCTGTGTACCAGCTCCAAGATGCAAAAGTCTATAGATAAGCTCAATAGACTTCCTGGTACAAAGTCTTTCTGTGGTAGATATGGAATAACAGTTGATGATCCTTTGGTACATCACAGAAAGCATAAGAGGCATGAAAAGAAGGCTTACAAAAGAAGTAAAGCCTCTAGCTATAGACTGAGCTCAGGAAAGAAACGAGAGCTCAGAAGGCCTAAAGAATCTCGAAGGCCTAAAGAAAGGAGAGGACACTATCGCTATAAGCCCAAGACTCATTACTATCAGCCTCATGACATCCGTCCCAAAGATGCCAAATTGGCTAAAATGAAAGAAGTTGTCTGTTGGTTGTGTGGTCAGCCCGGTCATACCTCAAACATGTGTCCAACAGCCCTAGAATCTAAAAGAGGTCTTGCTAAGAAATCTGCTAGGTTTAAACAGCCATCTACTTCTCAGACTGTTAAACAAGAACCTAGATGTGCTCACTATCAATCTTCATTCCATAAGACAACAGATTGTAAAAATCGTCCTCATCCCCTCTCTATCCAACAGCATGCTGAGCAGTCTTCTGCCTCTTCCTCTCCAGATGACTATTATTCCTCCTCTTCCGAAGAACAAGTCAATATGTATTGTCACTGTTCTAACTCAGATGCATGTCATTGTTCTGAGCCTGATTCTGACTCTTTCTCTTCTGCTGAAGAAGAACTTCCCCATGTCCTCATGGCTCAAGTTGATGATGATCTTAAAGTTTTTGCCCAAATCTGTGCCATGGAGGAAGGTGACCTCAAAGCTGCCCTTCTTGCAGCTTATATGAAAAATCTGCCTGGTTCTTCTGGTTCTTCTTCTAGTTCTTCTAAAAAGCCCAATTTTGTTGAAGCTTCTTATGAACGCAATACAAAGACGTATCTCCAGCATAATTCTAACAAAGCTCGTACACTCACTTTGGGGGAGGTGAGCAAGGAGATACATGATCTAAAAACTGAAATTCGCAGCATGAAAAATGAAATCTCTATCCTGAAATCTCAAGCTCAACAGCCAGCATCATCTTCTACAGCCATTTCAGGAAGACAAACAAATTATACGCTGCATTCTACTCCAAAGACTGAAGTTCAGTTTGCAACAGGCAAGTTTGAACCTTCAGCTGGATTCAGTGAAATCGAGGATATGCAAGTCCTCGCCATACAATACCAACAACACCACATACAGGTAAATTTCTGTGTTGCTGATCATGTCTACAAGGTTATTGCACTCATAGATTCTGGATCAGATATTAACCTTGTTTCTAAACATATAATCCCATCAAAATACTGGACTACATCTGAAAAAGAAGTTATGGGATTAGGAACAAAACAGTTGAAGTTTGAAGTTGCAAAAGCCGTTGTATGTTTTGATTCAAAATGTGTAAAGCTTTCCTTTGCAGTTTCTGACATTCCAGTAGACTGTATTTTGGGAAATATATTATTAGCAGCAGTAGAGCCACATGGGTCTTTTAGATTTCCTGACAAGTCTGCAGGATATTTCATTACTATCTCTGGAGAAAGAATTGAATTGCCATATATTTCCAGACCCAGAATTTCACCCATGGTCTAGGCTATGAAAGAAAAAGAAAAGCAGCTTCAGACAGCTCAGAAAAGTTTGGAAGAACTCAAAGATCACAAGGATACCATTAGAATTGAAGAACAGTTGAGTTCTCCAGCTATCCAGAAAAGAATCTCTGAAATTCAGAGAGAATTTGAAGAAACATGCTGCTCAGAAGAGCCTAACGCCTTTTGGCAAAGAAAGCAGCATAGTATTGAGCTACCTTACAAGGAAGGTTATACTGGCATACCTTGTAAGTCTAGAGCCATTTCCATGTCTGTTGAACACAGACAGCTCTGCCAGAAGGAGATCGAACAGCTTCTTCAGAAAAATCTCATCAGAGAATCCAGCAGCCCTTGGAACTGCTATGGGTTCTATGTCAATAAAAGAAGTGAGCAAGTCATAGGAGTCCCCAGATTGATCATAAACTACAAACCTCTGAATAATGTTCTAGCAGATGACACATATCTGATCCCTCACAAAGGAGATCTGATGAGGAGAATTTCAGGAGCCAAAGTCTTTTCCAAGTTTGATTTAAAGTCAGGCTTCTGGCAAGTAGCTATTGCAGAAGGTGATAGATGGAAGACATCATTCAGTGTTCCTCATGGACACTATGAATGGAATGTAATTCCATTCGGGTTGAAGCATGCACCTTCAAAATTTCAGAAGGTAATGGATTCTATCTTTAAGCCCTATGATGAATGGTTACTTGCCTACATTGATGATCTGCTTATTTTTTCCAAGAATTTACAAGAACACTTCAGACATCTGAAGATTTTCATAAAGTTGGTCCAGAGAAATGGTTTAGTCTTGAGAAAGAAGAAAATGGAACTCTGCAAGACTAAAATCAAGTTTTTAGGGCACGAGATTGAAAACAGACAAATTGCTCTTCAGAATCATGCACTAGAGTTTGCTGATAAGTTTCCTGATGTAATCTTAGACAAAACTCAGTTGCAAAGGTTTTTAGGTTGTTTAAATTGTGTGAGAAATTTCTATCCATCATGTGCCATTGACAGGTCTCTGCTCAACCAGAGACTGAGAAAGAATCTGAAGCCTTGGACAGAAAAGCACACTCAGGCAGTAAGAGAAATTAAATCCAAGGTTCGTAATCTCCCTATCTTGAATGTTGCTGATGAAAATGCTTTTAAAATTGTGGAGACAGATGCAAGCAACATCGGTTGGGGAGGTGTCCTCAAACAAAATCCAGATAAAGACAGCCCGAAGGAGCATGAACAGGTTGTACAGTTTGTTTCAGGAGTTTGGAGCAAAGCAGAGCTGAATTATGCTCCAATCGAAAAAGAGGTAAAAGCAGCCTGGAATTGCATTAGTAAGTTCTCCATCCATCTGGCTAATAAACATTTTTTGCTCAAAACTGATGCAAAAGCTCTGGAAAAAGTAATCAATAAAGAAATAAAGAACCCAGAAGATGCAAAGTTTGCTCGATGGAAAGCTCTCTTTACTTATTTTGATTTTAAAGTTGAGCATATTAGAGGTTCTGAAAATTGTATTCCAGACTTTCTGAGCAGAGAATATCTCCAGCACCAAGAACAAAGAAATGACCCTGAAATAGAAGAAATACATGTTATGGTCATTCTCATAGAATGGGACCAATAAAACCAGAAAGAGACTCTGAGATATATTGCAGATGATGAGCCTTGGCCCATATATCAAGAAAAACGGAGACCTACATGGCAGCTCTGAAACACCAAAGTGCTTGATGCCAATGTACAGAATCACAATGATATACAGCACTTTGTTTCAGAAAGAAAAGTATACCCTAAGGGAAGTCGGTTGATACATGACATGATGTATTCACATAGCATGCTTGCCTCATTTGAAGCAGAGAGATCTCTCTCCCAAGATTTCAATGACATCTATGTCATTTGTACAGGGGGGAGGAGACAGAACCAGGGTATACTATAAGTCAATCATCATAAACAGGACCAGGAATCCCGGCCAATACACTGGAGGCAAATTTCAAACATGGCCAGGTAATGATCCAAATCTTATTTTTCCTGATACTGTTTATAACTTTGCAGGATACAAAGATCTATGGTGGGACCTACTAAATAAAGATGGTCGTGAGGAGACTCATTACACCAAACTCAAGTTCGCCTGCACATGGATCAATTCAAGAGAAGCAGCAGCGCCATGGGTAGAGAATTGGTGGCATGACTATGGAGTCAGTCCATATAGTATGGATCCATACTACTATGAATCCTATGTCCATAGAAATTGTCATGAATGTATGGAAGGGCTAGCTGGTGAATGTTTTCATTATCCCTGTCAGACTGTAAAAGAAATTGGGGACTCAAGAATGACATAGTCATTAATTACATAATATATAAGTATAAAACACTTTACGAGCCTACATTTTTAATAAAGTATGAGATACTTTGTTTTAATTGTAGTCAATAAGGTCAGTACTAAAGATAATTAACATTAATGATTGAGTCTCAAAGTTCAATTCCAACTTTTTATAATCATGGCTCAAAGTGTTTTATCGCAGAAATTTATTTAGCATTAACATGTGAGGTAAGATTACTCCTAATAGAGATGTTTAAGGATTGATATAGAAAGGTAAAGATTTATTTGAATACCCTATTTTCCTAGTTGGTTTCGCTACACTACTAAATAGAGTCCATAACCCATGGTGTAGTCACCATGACACCATAGGCCTTGTGATCTGAAATGATCAAGAAGTGATTCGAAGGATCCAAAATATGCTCAAGTTTCATAAAATGATCGAAAATAAAAGTTTTCAAATGGTTTTTAAACCACCTCCATTGCATATATTTCATTATTTTGAATCCAACGCAACTTGAACAGGAAAAATATGACTTCGTATGAAGAAGTTATGCAAAGTCAAATTTCAGGTCCAAACAAGGAAAAAAGTTAAAGGTCAACAGGTCAAAGTTAACGCATGGTTCTAGATCATGATTCCACAGTGCAGAGTTCCGAGCCACCACGTGGTGCATCCATAATGAGACAACTGGAAGTTTTTGTTCGGTGGAATATGGATCAATCGCACGACGACACGTGGCCCTATCATAGGGTGACACACGGCCTTCCAAGGTTGGTCAAAATTTGTATGGATAGAACAAGTGAAACCAAAAATATTCGAACCTTGGACTTGTCAGCCATAGTTCTCATGCCTTACTAGTGGCCACCAGAACTTCTTGTTATACAATAGACACAAGTGCTATTTAAAGTTTATGTGCCGACACACGTGGGGGAAGGGATATGGCAAGAGCCAACCATATCTAGCGGTTCTACCATATCCCCCGACATACTTATCTCTGCCAAATTTAACAAAATGCTGCCAAGGATAAGGCCACAGGCCATAAACGTATTATATACATTGTATGCTTAACGTAATGGATTATATGTGGTATGGTGGGGTAGCAATTTCGTTGACTCCACCGCCATATATTTGTTAATTATTTAATATATACCATACATATCACACAATTTCCACCGAGAATGACAAAAATCATGCTCAACGAGGATTGAACACCTGACTTGGGGTTATATAACCAATGCACTCAACACTTGAGCCACAATTCATATTGTTGTTTGGTTTACAGTGCCAAGTCCTTTTAAGTTGTAGCATAGAGTGATTTTGGCTTATTTTAGTCATTTAGAGGTCGTTTTGAGCGCGGAAAGAGACGAAATAGGGGCTTTGAGGCTTTTTGAACACACTGGAGGAATTATTTTGATGATATGGAGCTTATATTTTAATGTACAAGGATTTTTATCATTTTAATAAAGAGGCCTCCTGACTAAAGACCGAGCCTAGAGATGTATTTGAAGATAGCCGAAATTTGTTATCAACATGTTGGTGTCCTTTTCTCTTGTTTGGTTTATTTTGAATGTTTATTTTCTACAATTTCCTTTCAATTTTCCTATGTCAATTAAATAGAGCTCTTTTTTAATGGTGATTTTAATTACATGAAAACACTTTTAAAAAGTTAATAAAATAGTATCAATTTTGATCGGGATTTCAAATGACCTTACTCCACTGATAATGGAAATCCATAGCCCTGATGGAGATACTTTCATTCCCCTTATTATTGCCTAAATCTACCTCAGGCTAAAAGAAGGCAGAGTTCAGGGTAACATCAAACCATGCTCAGTCTGGTAGCTAGCCCTACCAGAACAGGAGAGGGCTCTCTCCGGGTCAATCTCAGCAAAAATAATCAAAGAGACTTGAGATGACTTGAAATAAAGGCTAATTTTAGGCTAGGTATATAAGTAAAAGGATTTGATTTGATTTTGGGGGTTTTTGTTGGATCAAAGGGAAAGGCAGATTTTGGGTCCGGGGATGAGGCCTAGTTTTTGCAGAGTTCTGAATGGGGCAAGGAAGGAAATTGTTTTGATGCTTTAAATTGAATGAATGGATAGTTCAGACCGGTGAGGAGCTGAAGAGGGCAAGAGGCTTTCAAGAATCCTCTTCAAACAGATGAAAACATGGAAAATTAAACAAAACTCAAGGCAGAGCAAAGCAATCTAATGAATTCCACCTTTATCACTCATTTGTTTAATTTAAGAAGAAAATAGGAAGAGAAATGGTAAACATGAAACATCAGTAAACTTACAATCATAGAGAGAAAAACACCATCAAATCATAGAGCCACATGGATCCCAAAGAGTGCTGCAAACCCTAGTCTATTCCTTTTCCAAAATTGCAGAGATGAAATGTATAATGAAGTGCCAAGCTATCCCAAGTGTCCAACCCTGAAAATGACTGATGAACTACATGATATAGACAAGCCTAACTCATCCCCATGCCTCTAGGGGTCGAGATCATCATTCTAGGAGTTGTTTCAACCATATCTAAACTAAGAACTGGAAAATAGGCAATGAAACAACTTGCCTCTATATGATAGGAAACTGATTCATTCACTTACATTTCATTTTTTGGTGAATGAATATACTTGGATGAGTAAAAATGTGCCAAAATTACATCAAATTCATGAAATTACATCAATTTACATCAAGAGTTACATGAAAAAGTCAAACTAGCCAAAACTAGGCGAAAATCTGAGCTGCTGAGTGAAAAATAGGCCAAATTTCCCAATGTGCTGCGCCTGAAATATCTATGCGTAGCACAACTTTGAGGCTGATTTTGAGGGCCTTCCCGAAGTCCAAATTGAGTTTAGGATAGCTCGTTGGAAAGCCCTGACTGTCTACTTTCCAACCTAAGTGGAATTTCTAAATTTGGTTTCCATTTGCCCCTCCAAAAATCAAATATCCCAACACTTCTTCGTGTGTGTCCAAAAAGTGGCAGAAAGGCCATTTTTAAGGTGTTTTTGACCCTTTAGGCAACCCAAAACTTGTCAAAATCCTTAGGTAATGGATAGGCATGCATAAATTTTGATGAAAAATCTAGAAATGAAAATTTTTTCTCCAAAAGAGCTGCCAATTATAAGCGCGCGCCAAGTGGTGCTACGTGTCGGGCAAGAAAATCTGTGTAAAGGCCAAAAAATTCAAAATTGACAAAATTTTTCCCAAATTTCTTGAAATTTGGGCTGAATGTCCACCATCAAGCACTATGCTGGGCCAAAGAATCTTCGGCCAAAATTTGGAGTCTATCATGCCTTTTGCGACGCTTTAGTGCCCTCCTTAGCTTTGCTTTCAAGATTTTGATGCTCGCTTTGCAAACATGATTTCGCCCCCAATAATGGTTCTTCATGTGCCTGAGCATGTTCTTTTCCTTGTTTTCCTTCTCCAATAGCTTCTCAAGATGAATATTGACCGTCTCAAGCCAAGTCTCTCTATCAGCCTCAATCTCCCACTCAATGGGTGTCATCTCGGTTTGGCTTCTTTGGGCAGTTTGCCGGTTCTCACGGATGTTTTGCAACTCCATGATTGTTTGTTGATCTTCCAACTGTTTGTTCCGCTGCTCCAGGTAATTTATGATCCATTGGGCTCTCTACAATTTGACGGTCAAGGTATCTATCTCCGCCTTCTGCTCCTGAATGGTCTCTCTCAACTTTGAGCTTGGAGAGCTCAAATCCTCATCAATAAGTATGAAATCAGTATCCTGGCCTCCTGAAGGCCCCTCATCCTGCATAGGCCTCTTACCTCTGTCCTGTACCTATACCTGTGCTGCTGATGACGGCAACGAGATCCCTTCCACCCCGGGTGGAGATAATACTCGTCGGGTTGTTGCGAATAATCCTCTAGTGCCTCTCTGATAAGTAACAAACACTGGCACACTGATAGGCTCTGTCTCGTGACCTTCAGGCTGATGAGAAGGTTCACCTGGATCATGAACAACCTCCAGAGGAACCCGAGGAGCTGTGAAGAAATCATGGGAAATGAAATCCTCCCATGAAATACCCTGCAATCCAAGCTGATGTACAACCATGATCTTGATGAGTGCATAGTGATAAATACTGTTGTACTGTTGCTCCGGTGTTTTCTTCTGCACAAGAGTGGTCATCCTCTCGATATTCCGGCACATGAAATAAGGGATGTTCATCATCCTCACTCTTGTGAAATACATCAATAACCTAATATGGTAGGCATAGAGGCGTGAAAACTGGTCCTCACAACTGAAATATCTGATAATGAGTTTCATCAGAGGCGCATAGGATTCCTTTAGGAACCAGAATGGGAATACTCTGCTGAGTTGCCTCACAAAGATAGGCCTGATATATGGTTCATAATGCACTCTGTCCACATGTTGTCTTTTGTTCCACTGTTCACCCACATTCGGTATTCCAGTTGCTTGAGAGATGGTTTCTGGTGTCAGAGTGAAATTTACACCAGCAATAGTTACCTAACCATCATGTAAATGAAATACAAACAAAAGAGCTAACTCCTGATGATGATGAATCCTAGCAATCATCTCACAATACTGATACAATGACTTCTCTCGAAAACATGCCATGGCAAGTGGGAAAGCCTGCAATTGAGTCAATGAGGTGGGCTCTTCTCTCACATGTCTGCCACCTTTACGAGGCCTTATAGGTGCATGTAGCTCAGTGGTAGAATCACTATCTCTGTCATATGATGTATCAGTGTTTGTCTCCATGATGTCCATGCAAGGTGTATGTTGGCTTGTATGAGATAAAAATGAGAATTTGGTGCTTTTGTTTTAGTTGCCAAATATATGGTGGTAAGAGAGGGACTGTGGAGAAATAGGGCAGTAGGAACAATGGGGTTCAATCAAGAGATAGTTTTCCTTTGGAAATTTTGACAAATGTGGGGACAATGGACAACCACTTGACTGTTTGGGAAATTTGGGGTTTGGGAATTTTTATAAGTGAGATGGGAAAGGGAGAGTAATAGGAAATGAAATGACTTAGGGATAGGGATATGGAGCTTAGGAGTGAATGACTTTGGGGATATAAGGGAATAAGGGATGAACTGTAGTGATATAATAACAGTGATGGGAGATGGGAAAAACAAGGTGGGGAATTGAGAACTTTGGCACAAAATTAATTTTTTATAACACCAACTTCAAAACCCTAAGGAATTAATTCTCAATAAGATGATACGGTTTCAGTTTTGGCATTCAAACTCTCATATTCAAACTCAAACAACACCAAAAATTGGTTAATGGCAATTACAAGATCACTTGAACTTACTTGGAGCGAGAAGGACCAAGTCGATTGAAGTTTTTGGAAGAAAATGACAAAAATTTGGTTGTCTGCCCTGTGCGCCGCGACCACTACCCAGTGTGTCGCGCCCTCCTTATGCGTCGTGCTAGAACAAATTAACACAGTGTAGAGCGGCCCTATGTGCCACGCTCAGCTAGTGTGCCGCGACCACTGCCCAATGCGCCGCGACAGTAAACTTCACCACAGTTTCGGCCTCCAACGCTGGCTTTGCTTCCTCCACGATTTTCTTGGCTTCACTCTTGTCTTGGCTTGCAAATGAATTGTTTGAAACACAAAAATATCTTTATGCCAAAGATTTTGATTTTTTTATTCTTGAAAACCCACTTTTGTAATGTTTGAACTTTGACACTTTTAAATGAACTTTGTTTTGTTTCCTTTTGGTTTTTTGGACTGATGAAGAACTTATTGTCTGTCTTTGCAGGGATAGCTAGCATGGGGTTTTGGCAAAGGTGACTAGGTTTGCACATGAAGCACTTTACAACTGAAAAAACTTTGAAAATTACATTGAATTTATTACAAAAGATGAAATAGACAATTTTTCTTCAAAATAGAGTTTTGAAGAAAAATCATTATCAAGCATTATGACGATGCAATTTTGCACTGAAACCTTATTTGAAGCTTCCTCATGTGCCTGTTGAAATTATTAGACATTTTGAAGGCCAAATTAATGAAACCCTAGACCTAATGAGACTAAAAACCCTAAAATGAATCTTTTCTAACCAAGAGACCAAACATGACTGTAAATGCCTGTAAATGATTTTGATAGACAGAACTAGGCCAGCAGGTACAAGACATGAGGGATATGAATGACAAGACCCTACTGTCAGATGATCCATTCTCCTAATGGAATGCAGCTGACTGAACTTGAATGAGACACCTAAAATGAAATGCAACAAGAGAAATTTGATTTCTGACGGAGGGATGAAGATACCGACTTTAACACCCCTTTAGGATGATGTGAATATAGAATAGCATAAATTGCATTAAACTAGGATTTTTATATGCTAGGGATTACCTTAATACCATATACCTTCCTTCGCTACCAACGAGCACCTCTATCCTTGATGGAGATGTATGCATCCCCTGATTATATTTGAATATTAAATAGTACAATTGATGCAGGGGCATTAGGCTCAAGGAATACTTTGAAATTTTATAAGACATAGGGGGGTCTTATGTTTTTAAGTTCTCATGTAATTATTAGTATTTTGAATAAATATAGTGAGGAATTGTAAATTTTCTCAAATCATTAAAGAACATGAGAGGAAGTTGATTAAGCTAGGAATGTGAAGAGTCGGGGATTTAGGCTAATTTTAAGACCTTGAGAAATCCAAGAGTTTGTGGAGTTGTCAAAGAAGCTGAATCGATTCATTCATCTTTTGTATAAATGTAAGCATCGAGTAGAAGTCTGAAGAGGAGGAGATCGGTTCAGAGGCAGAGTAGTGAGGTAGAAGGCCATCGAATTGAAAATCTGGCCAAACAGGAAGTTTGTAAGTGAAGGCTTTGGGAATTGATCGAATTTGTATATATTGATGAGGAATTTGTTTCTAATTTCTGTGTGAAATATATGTGTATTCTTGATTGAATTTAGTATGAATAATATTTGAGTTTCTGTGGGCAAGTTTGAAACCCTGTGTTATGGCTGAAATGATGACTCTGTGTGAAATAGAGAATTTGGCATAACCTGCATACATATTACCTTAGGAAGATCGATCACTGAAAGGATCGATCAAATTTAATCAAAGCTAAATTGTAATTCAGCATTTGGTTGCATCGAATTTGATTAATCCTCGGGGAGTTCATTCTTAATTAAAGAAGAAGGATTCGAGAGTATTAATCCAATAGAATATAATTTTGGAAGTCGTATTTGAAGAACCTGATTTGTTGAAATCAAAATTATAAGTTAAGGGTTAACTGGCATATGGTTTTGAAACAAATCTTGGGCAGAACTATTACGTGAAGTGATAACCAGTGTCTCGACAGAACTGTCGTTCCAGTGTTCAGATAGAGATGAAACGGGCGTTAGAAAAACCTTGAGTAAATGAGAATGGCGCAGTAGATGTGAGTAAGCAATGGATTTAAACCTCTGTTAGAAATGCAGATATAACCATGGAAGGGAGGAATCAATAAATGAAGTGGAACCATGAAGATAAGGAGCGGAACCTGGGCGTTGAACAATAAAAGCGGTTTTGAAGGAGTAAACAAGCGGTCTCGCGCGACTATTAAAGTGGTAAATGGTATTGAGAAAAAAACGCGATAACATTCAGCGCTTGACACGTAAGGTGGAGGTGGTTTTTGAAAACCACGAGTTTCGTGTTTTTTTGGAGATTTAAGTCACAAGGTGGAAAAAAATGCGATTTCCGTCCGATTTCTAGCCATCGGAGATCGACAGCATTCGCATCTTGAAGTTGCAAGAACGATAAAGCCAGGTAAGAGTTAGTTGTTGTGGGTCCATTATTTATGTGTGGGGATTAAGTCTCATGTATGTTAGTTGCGTGATAATCGTTGGATGCGTGCAATGTTGAGGTTAGAAGCGCGATGAATTATGGACCATCAGATCCATTCGGCAGTTAGTTAAGGTATGTTATGTTGTGGGACCCAAACTCTAGTATATGTTGATGATTGATATTTTAATCAAAGTCGGAGTTTATATGAATTGCCATAGCTGAAGGTTCATGCGTGGATGCGTTGGGTAAGTTATAAAGGATTGAGGGCGCACATATATAATTGGACCAAGATCTACCTATTTAATATGAATTCTTGGCATTGGGTTGTTAAGTTGCGGTGTAATAGATATATGCATTGGAAATAACTTACCAAGGTCGAACTCTGAAATTGAATGTTCGCATGGGTCAAATGCTACGATAAGCCTCGGGTTTAATTATAAGGTCTGAGGTTTAGAATTAAAACCAATGGATGGTTAATCAATTTGTTTTGTAAGACCTTTGAAAAAGGATTCTGTTTGTGAAACAATCCTTGGTTATGGGAGTTGATGGGTTTATAGCAAGGTTGAATATTTAATCTGATTACATGGAATAGGTAAGACCGATGAGTTCATAACCATGGTTTTAACCTTTGATCAGAAGTTTCCACAATTTAAATTTATTTATCGAGATTGACAATGGAACTGGCTGTGTGCATTTTATGCATAGTGGAGATTGGGGTTTTATAACCATAAGAGAACTTTGAATTAATATCTCAAATCCTAGATTTGAGATATTAAAGCTTCCAAAGATATTTTTAAAGATTGCCCAGATTCAAAATTAATTTGGGCTGAAAGTTGAATGCAGTTTTGTGTGGAAAGGAAATTGAAGATTGTGGGGTTTAAATTGAAATTGAAATTTTATATATGGACTGAGAGTGTGCAAGTGGGTTAGCCGACATCATGTGGTATCAGAGCTGGAATAGCTCGTTGAAAATTAATTTTTGAAATGTGTGTGTATTGAAATAGTGAAGGAAATTTGAAGTTTTAAATTTGTTTAAGAGTGATTGCAGATTTGGAGAGGAGTGTAGTGAAAAAAGATTTGCCGAACTGAATGAATGAAGAACAAGATCATTCAGGGATCTTGCAGGTAAAATAATTTTAAATCTGATCTAGAATTGTAATTGCAAAATTATGGTTGCAGAAAGTGAAGAAAGAGTTTTGATGAGATGGCAGTGAACCTGATATTCATCTAAAGGTTGAATAGGGAGGACAATTGCAGTGTTCTCAAGAGAAGGTGAGTTGATGAGATTTTTTTAACTCTGGTTTGAAGAATTGTTTGCAGAATTCAGATTCAAGGCAATTGAAGAAATCTCAGCAAAGCAGATCACAGCTTTGAGAGCAGTGATGAAAGAGTCCAGCAGAGGATTCTAAAGTGAAGAAGAAAGTGTGGCAGAACCTGGAGAATTCCCAACAGAGGTTGGATGAAAGAAGAACATATGTGTTCTTGAAAATTTGTAGAGTGAAGCCTAGAGAGAGCAGAAGAAAGTGCTCAAAAGGTTCCAGCAGAAGGGGAACCAGTACTTGCCAAAGCCTAGATCTGGAGGAAAGGATTGGTGAGGTAAGTGGCAACAGGAGAGCTTGTTGTTGCAGAGGCTTAGTGCAGCCGATGAGTGAGTAACTCATGGAGAAGAATATGACTTATAAAAGTCATATAGAAGAGAGAAGAGGTTCAGAGAGAGGCCACAACAAGAAAGAGAAAGGAGATGCTAGGACAAATGGCATGAGGATGAAATTAACTGATGCAGAATATTGGAAAGAGGTAGCTGAGATCAGATAAAATTTTGATAAACTGAAGATGATGATAGAGGAAAGCCAGATAGTTGGTTGGTTCATTAAGAAGAGAGTAAAATTGCAACCATTACAGTTGAGGTTGAGGCAAAAGGAGATTGCCTTATTGAAAGAGGAACTCAAAGCAGCTGAGTTGAGAAAAGAAGTTTCTATTTGTGAAGAATAACAGAGTACAGATGAAGAATGGAGATTTGCAAGAGATCTTGTGAATCATGATGAAGACTTAAGGCAACAAGAAGTTTGTCTTGCTAAAGAGAAAATCATTAATGATTTCCTGAGTTATTGGACAAGTCCAAATCATCTGGATGATGTAAAGACTTATATTTTTTAGTCTGACAATTGTAAGGTGATTACAGGTTCTACAAAGGAAGAGGAACTCAGATTTCTTGAGTCAAGCATGGAATTTGAAGATTCCACATGCAGATCTGTTCAAAGGGAAGTGCTAGAGAAAGCAACCAAGACCGAAAAGTCTCGTGGTTTTAAAACTAAAGAGTTGTGTATGTTTGCAGGTACATCACAGGGAGACGAACAAGCTTTAAATTTTGTTGAGGAAGAGAAATTGAATCTGGAATCTGTTCATATCAATGCTGAGATAGCCAGATCTCAGGAGAAATTGAAGACAAGGGAGTCTAATGATAATATTGAGGCAAGAGATGAGGGATCATCTAATGATCGGTCAAGAACAAGTGAAGGTATAAAAGGTTGTGTGAGGTTCCAAAAATCTACTCCAATTGAAGTTTTTGAATTGTATAGAAGGTTGGATTTTTGAAGAAGAGAATTGGAGAAACAAAGGACCTATGCACAAGATAATTTGCTAGAGAAGCAGGGTAGGAAGGTCTTCATGAATAGTGTTCATAAAGCAGATGATGGAAAGAAGGAGAGACTCGCTAATAGTCTCATGGAGGATGCAAATCAACATACTGATGTGCTGACAAAGGAGTTGGGAGGAAACTCAGAACAACATACTGATGTGTTGTTAGAGGAGGAAGAGGTATTGAGACCTTGTAATTTTAGTGCTAAAGACTCATGTGGTAATCATGCAGGGAAGGAAGAACAGCAAATGGAAATTGTCAGGAAAGTTAATAAGAAGGAAACTATGTTAGCTGAAAACATAGGGAAGGATCATCATTTTAACATGGTGATTGGAACAGTGGAGATAACTCTATAAGCTGAGGAGAAAGATAATGAAGAATTTCTGAGTCTTGAAAGAGACTTAGAACTGTAGAAAGAAGAATTGGTGACTGGATCATCAATTGAGACCATTGGGTCTTATGATTTTAAATTTGACAATTTGTTTATGTTCACAGGTATTGCAGAGGACGATCCATCTTTTAAATTTTTCTTGAAAGAAGAAGAATTTTTGCAGAAAGAAGGTGAGATAGACATGTCTCATATGCAGAAACTTGTTACTGTTGGTGACAGGGAAGAATTGGCTTGTCTGAATAGCCAAGAGCAGACTATGGGGCAGATTTTTAAAACTGACACAATGATGAAGAATCAGAATTCTATTCTGATAGAAGATGAAAATGCAGAGTTTGAAGAACTTGATTTGATTGCCAGAATCAATCAAGGGGATAAAGGACAATTACTGAAGATTGTCAAGGAAGAAGAAGAAGAAGATGTTGAAATTAATTTGGAGCATATTGAGGATGTGAAACAAGTACAAATTGAGTGGCTGAAATGTTTGCTGGAAACATTTAAACAGGAGAAGGAGATTGCAGACACTAGAATCAAATTGCCTAAAGCTGTGGAAGAACTAGGAGCAGATACTAGTTTGCAGACTTTAAGTATGCTTACTAGTATACAAGGAGGAATGAGTGGTTATGTTACTGCAGTTAGAGAACTAAAAGATAATTTAACTTTTAAAAGTAAATTTGCAGGTGATGAACAAGAGAATGTTGCAGAGGGACAAGAATTTTGGGAGGCAGCAACATGGGGGGTGACATATGCAGGAGTTGTAAACATGTTAGTAACATGTGGGACAACAAGAGCAACAATGTTGGAAGAAACATAAATTGAAGGCAGCAACAAGAGGCAAATAGATTTCCAGATAGAAGATAAACTGGACAGAGAAATTGAAAACATCAGAGAACTGATGATGAAGGTGTCTCAGAAGCAACAGACGACAGCAAGAAAGCAGAAGGATTTTAGCAAAGGAAAGACAAGAAGAGATTATGAAAGCAAAGATGGAGGTGAGTTGCAGAAGAAGATATGGAAACCTGGAGAAGTGCAATTGAAGGATGATGCAGCTGTTGGATAGCAACAAAACAGAGTATGGGATCTAGGAAAACAAAACTGCAGACACATGATTAGGAGATCATGATCAATTTGAACCTTGGGAGTGTGATGCAGGGGAATTAGGCTCAAGGAATACTTTGTAATTTTATAAGACATAAGGAGGTCTTATGTTTTTAAGTTCTCATGTAATTATTAGTATTTTGAATAAATATAGTGAGGAATTGTAAATGTTCTCAAATCATTAAAGAACATGAGAGGAAGTTGATTAAGCTAGGAATGTGAAGAGTCAGGGATTTAGGCTAATTTTAGGACCTTGAGAAATCCAAGAGTTTGTGGAGCTGTCAAAGAAGCTGAATCGATTCATTCATCTTTTGTATAAATGTAAGCATCAAGTAGAGGTTTGAAGAGGAGGAGAGTGGTTCAGAGGAAGAGTGGTGAGGTAGAAGGCCATCGAATTGAAAATTTGGCCAAACAAGAAGTTTGTAAGTGAAGGCTTTGGTAATTTATCACATTTTTATATATTGATGAGGAATTTTTTCTAATTTCTATGTGAAATATATGTTTATTCTTGATTGAATTCAGTATGAAGAATATTTGAGTTTCTATGGGAAAGTTTGAAACCCTGTGCTATGGCTGAAACGGTGAATCTATGTGAAATAGAGAATTTGGCATAACCTGCATACATATTACCTGAGGAATATCGATCACTGAAAGGATCGATCACATTTAAGCAAAGCTAAATTTTAATTCGACATTTGGTTGCATCGAATTTGATTAATCCTAGGGGAGTTCATTCTTAATTAAAGAAGAAGGATTCAGGAGTATTAATCCAATAGAATTTGATTTTGGAAGTCGTATTTGAAGAACCTGATTTGTTGAAATCAAAATTATAAGTTAAGGGTTAACTAGCATATGGTTTTGAAACAAATCTTGGGAATAACTATTACGTGAAGTTATAACCAGTGTCTCGACGGAACTGTCGTTCCAGTGTTCAGATAGAGATGAAACGGGCGTTGGAAAAACCTTGAGTAGGGGTTATGAAATGAGAATGGCGCAGTAGATGCGAGTAAGCAACGGATTTAAACCTCTGTTCAAAATGCAGATATAACTGTGGAAGGGTGGAATCAAGCAATGAAGTGGAACCATGAAGATAAGGAGTGGAACCTAGACGTTGAACAATAAAAGCAGTTTTGAAGGAGTAAACAAGCGGTCTCGTGCGACTCTTAAAGTGGTAAATGGTATTGAGAAAAAAAACGCCATAACATTCGGCGCTTGGCATGTAAGGTGGAGGTGGTTTTTGAAAACCATGAGTTTTGCGTATTTTTGGAGAGTTAAGTCACAAGGTGGAAAAAAACGTGATTTTTGTCCAATTTCTAGCCATCGGAGATCGACGGCATTCACATCTTGAAGTTGCATGAACGATAAAGCCAAGTAAGAGTTATTTGTTGTGGGTCCAGTATTTATGTGCGGGGATTAAGTCTCGTGTATGTTATTTGCGCGATAATCGTTGGATGCGTGCAATGTTGAGGTTAGAAGCGTGATGAAATATGGACCATTAGATCCATTCAACAGTTAGTTAAGGTATGTTATGTTGTGGGACCCAAACTCTAGTATATTTTGATGATTGATATTTTAATCAAAGTCAGAGTTTATATGAATTGCCATAGCCGAAGGTTCATGCATGGATGTGTTGGGTAAGTTATAGAGGATTGAGGGCGCACATATATAATTGGACCAAGATCTACCTATTTAATATGAATTCTTGGCATTGGGTTGTTAAGTTGCGGCGTAATAGCTATATGCATTGGAAATAACTTACCAAGGTCGAACTCTGAAATTGAATTTTCGCATAGGTCAAATGCTACGATAAGCCTCGAGTTTAATTATAAGGTCTGAGGTTTAGAATTAAAACTGATGGATGGTTAATCAATTTTTTTTGTAAGACCTTTGAAAAAGGATTCCATTTGTGAAACAACCCTTGGTTATGGGAGTTGATGGGTTTATAGCAAGGTTGAATATTTAATCTGATTACATGGAATAGGTAAAACCGATGAGTTCATAACCGTGGTTTTAAACTTTGATAAGAAGTTTCCATAATTTAAATTAATTTATCAAGATTGAGAATGGAACTGGGTGTGTGCATTTTATGCATAGTGGATATTGGGGTTTTATAACCATAAGAGAACTTTAAATTAATATCTCAAATCCCAGATTTGAGATATTAAAGCTTCCAGAGATATTTTTAAAGATTGCCCAGATTTAAAATTAATTGGGGCTAAAAGTTGAATGCAGTTTTGTTGTGGAAAGGAAATTGAAGATTGTGGGTTTTAAATTGAAATTGAAATTATATATATGGACTGAGAATGTGTAAGTGGGTTAGCCGGCATCAACAATTTATATTAAATGAGGATGATTGTGCACTAGGATTTACCCTAATACCATAGACCTTGGCCCACTCCAGAAATTGTTTATAGCTCTGGTGGATGTGTTTGAATCCCTTGAATATATGTGTGGTATCTTCCTTATTATAACATAGAGGGGTGACGTCAGATAGTGAAGGTAAGATGGTATACTAATGTCATCAATATTTCTCATTAGTATGTTAAGCTCTCACAGTTTCAACTCTACCCATACATAAACTATTTATTTTTTATGTTATAAGTGGATGTAAAACTCTGATCCAACTAAAAGTGATTAGTTAGAATTCAATATCTAAGCCTTTTTTAGAATATGGTTACCAAAAGAAAATCCTTATTCAACCTACTAGCAAGAACATAATTTCTTAATAACATTTCCCTAAAGGTATCAAGACGAGTAAGTTTGATTCATCAATCAATATATCATTCTTTCTAGAATTAGTTAAGGTTTTTAAGATACAAGAACTTCATCTTTATTAATTCCAACTTCTAAGTCCCTAAAGCATATGTGACGAAAATGAAATGGTTTTATTTATGCACAATTTATATACATTTGTGATTTCAATAGAAAAATTAACCAAAGAAATAAAAGACAATGAAACCAAGTTAGAAACTTCATAAATTCATGTGTCTCTCCTTTATGCTTCATGTGTATCCAAAATAGTAATATTTTAAGTGGCAGCAAAATGGGGACGATATCTTGTTTAACCTGCTTCCTAGAAATAAGTTGATGTCTATATGATAATAGGATGATGTTCTTTTAAAAACCTCATCCATCCAATCCTCCACAAATTCATAGTACTTTGTGTGAATGTTTGGATAATAAGACCTTTCTGACTTAAACATAATTGCAACATATTCATGATTTATTTCCCTCTCACATCTATTTGAAATCATATGAAGGTTATTCACATGAAAACTCAAATCCCTTTGATATTCTTACATATAAGAACATTAAGATAAATTCATGATATGCTCATTTGCATTATCACAAATTTTCTTGTAATTCAAACTATTTAATGAACGGTTCAAATTTTCAATTGTTTCCAATAAGGATTGAAGATAGATTAGCAAAATATGAAACATGCATCCCTTTTCCGAAAGATACACTAAGAAAAATTTCAGGAATGTAAACTTGAACTATCTCTTTCAACACTTTAATTGGTTGATTTATGATATAAGTTGGTATTTATCCTTATTCAACATTAGTTTTAATAATTGTGTTGTTGTATGCATGAATAATTTGTATGTTGATATCAAATATTTTATCTGCAAATGGTAAATTAAAGAATTGTATATCATTTGAAATAGAGTTCTGAGATAGATCATTTAAATTTCCATGTACTATAATATTTTCAAAAGATTTATTATTAATGCCAATGTCTTAATCAATATCTTTAAATTCACTATCCAAAACATTTCAGAAAGTATATAGATTTTCAAATGGTTTTAGAAAAGGATTAGTATGTATTTTGAAGAAATATGAGCAAGATTCACTCATAGGTATTTTATACTATTTAGATAATTTATGATCACAAACCAATAAACAATGTCCTAAATATTTATTTTCTTGTACATTATTATTGTCATAAGAAAAGGAAAAACCCAATATTTTCAAATTCATCATCATATGCATAACTATCATAGATAAGCTCATGATTAGGAAAATGCAAGGGCATTATATCAATTACATTCTTATGTTCATTATGTTGATGAGCACATTATGATTGAAACTCGAACTTGTAAATGAATTATCACATATTTCAAGATTGTAATAAGGAGTTTAATTTTCATATTCATATTCATCATATATTGGTGGTTTAGAGTAATCAACAAGGACATGAAATGAAACCAAATTAGAACTATTGAAGGCATCATCACATATAGTTTCTTATGTAGGAGATGAATAAAAAAAAGAATTGCTTGTTTCAAAAGGGGCTTCATTAGTTGATTGTTGATGTGTATATCCACGAATGTATAATTTTCACCCTTTGTGATTAGATTCCATATATGTAACTTCTTCTTCAAAATCATTTTCTTCACAAATTTCATTATTAGTATGATTAGGAAAACATAATAGAGATAAACCAAAGTCAACAGTAGTCATTAGATTGTGAGATTATTTTGGACTTCGATTCACTTCTTGATATTTTGTTAGAATAAAATGGTTTTCTTGGTTATATAAGCTAGAGATTGTCATATATTTTTCTTTGAAACATTCGATTTGTAAAACAACAGAGGATAAAAATGTTTCCTTGGAATTGTAAAGTTCAGATTCATCCAACAAAATCACAAATTTAGATTCTTCATCATTGACATAATTTTTACTTTCTTGAAACCATTGATCAAAATTATTATCATATTCATTCAAATCACAAAAATCTTCAAGGATTAGTTTGGTAGAGTACATGTTTTTATAATAAGTATGAAAGACAAAATAAAAAACTCTTAAGGAAGAGATGTTGTCAGGACGAAGCCTCATGCACCATCCTCAAGTATCACCTTCTTCGGAGAATAAGAATAACTTCATTTAGATGTCTTCATGATAGTCTTAAATGTCTTGAATGCAATTATGGAAACCAATCATATGTTGAGTGGTATTATCATCAATCTCTTCTAGAAAGTGAGGAAGATATTCTTCCCATATGTTCTTGTATGGAATAACAATAGGAAATCCAACTATATTAGCAAAATTAAGAGGATAAAGTCGTGAAGATGCCCAAGATACAAATGAATAATCCATTAAAACAACATAAAAATAAACTAGGAATCACCACAAGAATCTTTTCAAACAAATATATTCGAAAATAAGCCAAGTGTATGTTGTTATGTTCTTGTTCACCACCAGGTCACATATTTTATCATTTTTTATTTAGAAAGAAAACAAAATATTTCTCTTTGATCCCGGTAATGACGACAAAATGGATGATGTCTCTTAGATTGTTTCAGTGACTTAAAACAAACCTAAAGGCGTCTAAGGAGGATCAAACGATCCTCCCGCTTTAGGTTGGAGATTGACCTTATCCAACTACAATGGGTATCCCTTGTATTTGATATTATTTACAAAGGAATAAAATTATTACAATAATAACGTGTAATTAATGATAGGTCAGGGTATTTATTGAATTTGCAAAAGAGAGAAAAACATGGTAAGACATATATAATAATAAGATTGTTTTAATCTAAAATCATCAATAACTATGTGATTTTCAACTCCCTTATAGTTGAAACCCTTGTAATGAAAAACATGCATTAAACATATTAAATACTAAGTAATAGTATGTATTTGTCTTAGTAGTTTAATAAAGGGAAAATTCAAACTCATCACAAGAGTAGACATGTGCAGAAATTCTCACACGTTAAGATGAGAAAACTAGGATAAACATGATTTTGCTTCACATTAAAAGAGAAATCTTCAAATAAAAATGCCCCTACTTTCCCATCCAAGATCTTTGCTTTGATTGTTTACAACCTTTTTATTTAATTGGGATTCAATTGCCATTTCATTTTTGTAACCTTCCATAGTAAAAAAAATTTAAGATTAAATATAAATTAGATTAATAGCTTCACATTAATTTAGCAAAGCACATTATTTATTTGTACTTTATTTTGACTAAATCTTTCCACCTAAAATATTTAAAATGTTCTTTAATTAATGCTCCTGCATCACAAAATTATAATTAATTATTTTTTACATAATGTTTAAAAAACGAAATAAATAAATTTACTTTTCTTACCTTATTTTATTACATCAATGTCTTCCGAGAATTTTGAGATTGATTTGATCGAGTGAAATGTAATTTCTCCAAACCATAACAAAAACCTTAAAATCCTAAATGTACTTCATGTGAGTGAATTTTATGTTTCATATTTGAGAAAACAAATAATAAACTGAGTCTTGAATTTTGTGTTTCATATTTGAGAAAATAAATAATAAACTGAATCCAAGCTGAGACTTTAAATGTCATTCAATAATCCCATTATAAAAGGAGTTGTCTTTAGTGCGACTTTTTGGAGTTTCAGGTGTCCGGATCGGGTGAAAAAAATTGAGGTAAAATCTTGATTTCTGTTATTTAAACTGGTTTTTTGACTGTATATATGGATTCAGCACCCTAAAAAACCCATAAGGCACTTCGATTGTGCAAAGTTACCCATCAAACTTCAATTTTCACTAAATTCCTGCCGGAATTTAGAGAAATTAGACCGGAAAAAACTACCGTAAAAGCCTTCAAAAAATCACATTATAGACTACTCGATTACGAAATCTTGAACGATATAATAGTTTATCACTCTATCGGGTTGGATAAGGGTGTTCCAAACTTAAAACCAACATCTAAAAGTGGTGTATTCAATGGCCAATATTTACCTTGATCGACGGCAGGAATTTGCATCGGGTAAAAAACATTTTCATGAGTTAACCATGATCCTTGATCTAATCTCCTTTTACAAGTTTATGGAAAATGGGAGTTCACATGAATCCGGTAAAAAATATTTAATAAGGTTTTATAAAGTGGTTTTTAAATGTTACATATTTTTCAACAAATAACTTTATTTATATTGTAAAATGAAGAGCAAGGAATTTAATTTGAATCATGTTTTCCAATATGATCCAAGGGCCATAATTAACCTTGATGGATGGATGGAATTTATATTGGATTGGAAAGTTGTCTATCCATTAACTCCTTGGTCTAACCCATAGGGATTTCATGCACGTGAATGTGAAGTGGACCTTAATGTGCATTCAATTAATAATATTTTATGGGAGTTTAATAAATTTTTAAATAAATAGTTTTTGATTTTATATTATACATCAAAATTATTCATATCAGGATGTTCAGAGCGATGGTTTAGATTTGAAAAATGTTCTCTGATGAGATTCAAAGGTGAAAGACAATTGAGATCAACGGTGAAAGATTTTATCGGTTGAAAAGTAGTGAAAATTGTAACCTTTAAGTTAATTCCCTAATATCAAATTATTCATATCAGGATGTTCAGAGTGATGGTTTAAATTTGAAAAATTTTCATTGATGAGATTCAAAAGTGAAAGACAAATGAGATCAAAGGTGAAATATTGTATCGGTTGAAAAGTAGTAAAAATGGTAACCTTTAAGTTAATTCCCTGATATCATTTAAATATTTACGTGTATTTTTGTTAAGCTAATTATGAATGTAAATTTGATTTATAAAAATTACATGATTTATTATGGTTTTATATAAATGTAAGTTAAGATAGGGTAAAAGCATGGAGTTGAGTTACAATTTTTGGAATAATCATGGTTTTATATAAATGTATGTTACGAAAGAGTAAAAGCATGGAGTTGGGTTACACTTTTTGGAAAGAGAAGGCATTGTTTAGGTGAAAAAAAGATAGCTAGACTGACTCCTTGAGCGCTAAAAAAAATTCTTGATCGAGCCCTTATTTTATATTAAAAACGTGCAGTAGTGGCCTAAGCCCGTCATTTTTACACAAGCAGCGGCAGCGGGATAAACAGAAACTCGCCCATGGTATTGAAGCTCGATCAAGAAATTAGACCATGGAGCAACCCAACCAACTTCGCCAACAACACTGAAAATGCCCCAAAGGCTCAAGCCAAGGTAGGTTTCATATCATTTTTGTAGTTTTTATTTAATTTTTCTTGCAAAATTAAATTAATTAATTTGAAAAAAAAAATTACCATACAAAAACCATGAAAACCCATCAGAAAAACTCTTAAAAAAACTAAAAACAACTTTAAAAACCACCAAAACATAGGGGAAAACCACAAAAAAAAATCTAGAAAACCACCAAAAAAAACTATAATTTAGGTTTTAATTTTTTTCTTGCTTGTGATTTGGTAACATGTTTAGTATGAATATTTTTTAATTTTGAATGGTAAAAATGTTGATTTCTAATTATTTTAGGTTTTAATTTTTTTTGTGAGGAATTTAGTTAAAAAAAAAAAAAACTTGTTATTTAAAATGCATTTTAAATTTCTAACAAATTTGACCTAAAATATACCCAAAAAACTCCAAAACGAAAAACAACCAAACTATAACCAATGTATAAATAAATAAATAAGGAGCTTGAAATTACCATGATGAATATGGCTTCTCATGATGAACCTTTACTTATCAAATAAGAAATTTTATTTTATTCTATTTTATTATTTTAAATTTAAATTAATTACTTAAATAAAATATTAACCTTTGTTTTTTATATATCTAACTTTATAATAGTTACGTATATAGTTATGTTACACACACATATAGTTATGTTATATATATATATATATATATATAGAATTATGGCATAACTATATATGTAACTATTATAAAGTTATAATAGTTATAATGTTACATAGCTATATATTATATTTTTACATATATAACATAATATAATTCTATAACTATTTAACATAACATAAAGTTATTTAGCATAACATAGTTCTATGAATATTTAACATATATATAACATGGCTATAAATAACTATAAATTATGTATAACCTAACATTATAACTATAACTATAACATTTAACATAGCATAATTATTTAAAACATATATATAACATTTAACTATATAATTATATAACTATATCTATAAGTTCAAGTTTCAACAATGCATTATTGATAGATACATTAAATCCATCATGAAAAGTGCATTTAAAGTGAATAAAATCATTTTTAACTCTTTTCTATTTTGTACCATATTGTTTCATTATGTAGTGTGGTGTACAAGAAACATTGTCTTGATGTGCTTGCACCTAGTACATGTCACATGTCAAATTCAATTATTATAAGAACATAAGATCTATTGGAGTATTTGGTTGGCATAAAATTTTATTAGTTTTGCAAATAGGTTTATTTAAATCTTTTACATATATATTTGCATATTTTTGCCCTATGAATAAAATGAATTATCTATAAATATGAAAAAGTGTGAAGGTAGAATTGATCACTTCTTTCGATTTTGTTTACATGGAACTCAATACTTTGGTTGATAAATTATCAAAAAATGGACTCTAAAGTTTAGGACTTTGGGCTAAATTATTCTACTTGAGTTTAGAAATTGTTTTCTTGTCAACATTTTTTTTAATTCAACATTGTTTTCTTGGGTTAGTCACATATGTATTATAGGTAATAGTTTAGTCAACATTTTTTCTTGGATTAGTTTATATGTATTATATGTAATATGCAAAGGAATCTCCTATACACCCCCCAACCGCAAGTCATTGGAGTGTGGGGGGTCTGTTATACATGGTCGGGCTCGTGATAGATCACATAGCCCACCCAGAGTGTGTGTTCCACTCATAGTTCATATCTATGATGCCATTCAAAGTGTCAGAGATAGTTTTTTTGTCTCTGTTGATGATTATCTTACCGATAGTGGACCTTCTTCACTTGTTTCAGGTACACCTCCTTCATTTTAAAATCCTCTTTAATCTTTATGTGTTTATGTATAGAAATTGTATTTAATTTTTAAATCGTCTTCAACTGATGTGTTTGAATTTAATGTATATGTTATTATGCTTCTAGCTTTTTAAATATATATGTTAAATTATGTTTATGATTTGCAGACCCTCAATAGGGAAAATCTGAGGATCATAGTTCAGTGTCAATCCCTCTGTGGGACGATGCTACAGCTAGTATCACATTGGAGAATGTTACGACCCAACATACGTGGATCACACCAGAGTTGTGTAACATCCCTGTCAATTCATCTATTATGCATGGCTTGACTTTGATGCTATAAAACATCAATAGGTTGATCAAGACATACCAGAGGTTTAGCCCACAGAGTCGCCTCCTACATTCCATACAGAGGATTAGGAAGCATGAGGTTAGAAGCCAACATACTTGGGAGGTGGTGAAAGAGGCCACCATGAACATTAATGTTTGTGGGGAGATGTTCGACATCCCTCCAAATCTCCTTGCTATACATAAAGGTTTGATTCCACCCAAATATTTTAAGAATGTTGATGAAGCCCCTTTTGTGTATGATCAATTCATTGGAGCTTGCGGCTAGTTCCCCCACCATGACTAGGTCACCCTTTATTTTTCCAAGAATATATATGAATATTTCATGTTACATATGAGGTCAGATTACACTGATACCAGGTCTCATTATTATGGACCCGACTTGGGATGTACATATTATCATTAGGGGCTCATAGGGACCTTGGGCATGTACCACCACCTCCGATATTGTTGCCACTATCATTTCAGAGTGTCATATTTCCGACATAGATTAAGGAGTCCTTGTAGCTTAGTGTTGAGACCATGGATACCATTGTAAATAACATGTGAATTTCATTGGTCAATGCACATGCTGTGTTGCACGAAGAGATTAGCAGACCGCCATCATTACCTCGTGAGTCACCAATTCCTTTATATGATGACTCATTTCTTGTGAGTTTACCCATTGATTAGCTTTTTTCATATGCATGCATATGTCATGATGTCATCTGTGAAACTTGGAGGGTGCATGGCCCATGTGACACAGACCAAGTACATATTTATATGGAATTTTTTACTCTCATCATCAAATTATGCATAGTTATTTATATTAATTTAGTTCATATTAAATTTCATTTGTATTAATAAGTTCATGGCAACATGTAGACACAACCCAACTATATGGATAAGCATATGAGGTCATCCGAGGGAGAAATTGATCAACCAGACCATCCTCCACCATTGCATGTTTCCATGGATTCTCCTCCACCTCCACCTCATAACACTCATGTGGAGGAGAGTTACTATGTACAACCACATGAAACAACAATTGATGTAAAAAAAATATTCCTAAGATTCCAACATTTTCTATTATTAAGTTACATGCATGTTAATTAATTCATAGACTAATTATAATTTGTTATTTTTATTTTTTTTTACATACGCTCAAATGCGTAGTATTGTCGATGTCACAGTTATATGGATACATGAGTGGGATGCTGGGTATAGCGGCATTGGCGTTGTGGGTCCATTGATGCAGGCCCCAATCTTTGAGCCACATGCAGGGGAGCACCAAATCTAGATTCATCAGACCCCCATCCTATCTGAATTGCATTTAGACTTGAGTGAGGTCAGTAGATTCATATATGTAATTAAAAATGTGGTTCAAAATAATGTATTTCCATATTGTTTATTTTATACAAATCTTAATCTAATTATTTTGAATTTGAATGTGTTATATTGCATTACCAAATTATGGACACTTACTTTACACATTGGAACTCCCATAGGAGTTCTGGTGGTACTTAGAGTGGAAAGTTTGTATATTTTCAAGCTCATTTCATAGGGAACATTCACATATGATACCTACTTTGTATATTTTCATACATTGACATTTTATGGATGTACATGTACATTATTTCATTTTATGGATTCTTATTATTTCAATTTATGGATGTTCATATGATATTTGTAATTTTTATATATTTTCATATGGATAGTTTATTGATACATTCATTATTTCAGTTTATGGATTTGTATTAATATTTTTTACGGATGTTCATTAATTTTTGGTTTATGGATATGTTAAAATTATTTTGCTAGTTTAAAAAAAGTTATATATACTATAAATTTTATTAAAAAATATAACAATTTCGATTTCTAGTTTCATAGACTAAGAAAATAAGTGTAATCTTAAGTTATGATGAAATTCACTTTGATACTTAAAATGAACTAAAATATATGATGATTGAATTACAAAACACAAAGAGAATTGAAATAAGTTTTAAAGTCATTTTTAAAAGATGTCCAGCAAATAACAAATAAGTTTTATTGAATTTTATTTATTTTGAGGTCATCTACAAGAGCTTAGTCATAACATGATATTTAATTCATAAGTATTAGAATTTAATATACCAAAAATTAATTAATGATATGTTTCTATAATTTTATATATAATTAAATATGAAATTTCCTAAATTTACTTGGTTATCTTAAAGTTCAATTAAAAAACACAAATGAAATTAAAATAATTTTTATTCAATTTTATTTCTTTTGAGGTCATCTACAAGAGCTTAGTCATAAAATGATACAAGTACAATATTACTATGATGCAAGTCACTTTGATACTTAAAATGAATGAAAATATATCATGTATCAATTTAATATTGTGGATGGAAAGAGTTTAAAGCATGCTTCATATTGGATTGTAGAAAGTGTATTTTAGTGCAATCAACATGTATGTTATTGTAATTCCATTTTAAAAATAAATTGTTTGAATTCTAAATTCATCCATATTATAATACAAAATTTATATATGAAAATTTTTGTGATCCACCAATATACCATTGCATGGTCAATTGTTTTTAAGTATTTCAATTAATTTCTTAAATCTCAATTAGTTTCAATTAAAAAAAAAAGGATTGAAAAAAGTTTTATTCAATTTGAAAATATTTCATGTAACGAACAAATAAGTAGTATTCAATATTATTTCTTTTTAGATTATCTATAAGAGCTTAGTCATAACATCATATAAGTCAATCGTATTGGAATTTAATATAGGTTAAAAAACAAGGATAACAATTCTATAATCTTATATAATGTTATCAACTTTCCTAAATTTACTTAGCTATCCAAATATTTCAATCAATTCCTTATGATTAGAGTAATTTTTATTCAATTTTTAAAAACTCAAATATGATTGAAATAAGTTTTATTCAATTTTATTTTATTTGAGATTATCTACAAGAGCTTAGTCATAACATGTGTGTGTGTGTGTGTGTGTTCTATTTGTTGCACTTTTTACAATCCATTATGAAGCATGGAAAATGAGAATAAAAGAATGTATTTAATTACAAATAGTTTATAGTTTCAAGAAACAAACATTTCAATTAAGTGAACATTTTCTTTGAGATGAAAATTCAAGTATTTTATTTATGGTTGAATTACTATAACATATGTTAGGTCCCTATATTACTAGTATAGTCTCTTATTGTTGTTATTGTAACCCCCTTATTATTATTATTGTACCCCTATAACCCCTATATTGTTATTATTGTGCCCTTCAATTGTTATTGTTAGGTCGGCTAGGATTACATTGTGGCCCCATGGACTCCTATATATGGAAAGTTCGTTTTGTAATTTGTATCATCCAAGAATTTTTCATTCATGTAATGTATTGGAGGTTTCCCCCTTGAAGTGGCTTATTTATAAGGCATTGATATCTCTTTTCTTCTATTTTTGGAGCTGGTTTCACAACATTTGGTATCAGAGCTTTGGATTCTAGGGTTTCGCTGCTCTAAACAGGTCATCGTGGCCTTTCGCTATAAAGTTTTTTCTACGAAGGTTCAAAAGCTGAAATGTTTAGAGTGTAAAGCAGAACTCCTAAGGAACATCGTCGCAAAATTTTAGAGTTCGGTTCAAAATATTTTCGGAGATATGAATTGTGGAAGTTAGGTCTTTTTGCAGGCTCCTGAATTTCACTTAAAAAGGTCATCGCGGAATTTTCGCTATAAATTTTTTTCTAGGAATGTTCAGAAGCTCAAATTTTTAGAGCGCGAAGCTAAAATCTTGAGGAACATCGTCGCAAAATTTCAAAGCTTGGTTCGGAATATTTTTTGAGATATGATTTGTGGAATTTAGGTCTTTTTCAGGCTCCCGAATTTCATCTCAAAGAGGTGATTGTGGGAAAAGCTTCATAACTCTCTCTCTGAGCATCAGATTGGAATTCTGTAAGAAGTGACTGGAAGTACACATATTCTAGTTTCCTGTCTATAAATTTCCGAGCCAAAGGAGCAAATAGTGACACGTGGCAAGTCGTAAAATTTCTCTCTACTGAACTAGTTCATAATTAGGTCATTGTGGGAGATTGGACATAACTTGCCTTGAAGAATCCAAATCAAGTTAGACCTGTGGCATTTGAAAGAAGCTTCAAAGGAATACTACAGGGCTGAATTTCAAATATTGAGGATCTTCAAGTATATAGATAAGTCAATTTCAATGTCAAGCTCCTCAAAAGCAAGTAAAAGGTGTGTATTTTTTTTTTCCGAATTGCATAAGTCTTGTTTGAAGAATCAAGTTGAATTTATTCCAAGGGCATATTATAGAATAGATATCATTATTGGATTCTCAAGTGGCCCCTAAAAATAATTCAACACCCATTAAGCCTTTATAAGGCTCTACTATGACTCATGAAGACGAAGAATGGCAACATGACATATCAAAATTACAAGAGCAAGTGCAACAAATTTCGCTCTTGCAAAGAGCAACAAAAAATGACACGGAAGTTTTGAAGAAATGTTTGGAAACTAAGATGGATGACATGAAGAATCTAAGATGGATGGTTTGAAGAATTGCATGGAAGCTAAGATGGATGGCATGGAAGCTGGCATGGAATCTAAGATGGATGACATAGAATCTAAGATGGAAAACATGAAGAATGATCTAAAAATAGACATGGAAGGTTTGACAAAGTTGATACAAGAAATTTTTCCTAATGGTGAAAAGATAGCAGAGGAAACTCATGATGAGAACAAAATAAATTTGAATCGTGATTTCATAAACTCTAATGTTGGAGGGAAGAACCACCATATTCCAAAAATGGATATGAGGAAGTTTGATGGAAAGGATCCTGTAACATGGATACTACAGATGGAGCAATATTTTGATCTCAATAATGTGCAAAACGCACAAAAGGTACGCATTGAAAATTTATATTTAGAAAAAAATACATTTGTATGGTATCGATGGCTTTGCTCCCGTAAAAAAATTGTCACTTGGTCAATTTTTACAGAGGAAATGATAGCACATTATGAGGATACAAAGAGCAACACTTTCTTTAGCCAATTGATAAATCTTAAACAAAAGTGTTCAATGGGGGAGCACATTGAGGACTTCCAAAAATTGAATATAAGGGTAATTGATATTTTAGAGGAACACAGGATTGATCTCTTCATAGGTACTTTAAAGGATAACATCCAACATGAAGTTCGTGTTTTGAAACCTGATTCATTGGAGAAGGCATTCAGGTTGGCAAGAAAAATTGAATGTAAAATTATGGCGACAAGGAAGCCTACCACTCACTTCTATAAAGATGGAAGTGTTGCTATCCCTAGATTTCCACAACCCACAAGGTTGACACCATAACAATTGGAAGAAAAAAGAGCAAAAGGGCTTTTCTACAGTTGTGATAGCAAATACACTAAAGGTCATAAGTGTGCCGAGAAGAAATTATTTTACATAGATTGTGAAGAGGAAGAAGAAAATGAACAAGAAGAGGATATACACCAGGAACCAACCCTATAAGAGGAAGAAATGAGTCCGACCATATCATGTAATGCATTGGCAGGAATTACCACTCCTCAAACTCTCAAGATAGAAGGACATATCAAGAAGAAAAAGGTAATAGTGTTGATTGATTCAGGTAGCACCCATAATTTTATTCATTGTAAGGTAGCCAAGGAACTAAATTGTTTCCTATACCCAGCACCATAATGTCAAGTGATGGTTGCAAATGGAGGAACTATAAATTGCTCTGGAAAATGCCATAATATCAAGCTAACCATGGGGGAATATGTATTGACTAGTCCAATGCTTGCCATTCCTATGGGAGGTGCCGATGTTGTACTAGGAGTACAATGGTTACAATCTTTGGGGACGGTAGCTTTTAATTTTCAAGAAATTTTCTTGAAATTTTTTTCAGAAGGAAAGGAAGTCGAATTACGGGGTATTGCAAGGAAGCCGGGAAAGATAATAAGCTCTAATGTCATGACAAAGCTTCTAAAGAAAGAACAACGAGGCGTAATTGCACAATTATGCTCACTAGAAGTTCCAACATCAAAATCATCTATTTCTGCAGATCTCCAACAAGTCTTGGACAATCATTCCAAGGTGTTTGAAACTCCCAAAGGTCTCCCACCTATTCGTGATCATGATCATGCTATTCATTTGATTCCAGGAAGTGTTCCTCCAAACATCAGGCCTTATAGATATCCTTAAGTCCAAAAGAGCGAAATTGAACATATGATTGCAGAAATGTTAGAGGCGGGTATAATTCAACCTAGTCAAAGTTCTTTCTCTGCTCCTGTAGTATTGGTACACAAGAAGGATGGATCATGGCGTATGTGTCCGGATTATAGGGAGCTCAATAAGCTCACCATTAAAGATAAATTTCCCATTCCTGTGATTGATGAATTATTGGATGAATTACATGGAGCAATTTATTTTACCAAGTTGGATCTTTTTTCAGGATATCATCAAATTAGAATGAAGACTGAAGATATTCCAAAAACAGCATTTCGAACTCATGAGGGTCATTATGAATTTTTGGTCATGCCTTTTGGCCTTTACCAATGCACCTTCTACATTTCAAGGGTTGATGAATTCCATTTTCAAACCCTTCCTTAGAAAATTTGTGCTAGTATTTTTTGATGATATACTAATCTACAGCAGGTCTTGGAAGGATCATGTTGAACATGTTGACAGGGTGCTCAAAAAATTGCAGGAGAAACAATTATATGCAAAAGCATCCAAATGTTTTGTTGGATTACAAGAGGTGGAATATCCGGGTCATGTTGTATCTCACAAGGGTGTTAAGGTAGACCCTAACAAAATTAACTCCATTAAGGAATGGAAAGTCCCCACAACCATAAAGCAGTTGCAAGGATTTCTCGGGTTAACAGGGTATTATCGCAAGTTTGTTAAGAATTATGGGAGAATAGTAGCACCTCTAACAACATTATTGAAGAAAGATGCATTTTCATGGACTCCTGAAGCAACCAAGGCCTTTGAACATCTTAAAGAGGCAATGTGCCTAGCACCGGTCTTAGCTACGCCAGACTTCACAAAAACCTTTATTGTGGAATGTGATGCCTCAGGAAATGGAATTGGTGCAGTTTTAATGCAGGAAGGAAGACCTATTGCTTTTGAAAGTCGTCCAATCAAAGGAAAGTATTTACAGAAACCTATTTATGAGAAGGAAATGTTAGCAATACTGCATGCACTAAAGAAATGGAGAACTTACCTAATGGGAAGACACTTCAAGGTAAAAATTGATCATGATAATCTTAAACACTTTTTGGAACAAAGACTATCTTCAGAAGAGCAGCAAAAATGGGTCACAAAGATGTTGGGTTATGACTTTGAAATAATATACAAAAAGGGAAGCTAAATGTTGTTGCAGATGCACTCTCAAGAAAGAATGAAGAGGTGGAAGCATTGCTTTGTGCCATTTCTATTATCCAACCAGATTGGATAACCGAAGAAAGAGATGAATGGAAGAAGGACAAAGATGTATGGACACTCATTCAAAAGTTGCAGCAAGATCCTAGTACATCTGATACATTTAGTTGGAAAATGATTCCTTATGGTACAAAGATCGCTTATATCTTTGTAAGAATTCCCAACTAAAACAAAAGATTCTTCTGGAATTGCACACTTCTCCTTTAGGAGGACACTCAGGATTTTTAAAAACTTACCACAGGGTGAAGAAAGAATTTTTTTTGGGATGGCCTTAAATCTGATATTCAAAAGTTTGTGGTGGAATGTTTGGTTTTCCAGTAGAATAAATTTGAGACAATTAAGACCCCGGGTCTTCTACAACCTTTATCCATTCCAAGTCAACGTTGGGAGGAGATTTCAATGGATTTTATCACAGGTTTACCTAAGTCCGAAGGAAAGAGTATCATCATGGTGGTAGTTGATATACTTACTAAGTATGCACAATTTTTTGCATTATCTCTTCCATTTAAAGCAAGTATAGTTGCTACTACATTTATGGACACAATTCAAAAGCTACATGGGAACCCAAGGGTTATTGTGAGTGACAGAGATCCCATTTTTACTGGAAATTTTTGGACGAATTTATTTTCTTGTTTGGGTACTCAATTAGCTCATAGCTCATCTTATCATCCTCAATTCGATGGTAAAACTAAAATAGTAAATAAATGTTTGGAAAAATATCTTCGTTGTTTTGTATCTCATAAACAAATACAATGGGTCAAGTGGTTACCTCTCACTGAATGGTGGTATAACACTTCCTTCCATACTGCAGCAAAAATGACCCCATTTATGGCACTTTATGGATATCATCCACTATCCATCACATCATATTTAAGAGAAAATTCGAAGGTTAAAGCAGTGGAAGATCACATCGAATATCAACAAGAAGTTCTCCAACCCTTAAAGGATAACCTAAATTTGGCACAAAATCGAATGAAACAACAGGCATATCAACATCGCAATGAGAGAAGTTTTGATGTACGAGACTAGGTATTTTTACGACTACAACCATACAAACAAATTTCCCTCAAGCAATATAAGAAAGATAATAAATTATCGCCAAAGTAATATGGTCCTTACAAGGTGCTACAAAAGATTGGTACTATGGCATACAAATTGGAGCTTCCTGCTTCTTCACGAGTGCATCCAGTTTTCCATGTTTCATGCTTAAAGAAGGTTATAGGTGAAAACATTCCAGTTCAAACAATATTGCTTGAACTTGATGAGGAAGGAAAAATCATATTGGAACTTGAAGTGGTCATGGAAAAAAGAACTCGACAACCTATGGAATCGATTAACACCTATGGAATCGATTAATTTCGTAGCATCTCATTAGTGGAAGAACTTACTCCACCGAAGATGCTACATGGGATATGGAGAATGAAAATTCTTATACGTGGCTAACAGTGAGTTACTCAAGCGTTTGAGGACAAATTTTTTGAAGGAGAGGGTCATGTTAGGTCCCTATATTACTAGTATAGTCCCTTATTATTGTAATTTTAACGCCATTATTGTTATTATTGTACCCCTGTAATCCCCATATTGTTATTATTGTGCCCTTAAATTATTATTGTTAGGTCGACTAGGATTACATTGTGGCCCCACTAGGATTACATTGTGACCCCATGGACTCCTATATATAGAAATTTGGTTTTTTAACTTGTATCATCCAAGAATTGTTCATTCATGTAATGTATTGGAGGCTACCCCCTCGAAGTGGCTTATTTCTAAGGCGTTGATATCTCTTTTCTTCTATTTTTGGAGCTAGTTTCACAACAACATAGAAATCAATTCATGTAGTCAATAATTTCTATGTGCTTACACTGAAATAAATGCACAATGTTAATATAATTACCTTGAAATTAATGTACACCATACGTCTAGTTACATCAAATAAAAAATCAACATCTTCACTGAAATCAATGAATATAATGCAAGCAATCAAATAGGATGAGAAAACAACATCTACATTGAAATCAATGCATCTAATGCAAGCAATCAAATAGGATTAGAAATCAATATTTACATTGAAATCAATGCATATAATGCAAGAAAACAAATAGGACTATAAATCAACACCTACACTGAAATGAATCCATCTAGTGCTAGCAATGAAATAGGATTAGGAATCAAAGTCTACACTAAAATAAATGCATTGAAATCAATGCATATAATGCAAGCAATCAAACATGATTATAAATTAACATCTAAGTTAATGAAATTAATGCATTTAATGCAAGCAATCAAATAAAATTATAAATCAACATCTACACCAAAATAAATGTGTCTAATGCAAGAAATCAAATAGGATTATAAATCAACATCTACACTAAAATCAATGCATCTAGTGCAAGAAAATTTCTTCACTTTCTCTCCCTCCTCCATTTATATCTATATCTTCTTCGTTTTCTCTCTATCTCACCCCCTAGACACACACACAGTCTCTCTCTCTCTGCCCCCCTCCCTCCCTCTATCTCTCTCTTCTTCTCTCTCTCCCCTCCCATCTATATATATATATATCTCCCTTTGTATCTCCTTATTCATCTCTCAATATCACCCCACAAACATACACTTTTTTTCTCCATATATATCTTTCTCTCCCATCTCCCTCTCCCTCTCCCCCTCTCTCTCTCTTCACCTTCTCTCCCTTGGTATCCCCTTATATCTCTCTTCCCTCCTACTATCCTTTATCCCTCTCTCTCCCTCTCCCTTGCCACTCTCTCTCTCTCTCCACCTTTATCTCTCTATGTATTTTTTATTACCTCCCTCTCTCTCCTCCTCCAACTCCATTTATATCTCTCCCTCCCTCTTAAGTCCTCTCTCTCCTCCTTCATCTCTATCCCTTTTTCTCCCACCTCCCTCTATCTCTCCCCCTCATATCTCTCTCTCTCTCTCCTTCTTAGTATTTCTATATCACCCCAAACATACACACTCTCTCTCCAACTCTCCCTTTCCATTCCCCCTCTATATCTCCACATTTCTCTCTCTATACGTATTTCTTCTTCTCTCCCTATCATTTCCTCCAAATCTGTCTCTCCCACCTCTCTCTCTCACACCCTTCTCTCCCTCTCTCTCTCCTCTCCTCTCTTACCCTTCTTTCTTCCCATTCTCTCCCCCCCTCTCTATCTCACCCTTCTCTCCCTCTCTCTCTCCTCTCCTCTCTTACCCTTCTCTCCCCCTCTCTCTCTACTTTCCTCCTCTCTTTCTTCACTCCTCCTCTTCTCTCTCCCTCACTTTATCTATATCTCTCCCTTGTCACTCCCTATATGCCTCCACCTCTATCACTCTAGGTATGTGTTCTTCCATCCCATACATATTTGGAGCTAATATACATCCTAATATATGAATATATATTATAATATAACAAATTGTATAGTATATTAAAGTTAATATTATATTAAACCAAAATTAATAAATTAAATAATATTAATATTAAAATATATTAATATTAAATTTTTAATATTAATATCACATTTCATAATTTCATATTAACAGTAATAATTTTTTTTAATATTAATATTAGATTTAATAAGGTTTATACATGACATGATAACAAAAATTATAATAAAATTTAGAATTTAAGTGTGGTAAAAACTTTAATTTTAATGTGGTAAAAAAAAATTTCGAAGGTAAATTTATGATCCATTCAAATTCAAAGTATATGATAAGGTATATTTTGAGTACGGAGAGACATACTTACACCTTGCTCCCATAATGGGCTATAGAATGTGCCTCTCGGTGCAATAACATAAATAAATAAATAAATCCTAATGCTGTTCATAACCGATATCGAGTTGAATTCTCATTTTTAGTAAAATAATATCATATCAACTCAGTTAAATTATTAATGGATTAAATTTTATATTTTTTTTATTCTAAAATCTAAATTATGATATTGTGGGATTCACATAAGGATTTGGTTTCTTTTTTTATAGAGGCTCGATCAAGCTTATTAGCTCAATTGAACTCCATAGCTCAATCGAGCCATATAGCTTGATCACACTCCATAGCTCAATCGAGCCATATAGCTCGATCAAGCATCTGGTAAACCATGTAAATGGCTCGATCTAGGGTTTAGGAAACCCTCAATCGAGCTTTTTAAGTGTTCAATAGGGCTTCTAAGTTCCTAAAACCCACAATTTTAGCACCCCTTTTGTAAATCTTTCTATAACACCATTTTGTACCCTAGAAAACTTGGGGAAAATTTTGTTCTTAGGTAGTGTAATTGATCATGTTGGATTCATGAAGGAATCTTGTATTCAATGGCATATGAGTTTGACATTTTCAAATTCATATGATATTTTTCAACTAATTTCTTTTAAACATAATGTTTGAAATTTTTTTGGACGGTTTTAAAGAGGTTGAATAAAAAATCAATAACATAAAATATACATAACGAAAAAAATTCAAAAAATGCCACTATCTTCATTTATGAGTCCTCTTTAAAATGGTACTCTTGGTTTTTAAATTTATTTAAATAGTTGAAAAAAAATCTTACGCGAACACGTGTCTTCAAAATGTAATTCAAATATTACTCCGTCAACTTCGAAAAATAATAAAAAAATATAATTTTGCATAAAAAATAATTTTTTAATATGAAAAACTTATTTATTTCCATGAAAATCACACTTATATATATATATATATTAAATTACACATTTTAGACTAAGTTATGTTGCACAAACACATGCATACCTTTTAAGATGTATGAAAATTTGTAAGGACAAGCATTCATTTAATGGAAAAATGACATATTATACAACATTAAAAAAAATTGTAAAAAATATCATAAGGACAACAACTTATTTCTTCAAAAATTGTCTTTTTCCTCCAAATCAAAATTCACAATGCTTATACAAATTTTGAGGGCTTTAATTCGATAAAAGAGTAAAA
Source organism: Pinus albicaulis (assembly GCA_034641835.2). Taxonomy (NCBI): domain Eukaryota; kingdom Viridiplantae; phylum Streptophyta; class Pinopsida; order Pinales; family Pinaceae; genus Pinus; species Pinus albicaulis. Next base: position 593,615,601 of record CM076569.1, on the reverse strand, counting down.
TTTTGAAATTTCATTGCCACATTTGGCCAAAAACTGTAACACATCTTCATGCATTCATCCAATTTCTAGAATTTTGTGCTGAACCAATATGAAAAAACTGCAGATTTTGAATATGTTTAGTTCAACGTCAAGTTTCTCAACATATCAGTTATAAACTAAAAATCTAAAAACTACCCATTACACACGACGTACTAATGTAATGCACCATAAATGTTTTAATTTTTTAAAATTGTATTTTGGGAGATACAGAATTTTGATTTCACTGAATCATAATGACCTTCAGAAATTATTTTCACTCATTTTATTATAAAATTAATTAAAATTAGTAAATATCTATGGAATTCCATAAAAGCTAGATGTGTTTAAAATAGATTCAATTTTGCAAATGGTAGCCATGGTTCCAAAATTTAATTCATAAAATTTGATGGAGATTGAACATTCCAAAGTTGAATAAATGTGTTGAGAGCCGAGTTGCAGATGTTTTAATTCGGTCAAATTTTTGTAGTAGTTTGGCCAAATTTTTCTCGGTGTCTCGTCCCATCAATTTTAATGACAAAAAAGTTTGGTCGAACTTTTTTTTTCTCATTTCATCGGCCGCAAAAAAAAATCAATGAAGCCCTTCCAAAAAACACATTTCACAAACTCTATAAAGAAATGAAAAATGAATCATTATTTTCGCACATATTTTCATTTAGGTTGAATTTTCATACTAAATCTTTTGGCCTGAATTTTCAAAAGAAAGTTTTTGGGCTAAATTTTCAAAGGAAATTTTTTGGGATGAAATTTCAAAAGAAATTTTTTGGATTGAATTTTCAAAGGACATTTTATTGGCGGACTTTTGTTTTAGAGTAAGTGTTTTGGCCTCAAGTAAATATTTTGTGATGATTTTTTAAAGTGAGTTTTTGTCTAAATTTTTAAAGTGGCTTTTTTTTGCAGGATTTTGAAGGAAATTTTTTTAGATTCATTTTCAAAAGACATTTTTTTGGTGGAATTTTCAAAGTAAGTGTTTTGGGTTGAAGTAAGTCTTTTGTGCAAAATTTTTAAAGTGATTTTTTTTTTGCAGGATTTTGAAGAACATTTTTTGAGCTTCATTTTTAAAAGATATTTTTTAGTGAAATTTTTAAAGTTACTTTTTTTTAAAGTAAGTGTTTTGGGCTGAGGTAAGTCTTTTGTGCTAAATTTTAAAGTGAATTTTTTTTAAATTAGGGTTTTTGTGATGAATTTTTAAAGATATTTTTTGTGTAAATTTTGATAGTGAATTTTTTTTGCAGGATTTTGAAGGAAATTTTTTGAGCTTCATACTAAATTATCATGGGAAATAAAAGAAATTGAAAGAGAAAATATGTTCAAACAAGAATCATTGATGCTCGTAGAGAATATGAGAGAGAATATCACAAAAAAGGAAAGAATAACATTTAAATATTGAAAGGGAAAATCAACCTCAACTAGAAGTTGAAGCAGGTATGTAAATGTAAATATTAGAAATGATATTTAAAATTTAACTAACTTGTATTGTGAAACTTAATTTTTATTTGATGAACTAATTTGAAAAATGATCTGCAATGCAAATAGAGAGAGATATTCCTCATAACATTGATGATGAGATAGAAAATGTTGAAAGACCAAGTGAAAAATATAATGAACCAATGATTGAAGATGTTGTTGAAGATGTTGAAATAAATTCAAGGGAAGAAATTGAATCACGAGGTATGTAAATATATGTCATGTGTATTATTGAAATTATAAATATTTATTAATTTTTCAATTTCATTCAAACGTTATTTTTTAATTAAATTATTTATTGAATATTTAAACCCATTTTGTAGATTTAATTCTCATATGTACAAATGAAATCAATATCGATGATGAGATGTTAGAAAATGTTGACACTGATATATATAGAGATAAAAAAGTTGACATTGTTATACGATATCATGTTAAGCGCATTATTGATATGTTCTTCAAAGATGAAAATGTGGCATTTCAAACCCAAATTTTGAGAATTCTCTTAACATCAAAGAAATTAAAAGAAGCTACGACTCTAGTGGATATTTGAAAATCAATGAAAGATAATAAAAAAATGAAGGAAAACATGATACAAAATATAAATAGTTCTCTAAAATCAATTGGAAGATCTAGAAAGAAAAGTGATTTAGATGCACGTAGAGAAATACAAATGGAAGTGGTTTCATAAAGTACCAAAGAAAATAGTTTGGTAAAATCGATGGAAAAAGAATTAGGACCTCATGAAAAACATTGCACAAACATCAGAAATTTCGATTGCAAATAGATGTAAATGATGAGCTCGCTTGTTGGATAGTTATTTTTAGGAAACCATACAAATATAGACTTGGAGAAGATGTTAAGAAAATAATATATGAATATTGGATGAAAAATTCACGTGTTTCACCAAAATAAAGGGATGTGATGCGGTGAAGAATAACACGAAATCAGTATGAAGAACATGCAAAATATATCTTGGACACCACTCAGATAGAGTTGTTCAATAAGTTCATAGAAGATAATCATGGAATTAATGTCTTAATCATTGCTTTTGTGCAACAAAAACCATGGTATGTTAAACCTATCATTGTACGAGACACTTGTTGTCATTATCATGTGGAATTTTAGTTATATTATGACACATCCTTAATTTTGGTAAATTTTTTTGGAAAAATTCACCTCCTCCTTCCACTATCCATGATTTAATATCCCAAATTCTATGTGCAAGAAAAATTCATGAATTATTTTATCAAAAGAAATGTTTTGGTCGTAAGAAAATGTGATCGTTGTGGAATTTTGACTTTATTTCACAACAAATATCATGTTGATATAAATGATCAATCATTGTCCAACATAAAATTGAAATGGAAGAGATATGAATATATTCATACATCAATTGGTTCAAGTAGTGTTACTACAAGTACTAATAGGATTGATTGACAAGAAGAAGAAATTTTTGTGATAGAATTTTTGAAGAAGTTTGAGGAAGAAATTTATAAATACACCAAGAATTCCCATAGAGCTCAATGGCAGGATTACAATTCAAAAAATCCCATGAAATTTTTCTACCAGGGACCATTTTGTCAATAGTTGATTTTGCAGATAATTACACATTTGTTGCAAAAAATGAAATACATAGTGAATACCATCATTCTGACCAAGTCTCTATACTTGTCCATATTCTATATAGACACATTGAATAAAGTTTTGATCATATAGAAAGCTCCAGTGAAAATCAACATGTTATTAAAGAATATCACTTTTATATTAGCGAGGATCGTACACATGATACACATTTTGTACAACATTGTTTTGATAAGTTTTATGACTCATTGAAAGGTCATGGAATAAAATTCAATGAACATTGGATATGGCTAGATGGATGCACAGGTCAATTCAAATCTTCACGATCATTATTTTGGTAGTGTCGTCTTCATATGAAAAACCACATTAAACATTATTGGAATTCCTTTGAGACTGGTCATGGAAAAGGAGAACATGATGGTGCAGGGGCATGTATAAAACAAGCACTTTGAAGATATCAAATGGACCACTATACAGACAGACTTGTCTCAGTTGAACAAGTTGGTCAATGGTGCATCATTGCACTAAGCCATGAGGCTAACCCATCAAGGGAAGTATGAAGGTACATGTACATATATTCAAATTGACTTGCATATATATATATAGAACTTTAATATATGATATAATTTTTATTAATTTTCTAATTTTAAAAATTATTGATCACAATGATTATCTTTGATCATATATAAATTGTATTCTAAATAACATATTTATATTATTGTTTGAATTTTCCATATTGTTTTTTTGTTCATATTGGGGTCCAAGATGTAGATAGATCAATTAAAAATGGCATTGAAACAGTAAAAGGGACTCGAAAATTGCATTCAATTAAAACAAAGGAGTACTGAATATGTTTTCATTTGATAAAAGAAAATATTCTTGTTTTTGTCATGTTTGCATAGAGGACACACAATGCAATGATTTTTGTCAAAAAAAAATGTATGTAAAATTTTCGCAACATACAGAACTAAATACAAAGGGAAAAATGCTAGTTGAAAACTTTGAAGAGATGCTATCGGAGGAGACTATAGTATCATCTGAAGGTGATCGAGTTTCTGATCTTGTTAGAGAACGTAACATTCAATTTCTTTCAAATGATAGATATCTAGAAATAGATAATAAAATCAAGTACATGTTAATTTCAAAGTTAATTTTTCATGTTAATTATGATCTAAATTTATTTACACTTTTTTAATTATGCAAGAGATTTTTTTGATGTAGTTTCACCTGCTAACAACCTAGAAAATGTCAAGTATTATTTGATGCAGTGCACTGAATGAAAGATGAAATTATTGGAAAACTATGATGATAAAAGTTATATATATGGAAGACGGTATATTATACTGAAAGGTTATTTTTTCCAACAAACTCATCAAAGTGAGAGTATTGTTTACTTTCAAGACTATCAACCTGATGCCATAAGTTTTCAATATAGTCACTTGGTGTATGCAATGCACATAAAGTTGATAGAAGTTCAATCAAAGAAAAAATTGAAAGTTAAGGAATGGAAAATGTCAAAAGTTGACCACGAACAGATCATTGAGGATGGCATGCAATTAGAATTTTTTTTATTTAGCCACCCAACAATTTCTTCTCCTTGGATTCATCTTTGAGAACTTACAGTTCAAGTACAAATTACATTAGCCTTTATTTGTTTTCACTCTTAAGTTGTACATTCTTAATAATGTATTGAGATACATTTAGTTATATAAATATTGTTTGTTATGTACAAGCATATTGAGGATTTGATTCTATTGATATTGTGTTTTCATGCACACAATAAGTAATTTATATACATACATACATTCTCTAGTCTTAAACGATTTCATACATGAGTGAAAATTTTAATACATGTTAGTTAATTTTATGTCATGATTGAAAAATGAATGTATCTAGATCATATTTGATAATGCAATTTTAAGTTATGATTGTTTTATACATCTAAGAAAATTATAGGATTCATTCAAATGCAAAATGTGTACCACGTTTTGTAATTTCCAATTTTACTATATTAAAAGTTAACTATATCAATTGATGTCCATAGTAGCCTTTCTATGTACATTAATGCAAAATGTTGTATACCATATTTTTTAATGCAATTTTAAAATTTTATGATTGGTTTAGACATATCTATGTACTTAAAATTTTATGATTGTTTTTAGACATTTATGTCTTATATATTAACATTATAAGAATGATTTCAAATGAAAAATGTATGAATTAAATGCAAATTTACTTTCATTGCTACATATTCATGAACTTAAATATGTATTTAACCTTTAAAAGCATCAAACCACATTCACATCATGCAAATTGTACATGATCATGTTTTATAATGCAATTTTATAACTTATGTTTATGCATGTTCATTTACGACTTTATATTAAAAGTTAACTATCGCCTTTAATAGACATCTACATCTAATTATAACATTCATGTTCAAATGCATATTGTACCATGTGTGTTTTGTAATTTGAAATTTCAATCTAGATTCATTCTAAACAACAAGTAAAACAATACATAATCTCATGATCTAAGTTAACATTATAACATGTGATCACATGCAAAATGTAACAACTAAATGCAAATGTAATTCAATCATTGTTACATATTCATGAGCTTAAATATGTAAAATCATCTATGATTTTTTTTAATGACACATGATCTGCAAAATGTACCTAAATATCACCTTTAATAGACATCTACACCTAATTATACAATTCATGTTCAGATGCATAATGTACCATATGTGTGTTTTGTAATTTTCAATTTCAATAGATTCATTTTAAATAAAAAACTTGACAAAACAACAAGTTAAACAAAACATAATCTTATTATCTAAGTTAACATTATAACAACATGTGATCACATGCAAAATGTAACAACTAAATTATGCAAATTTACTTCAATAATTCTTACATATTCATGAACTTAAATATGTAAAACCATATATGATTTTTTTAAATGACACATGATCATGCGAAATGTACCTAAATGTCACCTTTAATAGACATATATACCTAGTTATAACATTCACATTTTCAAATACATAATGTACCACATGGGTTTTGTAATTTTAAATTTCAATCTAGATTCATTTTAAAGAACAAACTTGACAAAACAATAAGTTAAACAAAACATAATGTTATCATCTAAGTTAACATTATAATAACATGTGATCACATGCAAAATGTAACAACTAAATGCAAATGTACTTCAATCATTTTTACATATTCATGAACTTAAATATGTCAAACCATCTATGATTGTTTTAAATGACACATGATCATGCAAAATGTACCTAAATATCACCTTTAATAGACATCTACACCTAATTATAACATCCACATTTTCAAATGCATAATTTACCTATATGTGTTTTGTAATTTGCAATTTCAATCTAAATTAATTTTAAATAACAAGTTAAAATATATATATATATATATATATATATTATCATCTACTAACATTATAACAACATGTGATCACATGCAAAATGTAACAACTATCCAAAATTTAAAATCATTCAATAAAATTAAATGTAACAACTACCTAAAATGTAAAATATGTCCAAAATTTATATCATTCAATAAAAGTAAATTTATAACATGTATGTACTAGATATAAAAATATTGTCATGTAAATATAGTTCATGTACTATAAAAATCAATTTAGAGAATTTTGGTTGAAATATATTTTTGAGCAACCCCCTTGTGCTCTCATCTGAAGAATGGGGAACCTGAATGTGTGTAATTGCATATATATACATTTATACGAAAATTTTGTGCATGTACTAAAATTAAAATTTAATGTTTTAAAATTTATTGAAAATGTAGAACTTCATAAAAAAACAAAATGAAAAAAAAAAACATGTGATACCTCATGTAGTTCCCCCTCCATTGTCGTGTCTTGGTCCTAATTACATATATATACATGTATAAGAAATTTATGTCTATATTAAAATTAAAATTTAATATTTTAAAATTGAATGAGAATGTAGAATTTCATAGAAAAAAAATGAAAAAAAAATGCATGCAATACCTCATGTAGTTCCCACTCCATTGTCTCATGTTGGCCTTGCATCGATGCATCCTCCTGGATAATAAATTTTACAATATACATGTATACAAGTGTGTGTGTGTGTGCGTGTCTGTGTGTGTATTACAATTTTAAATTTTTGCAAATAAAAATGCATAAACTAATGCAATTTATTAAAAAATGTTAGACACTTCTTCAAATTGTTTGGATGTTCCTATCCCCATCATCGAATCCATCGCTAAAGTTCTTGGAGAACATAAATTATCTCCACAAACCTAAAATTCAAAAATTTTAAAACTGAAAAATAACTAAGGATCTATCTTATTTTTTTAATGAAACTTGCACTTCAAGTTATAACTTGAAACGTAAGTGAAAAATTGAATACTTGTGATCGTGGATTATTTGGCACATCTCCTAACAGGGAAGAAGAAGGTGGCACCATTTCGAAAACATCAAAAGGAAGCGGAATCTATTAATGTTTAATTATATACATGTGTACACATAATTATTTATTTTAAAAATATGTCCTCGTGATATCGATATAATAATAGAATAATAATTGCACATCAACGTCATCAACTATTAAAAAACTCCGACATTTCCCAAAATATCATCTTGATTGCCAGAACCTGAAAGTTGGACCATGATAGTATCAAAATTTTTGTTCAACATGCGTGTAAACTGCAAATGGTGAACACATGATACATTTATGTTAGAATAACACATACATACAAACATGTATATATATGTAAATTACAAATTACATTGAAATATCCACCCTAACCATTAAAAAATATTGATCCCACACCCTCTTCCTCATGAAGAATTAATTCTTGCCAACCATTGCGACAATTATTTGAATATGTTCTAATCTCTTCAATATTCATGTTCTCTATCTCCTCATTTTTATTATATACAAAATTAGTATGTGCATTACCTCAAGCTCTTTGTTGATATATACCAATATTAATTCCATCAATTCCAGTATGAATGTTGTCTATGATGACGTCCTTTTCTTCTTGACTAATTTGAGAATTGGCATCCATCTCTAACCGCAAAGTTTCCCAGGAGGAGATCGGCTTACCAAAGGTGGCTCAGGTCGAGACAACTCAGTATCATGCTTAGTTCCCTTATGGTCACATAATCGACCTTTCCCAGGACCAGAAAATTCAGAATGAAGGTCATTATAATTGGGTTTCATTTTCAAAAATAATTATGCATAAAATCATTTTGCAAAATAAATAGGAACCTCATCATTCCATAGTAGTTTTCCATAGGCTATAATGTCTCTATCATAAAAATGGTAGGCTATATTAGGGTGCTTGAAATATTGCACCTTCAGCATCTTTCTTTTCGGCCCTTCTTTGAAATTAAACACATATTTTTCCATTTTTTTTGTAACCTTGTTTTTAACATCGACCCATGTATTAAGACCCATTATTGCTTCATTTCTTTGCCTAATCGTTTCTACAAAGGTATCAATGGTTCGTCCAAGTTTTTTAAAACATATACAAGTGTGCTTAGAGAGTGCATAACTACTTCTAATCTTTCCCAACTCTCTGTAGGGAGCTTCAAACTCCCAAGATTTTTCCTCAATTTTGAATAAAGAATTTCACACTTTTGTAATATGCATTGTTGGATGTTTGTTTCCAAAGATAAATAATCGAGAATTTCAAATGGATAAGTTGTGATTGGTGGAAAACCTTCTTCTTGAATTACATGATTTTGCGTACGTATTTTTCGAGAAACATTTTCCCTTCTCCATCAATATATAGAATTGTGTATAAATAAAAAAAACATGTGAAAAAATGTACAAATTTGTTTTTAACATAAAAAACAAATTATATAAATAATTTAACAAAATAATAATCATGATAATAAGATTGAGATTGATGGCCACTTCGAGATGGTTGAGCACCATCATGCCCACTCGAAGATGGTCAAGAACTAGCATGACCACCCATTGATTGGCCATTAGGAGAATGTGTACCACCACCCTCACGTGATTGGCCACCACCTATTGATTGGCCACCAAGGGAATTTGTACCACCACCACCACCCTCACGCGACAAGAGCGAAGCTTCATAAAAAAAAAAAATTCTAATCAATTCAAATATATATACATGTACATACATACATACATATGATTCTACCTATATATATATATATATATATATATATATATTACCATGATTGCGTGAACCATGCCCTCCATCGATTGAATAGATACTCTTTTCCTTCAAACTCCTAAAAAAATGAAATTTATTAAGAATTAATTTAACTCACTAGATTGATAAAAAATCAATTCCATACATATATAAACATGTATGTGCATAATATTATATTCAAATATAATTTAAAAACTTTAACATTTAATATAAATACCATGAACATGATGGACATCCCACGATCCATAATCCCCCTCTCTCGTAGATGCATGAGACTCTATTGATGTTCGCCTCAAAGAATTGCGTAGAAAATGATCATCCATGATATATATGGATATCTACATATATATAGATACATGATGTTTAAAGCGTCAAAGAATCGTGTGGAAAATGATCATCCATGATATATATGGATATCTACAGATACATAGAGACATGATGTTTAAAAAGTTACCTCATCCATTTACAATTCTTTTTAAAATTACTATTTTAAACTAGCAATTGCACCACATGCTGCAAAAGAAACGTCGTAAGACAATAGTATAGGAAAGAGTAGCCTAGAATAAATAAGATGTTGCAGATAAGGAAGGAGGTCGTGGAGGTTTCAAAGATATTGATGATAAGAGTTATCAACCAGAAATTTTTCTATAGATATTGAAATAGGCAATTGAGGGTGAAAACATATATGTAAAATGACATAATTTGTTCACCTATATAAAATTTTTGTTATAGACATCGAAATAGGAAATTGGGGGTGAAAATCCTTTGTAATTTATAATATTGTGAAAAAAAAAAATGAAATGAGCATGTCATTGAAATAAGATATTTTAAATACATTCAAGTACAATCTATCTAACATAGATGTAAATAAAGAGAATTTTTGTTAACAAAAAATGAGTTTACTCCAAGTTCATCTACATATCTGATATTTTAAATACATTCAAGTACAATCTATCTAGCATAGATGTGAATAAAGATATTTTTTATTAACAAAAATTGAGTTTACTCCAAGCTCATCTATATATCTTAAACATATTTTTAAAGCACAAATATATAAGAAATATAGTTCAATTATTGGGCATTATAAATTTCAAAAGAAGTTAAGGTAAATGAGAATTATGAACATTCATAATTAATGCTCAAGATAAATCTTGTCCTTTGAAATGATTTGGAAATTTAAAAAATATCACATATTTTAAAAAAATTCATTATTAATTTAAATTTTTCATATATTAAATAAATACTACTCATGAATAATAATAAAAGTTGTAACATAAATAATATATAACAAAAAAAAACCATGTATTTTTAGAATAATAAAATTGTTGTAACAAAAATAATATAGAACAAGAAAAACTATGTATATTTGGATGTATGAAAATTTAGATACATTTTATTAATTAAAATTTCAAAATAATAATGGTTATAAATATTTATAAATAATCTTATTAAATAATTAGTTTAGATCTATAATATTTATCATACATATCAATTCTCTTTCCACTCTAATAGAGGTTTGCATATCAAGACATTTGATCCCTCTTGGCTATTGGTAGATCCAAAGTTAAGATTGATCTAGGCCATCTTAATTTCCCCTTTAAATAAACTACATTCCACATGAATACCATGGATCAATACCATGGGTCAATACCATGGGCTTCTTATAGTTTATTATTATTTTATTTGATTATTGTTATTTTTATTGTATTTTGACATAGTTAAAATGTTCATTACATTATGTCAATATTTTTATTTAAATTACTTCTTTTTTTGTGTAATAATAACAACATTTTAACTCAAAAGTCACCAAAACCTAAATTCAATCTAACTTATTAAAAAGAAAAAAGACTAACATTATAAAAAAAAATACATAAAACTATTTAGTTGTGGATCTAGTGGCCTAAAACATTTCAATCGTCTAACATTTGATACAATGGCTCATATATGGACACAGTGGCAGCTAGGGGAGTTGTTTTCAAATAACAATGTCTTACTACGTAAATATTTCAAAATAATTCAAAAAGTTGATGTAATTTACACAAATGTTGGAGCACAACTTGAACACAAATGTAAAATACAAAACTTGAAGCACAAATTGATGTGTAAAACTCACTTCACTATTTAAACACAAATTTGTTGTAGTGCACATTTTGATAATTAAATACAAAAATATCTAAAACATGAAATTCACCAAGTTGTGCTTACATAGTGGGGGCACACTTGGTATATTTAATTGAAAAAAACACATGGTCATTAAAAATGACACATTTATAACTAAAAAACACACACATATCAAAGATATCTTACAATGTCCATCAATAAATTTTGATGGAGAGCAACGTCTTAACACTAATTCATCTTTGACACAAAAATATTGAATTTGCATTGCCCCATACAATAGATTTTTAGACATCCTATTAACATTTACACAATGTATTATAATAAATGATTGAAATTTTCTAACGATATTTTTTACTTTTCCATGCAGTTTTTTTAGCCTCTCCTTCTTAACTTGGTACATGTATTTCATCTGGTTTCATAGAATTAGTGAAAACTACAATTCCATTAGATCCATACTCCCTATATGTTCCCAAGCCTTCTATCAATGTAATATAATATTTTTCATTTTTTTTTGTTATTCCAGGTATATTCATTTTCCTTTGGAGGTTTTTGTTCGTCGCAATATTGCATAGCACATATGTAATCACTGCTTGCCTTGGATTCGGATAACAAGAAACATCTATGCATAATGTCCATTTTTCAACCATGTTTAGTGGGCTTTCTGACCCCTAAAAAAATATATATATATAATAAATAAAATAATAAATAAAAATTATATATATATATAAATAAAAATAAAAAATCAATAAGATATTAAATTCATTTATTTCAAATGCTTCAGTTTATGGGAGAAATGACATACATGGTTTCCAAAAATCCTAGGACCGTCCTTGCATTTAGCTAAAATATTTATAATATTTTACTACCAATGAAAATGAGTAACAACACATACTAGCCATTATGGTTAGTGAGGTGATAGTGGACCCCTACGAGGTGTATGACGTGTAATCGAAAAGTAATTTTGGAGGTGTATGGCGTGTAATCAAAAATTAATTTTGGATTATATTATTGAGGATAAACATAGATTTCAAATGAATATGTAGAGTGCTTGTGGGTAAACCCATTACCATTCTCATGCTTTATATCCAAACAAAATAGTGAACTGAAAACCAAGAAGATGAGGGATATCTTGAAGTAAAGAATTTTCACATGGATCTGCAACAAGTGAAACCCCATAATATTTTTGAATATTGTGGTTGCAATGTCAAGGAAGATAATCGAAAAGTTTTGGATTAGATTATTGAAGATTTTAAAACATCTTTCAAATGAATATGTAGAGTTCTTGTGTGGTAAACCCATCTTTGTTTTAGAAGATATTTGCATTTGAGGTAGCATTTTGTTTACTAGCAGGTTCTCGAATTGGCTTTCAATTTAGCATTGAAAGAGGCCACAACCTAAATGTATCCAATATTTGTTGTTTATTTTTTATCCATGATGATGATGAATAAGGGAAAGGGTCATCATTTAGATACAATTCTGAGGTGGTTACCTTAGACTACGAACTTAAATAGGAATTACCTCATTTCATGATGAGATTCTAAGATTCTCAAGCAATCGCACAGGGAGAACTTGTCCCCAAGCAAGATTCATATGTTACCCACCATTTTGATTGATCAGGTGCTCAGAATTAACCTCAAAAATAAAATTTCTTAGAATTTCATGAAACCTGAACGACCATGTAGTGCTCATTGTTCTAAATCCAATGTAATTCATTTTGCACGAAATAGACTTTGTATGCTCCTAGAAATGAGTTTTTTTCACTTTTCTAAACATGAAAAAAATGATGATATGGAACCCAATCAGTAGTCTGTACTGCTGATGTGGCATGTTGACTGGGCAGAGTCAAATTTGGTCAAATTCCTCTACCCAATGAGATATAGCTTGGTTAGGTAAAATTTGTGGTGATTTGGAAAATTATGATTGGTTTTCGGAAGGGCCAATGGGGAGAGGACACATGGCTCAGCCTGGGGCCGCCACGTGCCCCCCCCCCCCCCCAACACCATAGTGTAAAATTTTTGCAATGAACTGGAAGGAATGGCGGGGGTCGAACACAGGGCCTCCGCCCCAGCAACACAATGTGCCACCGCCACCACCTTCGCTACAACTTGAATCTTAACCATATAAGTCCACTGCATATATTTAATGTTTGTTAACTATGTCGTCTGGGGGGAGAGGGGGCCAGCCCCCAATGCATAAGACCACAACTAGTAACCGTCGAAGCACCGGAGGGCGCTAACTCCTAAGCGCAAAGATTAAAACCATTAATCCACAATTAATTAACTGCTAAATCGACTTAATTAATATTAAACCATATTAACCACATAGCATCGGTTTAAGCGCTAACCATGCTTAATTATCTCTAATATGGGTTAATTAATTTAGTGTGGATTAGTTTGGTGATCTGCCAAATTCGGCGGAACTGCCACTTTAGAGCTACTAGCCCAATTTTGCTCCAGTTAGCTAAATTTAGGTAGAAAATTGCGGACAAACTGTTGGAGGTCATAACTTTTGGATATTTTGACCAAATTAGGAGTAGAAAGAGGCTAGATAACCATTTTTTGGCATTCTGAACTCATTGGTGTAGGTTTCATGAGAAGAAAGGCATTGTAAACACATCAATTTTAAAATTTGAGCATAATATAGAGGCCCAAGCAATGGAAGTTGGACCAAGGAGATGGAGCCCGGGATGGGTGAACTCCTTCATCAAATCCTTATGTTGATGTGTTGTATGGTTATGTATTGTACTTTTATTTTATGTTTTTTCAGTCTTTCTTTTATGTTAAATTACTCATAAAAATAACATAAAAATCACTCATGAGACTCAAACACCTGCAAGATAACTTGAACCCTTGAGCACATATAAGACATTGTTTACAAAATATAAAATAGGAATTAGCACAGAAATACTAACATACCTCATTCAGATCATTTTTGGTATCATATATTTAGTTTTTTTTTGTGCAAGAAGGGATCTAATTGTTCGCAAGTTTGTGTCATGCTTACAAGGTTAAAACACAAAAGAGGAGGAGGGAAGTTGGTTGAAAGCCCTGCATTTGGGTCAAGAGGAAGAAGGGAAAGGTTTCCAAAGTATTCAACACCTTTGAGTCTTCAGTGAGCATGTCTCATGAAGAAGAACCTACCATGACAGAAGATGAGAGAGCATTCAGAAATGCATTTTTGATATGACTGAGATGGTAAAGGTCCTCTATGAGGAGAGGAATTTAAGGATGCAAGGAGAAAGTTATAGGCCTCCAAGAGGGGAGGGTTCTTCAGGAAGATGAGGCCATGGAGATGGTAGGAAACAATGATCCACTCCACCATCATCCTCACCACCATTTACACCTTCCTCTTCATCATATTACACTACCACAACATTTTATTATATTCATCCACATACTTCAAAATGAACTGGTAAAACACCCTTACTTAAACTCGATGTTAAATTTGAGCTACTGATGTGAAGTGAATGCAGAGAAGCTGGATAATTGGATTCATTAATTGGAGGTTTATTGCAGAATTCAAAACCTTCAAGAGGATGACATAAAGATTCAATTGGCTTCCTTGAGAATGGAGGGTGCAAAACTTGTATGGTGGGAAGCAAGGACACAAGATGAGATTAAAACCCATGATAAGATCTCAATGTCTTGATCTCATTTTATTGCTTCCATTAAAAGGAAATTTTATCCTCTATCTTACATGCAAAAAGCCATTATGGACTGGCATAATTTTAGACAATTGAAAGGTCTAAGTGTGCAATAGTACATTCATGAATTTAGGAGAAGAGCTCTTATTTTTTGTGTCAATTTATCTTCTCAAGGAAATTTTTTAAATTATATTAGGGGTTTACACAACTATCTTAGACATACTATTCTCATGTTCAATCCCACAAACTTAGATGAGGTGTGCGTTCAAGACACATATCTAGAAGCAACAGGGAAACATAGTGCAGATGAGAAAAGTGATAGTTTCCTTGAGTATGAAGGTAAAGAAAAGGGTAAGTTTAATGGAAGAGGAAAGAAAAATGGTTCTATTAAAATGGAGAAATAGAAACTCACATGTAAAAATTTCTTGAAAAATGGCCATGATGAAGACCATTGTTGGAAACTCCCTCTAAAGTTGAAGCCAAACAAACTTAAAACCTAAGAGAAGGAGAAAAAAGTTGCAATCATTGAACATGACTTAGGTTCGGATTCAAGACATGAAACCAAGATTATAACAATGGGTTTGAAAGGTAAGAACATAGCAAGCACTAGTTCTTCAAGTTGTTCTAATGTAACTCAAGATGAAAATACAAAAATTGAACTCTTTCATATTAGATTTGTTTCAAAGTATACCAAAATAGACACACCATTTGATAGTTGTTATCAAGCTAATTTGATTTCTAAAGACTTAGTTAAGAGGTTAAATCTAAAAACTATTACACATCCAAGACCTTATCCTTTAGGCTGGATATGCAAGAATTAAAACTTCCAGGTAACAAGGAAGTGCATCCTAAGGTTTGCAATCAATTCAAACTTTCTTGACGAAGTTAAAATTTATGTAGCTCTGCTTGAGATTTTGGGTATTTTTTTGGGAAGTCACTATCTCTATGACAGGAAAGCGGTATTTCATCGCCATGAGAATAAGTACCACTTATTCAAGAATTGAATTTAGTACATAGTTAGAGCGCATAAGAAGAAGAGAATTTTTGTCTCTTATACATGGAGGATAAATGAAGAGAATAGTGAATGCAAGTCAAAATTTGGCTTTGCTAATGGTCAAGCATAATGATGGTTTGAATGAGACCTTTCAAAAATATGCATCAAATGAATAATTTGATTTCATTAAAGTTTCTAATTTTTTTAATAAGATGTTTTAGGGCTCTAACATGTTACCTTTGAAAAGAGGTAAACAAGATGTGAAATATTTGCAGCAGTCCACATTAGTGTTGAACAGTGATGGAAACAAGATGTCAGTGCAAGAGAGTGAAAAGGTTAAAGAGAAAGCGCCAAAACAATTTGATAAAGAAGGCATAGGTTCCACAAGTACTTGTTTTTGGTTTCAAAATGGTACATGGCAATTGTGAAAACACTTGGTCAAAAGTCGATGCAAGTACAAGGCAAGTCAAGCTAAAAATCGCCATGTTGGCACTGTTCAAGGTGAGACAGTTTTCAAGTTTCCTTTGATTGATGACCGAGGTGGGAAAAGTTTGTTATGCAAGGAAAGCTTGTAGTTCTACAAATTTTGGGAAATTATAGCATGACAATGTCTACAACAGCAAGATATGGTCTCCAGAATCAAGGAAAAGGATTAATTTTTATGAAAAGCTCAAATTGTTGAAATTGAGAAAATTCCAATGGATTAAGACTAAAAGGTGAGGGAACTATATCCTCATCCACATGTTGAGTAATGAAAGATATTTTGGGGTCCAAAAGGTTTCCAGTGGGGAGGAATGATCAGGTGCTTATAATTAAGCTCAAAAATCAAAGTTCTCATAATATCGTGAAACTTTGTTGAATGCGTAGTGCTCTTCATTTTGAATCTAGCACAATTCGTTTCACATGAAATGGACTTCGTACACTTCCATAAATGAGTTTTGTTAATTTTGCTAAACAGGGAAAAAAATGATGGCAGGGAGCCCAATTAGTAGTCTGTACCGTTGATGTGGCATGCTGACTGGGCAAGGTCAAATTTGGTCAAATTCCTCCGGTTAATGAGAGACTACCAAGTGGCAGTTATTGGTTGGCTCGAATTTGTGGTGATTTGGAAAATTATGATTGGTTTTCGAAAGGCCAATGGGGAGAGGAAATGTAGCTCATCCCGGGGCCGCCACGTGCCCCCACCTCCCCCCACCATGGTGTAAATTTTTTGCAATGGACCGGAAGGACCAGCAGGGATCGAACACAGGACCTATGCCTTGCCAACACAACTTGTCACCGCCTCTACTATAGCTTGAATCTTAACCATATAATTCCACCGCATATATTTAACGTTTGTTGACTATGCCATCAGGGGAAGAGGGGGCTAGCCCCCAATGAATATGACCATAACTAGTAACCAACGGAGCACCAAAGGGCACTAACTCCTAAGCGTGAAGATTAAAACCATTAATCCACAGTGAATTAACTGCTAAACCCACCTAATCAGTATTAAATCACATTAACCATAGAGCGTCGGTTTAAGCGCTAACCATGCTTAATTAGCACTAATACGGGTTAATTAATTTAATGCATACTAGTTTGGCGGTCTACCAAATCCGGCAGAACTGCAACTTTAGCGCCAACTAGCCCGATTTAGCTCGAGCTAGGTAAATTTAGGCAGAAAATTGTGAACAAACTATTGGAGGTCATAACTTTTGGAGATTCCAACCAAATCAGGAGTAAAAAGAGGCTAGATGACCATTTTTGGGCATTCTGAACTCATTGGTGTAGGTTTCAAGAGAATAAAACATTATAAACACATTATTTTTCAAATTTGAGCATAATATAGAGTCCTAAGCCATGGAAGTTGGACCAAGGAGAGGTAGCCCAGGAGGGGTGAACTCCTTCATCAAATCCCTGTGTTGATGTCTTTTATGGTAATATATTGTAATTTTATTTTTTTTTGTTTAGTCTTTCTTTTATGTTAAATTGCTCATAATAATAACATAAAAATCACTCATGAGACTCAATCACTTGCAAGAGAACTTGAACCCTTAAGCACATACAAGACATTGTTTACAAAATATGAAAGAGGAATTAGCACAACAATACTAACATAACTCATTTAGATCAGTGATAGGCACCAAAAATGTTTATTTAATAATGATAATCAGACATTCCTAATGATTGCATGGACTTTGAGATTGTAAAATTAATATTGTTGCAAGTCACCCACGGGTGGTAAGATATGGAATCATAACAACACTCGATGGAATGTATTATCATTGGAAATTAGGCAAATTTATTTTTCCTTGAAGTTCAATTTTTTGTTAGATTTTTTATAGAAAGTGTATTGTGCTAATAGGAGGTAGTATTTATATTGTCTCCTCCCTACACAATATTTTTTTATGCATGAAAGGACCAATTCAAATCTAAGTATATATGTGTGCTTTCTTTTCCTAAATAGGGGATTATTCAATGCATAAATGAACACAAATTATTATCCAAAAAATGTAACATTGGAATATTTACTTGTAAAAAAATACCATGTTGTAGTGAATTATTTATACAAAAAGACAATACTGTAATACAAAAAAAAAAAAAAAATTGTATAGAAACATATATTATACAAACAAACAGTATTGTAGTCAATTATATATTTGTACAAAAAAAATATTGTAGCGAATTTTCTATTTGTACATGAAAGATAATTGTAGTTCAATCAAAACATTGTGTTTATAGTCCTGATGGGTTTAAATATATGCTGAAATGTATACAATATCATAACACTTTGTTTGAAAAAAGATATCAAATCCTTAAATTTATCCCATTTTTAATTCAATAAAAATTCAGCATATTGTGTTTATAGTCGTGATGAGTTTAAATCTCTGTTGAAATGTATAATATCATAACAATTTCTTTGAAAAAAAAAAATCAAATCCTTAAATTTATCCCACTTTTAATTCAATAACAATTAAGATCCTATTATTTATTTATTTCGTTAAACTTATTTGTTTATTTTCCTCATCATTTCAACTTTGAAGCACAAAGTGCCCAAAATTGTAGAACTTGCATTTTTGTTGAACATTATAACAAGGAAAATTGATTTTTTATGGAAGTTTTATTGTGCTACTCAATTGAGTAGTAATGTTACATTTCAAGTTAATGATATTATTAAGGAAACAACAGCATAATATGTGTGTGTGTGTGTGTGTGTGTGTGTGTGTGTGTGTGTGTTATTGATTTACAAGCTAAACATAATGCTGGTATGAAACATTGTTGCTTTCTTTATTGAAATTATTGTCATTATAAATGAAAGTACAGTAAAGAAAACTGATTGTTCCATGGAAATACTAACTTTGTTAGGACTGAACCACGAAAGGACTAAAATTCAGTACAGTAATGTTGCATTTCAAGTTAATGATAATTTTCAGAAAATATTCTCTTATGTGGGCAACAACAGAAGGTAATGAGAGTTTTTATGCTTCCTTAGGCTACAAGTTCGATCTCAATGAAGAATATGTGGATTGGCAAAGAAACATGGATATCACCAAGAATTTTAGGGACTCTAAATCCATTCCTTCTATATTGGTCCTTGGCTTTTTAGAACAAATAAATATTAAAAGTCGAAAAAATATTTGATTTAGTAAAGAATAGGAAATCCAGCGCCCCCTCCATATTTTAAGCATAAAAATAATATAAAACAAACAATTTCAAATGATATAGAAGGAAATACAATATGAGAGAATGTCACTATGGTGGTTAGGGAGGATAAATGTCATCAACATACAGTCCAATCTAGCTTATATATATATATATATATATATATATATATATATATATATATATATATATATATATATATATATATATATATATATATATATATATATATATATATATATTATTGATTTACAAGCTAAACAAAATACTGGTATGAAACGTTGTTGCTTTCTTTATAGAAATTACTATCATTATAGATGAAAGTACAGTAAAGAATATAGTAACAGAATAAATGTGTATGATATGATGTATAGAATATCATAATGTTAAACTAGAAAATTGATTGTTCTGTGGAAGTACTAACTTTGTTAGAACTGAACCACAAAAGAACTGAAAATGAGTAGAGTAATGTTACATTTCAAGTTATTGATAATTTTCGGGAAAAATTCTTTGATGTGGGCAATAGTAGAAGGTAATGGGAGTTTTTATGCTTCCTTAGGCTACAAGTTCTATCCCAATGAAAAATATGTGGATTGGCAAAGAAACATGGATATCAGCAAGAGTGTTAGGGACTATGAATCCATTCCTTCTAGACTGGCCCTTGGCTTTTTAGAACAAATAAATAATAAAAGTCAAATAAATATTTGATTTAGTAAAGAGTAGGAAATCTAGCACCCCCTCCATATTTTAAGCATAAAAATAATATAAAACAAGCAGTTTCGAATGATATATAAGGCAATACAATATGAGGGAATGTCACTCTGGTGGTTAGGGAGGAGAAATGTGTGTACATCGGGGTCCATCTCGCTTATATATATATATATATATATATATATATATATATATATATATATATATATATATATATATATATATATATATATATTATTGATTTACAAGCTAAATAACATACTGGTATGAAACATAGTTGCTTTATTTATTGAAATTACTGTCATTATAAATGAAATTACAGTAAATAATATAGTAACAGAATTAATGTGTATGATATGATGTTTAGAATATTAGAATGTAAAACTATAAAACTGATTGTTCCGTGGAAATACTAACTCTATTAGGACTGAACCATAAAAGAACTGAAATTGAGTACAATAATGTTATATTTCAAGTTGATGATTTTCGAGAAAGATTCTCTAATGTGGGTAGCAACAGAAGGTAATGGGAGTTGTTATGCTTCCTTAGGCTACAAGTTATATCCCAATGAAGAATCTGTGGATTGGAAAAGAAACATGGATATCAACAAGAATGTTAGAGACTCTAAATCCTTTCCTTCTAGATTGGTCCTTGGATTTTTAGAACAAAGAAATAATAAAATACGAAAAAATATTTGAATTAGTAAAGAATAGGAACTCCAACTCCCCCTCCATATTTTAAGAATAAAAATAATATAAAACAAACAGTTTTGAATGATATAGAAGGCAATACAATATGAGGGAATATCACTATGGTGGATAGGGAGAGTGATAATTAATTCAACATTATCATTGTGCTCCCTACATTTTGTGAATTTGTATTTTTTTAAATTGTAGTTACTATTATAAAGAAGCCAACATAAAAACTAAACTTCCTATTAAGGCATATTAGTAGCGAAAAATGGAAGAAGGAATATCGGTAGGGAAGAACCTAAGTTGAAATGCAAAAGAGTGTTGGACGGAGGATTCAAACTTGAACATATAACTATAGTGATGATACCCTATGTTGTACTCCTTTCTAAGCTATCATACATACACAATTTGGTTCTATTGACGTCATCACTACTAGTTCAATAAAATTGTTATGTTAGCCTAATAAAACATGGCAAGCATGACTATTTACCATTTTTAATTGCATTTTCTTGTATAGTAATAAAACTAAAGAATTACAAACAGTCTATTGGTTCGAACCCTAGTAGGTCATGAAGAAAAAGAATACGAAATAAAAAGAGGGTTTTTTGTAGCCACAACAGTAGCGTCGAATACCCAAAATGGATAACTTTATGGCATAGAGTCCAATCCTTGTAAATTCAATTTCAAAATGCATAATGCACTTTGTGAGGAGGAGCCACCCAGATTTGATTCTTTTACTTTCACACACATATTTAGAGAGCTAAATGTCTCCACTAATGGTATGTCTAAGCAAGTGGAGAGAGCTCAAGTAGCCAAAATTGAGATCACTGACATACAAAATGCATCCTTGACATTCTTCCTTATAGGCAGCCATCTGTCTATAAATTTTTATACTAGTTTGATGAGGAAGTGAAAATTATAGAGCACCTTGCTTCATAGGATTCCAACCTATGTTATTTATGAATGTCGAGATTCATTTGTTTTGGGAAGCTGAGATAACATTATATTAGAATAAGAGCCTCAAATTGTAACATGGATGTAAAATTATTTGTATGTTTTAACATTTCATAAAATCTAAAAGTATATCAATTTATTAATTATCGTATGCATGGAAAAATGAAAAATAGGATCTTTTCATGAGGTCATTTTTATATTCAATATTTAAAGTGGTTCTAAGGACCGTCTTTGGTACTGTTACATACATTTCTACTTTTTTTTTTCTAAATAGGGCTAATTCTATTAATTATGAAAATACTAGTACAAAACTGCCAAGACTGCTGCTATGAGAGCCAGACAGTCTGGGTTGATTAACTCTGCTGTCCTGAGGAAGTCGGGGCCACCCAGAGTGGGAAACCGACCCATTAAACATCAGTAGTTGGGCCGCCCATAGAAGGGAAACCGGCCAGAGACTTAAGCAAAACATGTAAATAACCTTAAAAACAGAGCAAGAAACAACAGTATGCTCAACAAGTGAGCATCTAATACAGTAAATCATGATAAAACCAGCAAAGATTGAGCCTATGGAGTTAGCTCTTGTCCTCAGAGGACAGCGGTTCCTGTTCCACCCTGCAAGCATATTCATTTCCTGTGCTGCTGTCTTCTTGTCCTTCCTGGCCATCAGAGTTCATGTTCTGGCGCTGAGCTTCAGTGCTGACCTCTGCGTAAGGGGTAGGAATGGGGCGAGGGTCAAGAGTCGGGGGGGGGACAACAGATGGGGGAATTTCCTCACGGAGGGATACAGAAATGAGGGCAGTGATGATGGAATCAAAAGAAGTACAGTGGAAGCGAAGTTCCGCATTCTGAGTGGTCTGCCTGATGGTGGAGCCACGAACCCTGTTGAAAGAAGGAGAGGGCTGACCAGGATGGGCGAGAGTTGCTGAGGGAAGGGGGTGACAGGGAGGATTAGGAATATTCGGAGGAGGGGAAAGGCCGGGAGGCTCAGAATGAGCAACAGGAATGTCAGAAGCATCTCTGATGTTCTGCGCCCCTCCACGTCCTCTGCCAACGAGGCTGCCCCTACCCCTGCCTCTACGTCGACCACCACGTGAGGAGAGCGGGGGAGTATGGTCATCTCCATCCGAGGAGGAGCTGAGCTCAGATTGGGGCAGAGGAGGAGTGCCAGTAGAGCGCCCGCGACTCACGCCTCGACGAGGCCTCATTCTTTGTCGTAATCGGGGCATGACAAACAACAAATGACGCAAACAAGGCCCGCCAGAAGGGGGTTCAGGAGAAGGATGGCTCTGCCCGTGCAGGTAGGCAGAAGAACTGAAAGGGCGATGACCAGAGGAGCGAAGAGCCTGAAAATTCAAATTGAGATTGGATGAGGACTGAATACCTGTGAAGGTGGCTGTCGAAAAACCAGAAGAGGCACAAGCTCCGCAACAAGGACTGTTGGAGAAGTGAAAGCCCGGCTCTGTCTCCAGACAAGCCCAAACACTGCATCGACGCCCTGTGTTCGTTCTGCAACTGGAAATTGCCGCACCAGGTGGGCAGTAGCTTCTGAACGGGAGTAAAATTCTCGAATGGCTTTCGTCTGTCTGCCTTTCTTCCATCGTGAAAGCCAAAACCAAATACACCGCCGTAAACCTGAGATTGAAGGAGCAGTTAATACCATTGTGATGCTTCCAAGGCGTATTAATGTCGCGAGGACTGTGAACACGCGAGGCCATGTGGGTTGGGCACGCATACAGTCTTGGGAGCTGCGTGGGTGTCGGAGGCCCATTAATACTTTCATTCAGCCGCATCCGGCGACATACATTTCTACTTGAAATAAACAAAATACAATTATTTTCTCAGAAGAAAAAAAAAATACAAAATAAATTTATATACATACTCTAAGCTAGTTTTCTAAAATTTGATTGTTAATTAATCAAATTATAGTAGCCTGGAACAAATGAAGTGGAAGAGTTGAGGAATACAAGGAGCCGAGGACACCGAAGACGTCGAGGAGCCGAGGACGCTGAGTATATGAGGACACCGAGAATTCCTACAAAAATGCTAACAAAACACAGTAAAAAAATTAGCATCAAAATGAAAAACTGCAACAGAATCACTTACCCGCTGTCCAACCTAAAAAAACTGCAATAGAATCACTTACAAGCTCTCCAACCTGCTCTAAAATGGTCTGGTATGGGTAAACTAAAATTGCAGTAAATCTTTCTATGGTATGTGAGCCACTATATTTATAAGAAAAAGTTTTGCCGAACCTTTTTTAACAGTTCGGTCGAACTATTAACTCCGATTTTATTGCCTTTGGCCAAAAGTATGGTTAGAGACGTCGTCAACATAAACGGTGGAAAAATTTCGGCCGAACTATTTTTAAAAGTTCAGTCGAAATTTTAGAAAGTTTGGCCGAACATGTACGCAAGTGAAATTTTTAGGTGGGTTTCTCACGAATCTGTAACCCACCTTCATGTTTCCACCTGACTATAAAAATGTTGAAATATGGACCTACATTTATTCCTTTTATTATTCTAGATACCAATGCCACCTTCAACAGTCTACTGAGTCCAACTACCAAAGGGAAAAGGAGAAGAGATAGAGGGTAGCCTTTTCTTGTTCCTCTTTCATCTTTAAAGAAGTGAGATGTTAAGCCATTAAGAAGAATAGAGAAGGAAGTTGAACTAATGCAATTTAGAATCCATCATGAATAAATCCCAAGTGGATGAGAAGGAGTCTGAGATATAGCTACCTTACTATATCAAAGGCCTTGGAAGGATCCACTTTTAATGTGAGGGATTTTGTATTCTCAATTTTGATGGAGTATAATCCTTTTTTAGAAATTATTATCACTTTGTGTATTTATTTTTATTTTAGGAACCAAAATCATTTTGAGAAAACATGCCTTGAGAAGATCATTTTTAAACTTTGGATGATAAGTTTGGAAGTAATTTTATAGACACGGTTACATACTGTTGAAAATATTATCTAACTTGAGTATTAGTGCTAAAAAGGTAGAGCTAAAAGCAACCAGAATTTGACCTATGAAGCAAGAGTGCTCAACTAACTTTAGAAGGTCATTCTCTATAAATTTATAACATCCAAAAATAACTCAATTGGGACCATCTAGACTTAGGTATTTTTTCTTTTTTAAAGTTTTCTAAGATGTTGAGTAGCTAATCTTCGAAATTTTTTCCCATCGAAGGTTCATTTTCTTCGATATTTATAAAGTTAGCTCGCAACCAAAAGGATTATCTTTTAGTAGTAATATTGTTTTTATTTGTTTTCAATCATTTTTTTAACAAGTGTTTTGTTTTTTCACTTTGTTTTAATTATTTATATTATTTTGCAATTTGTTTTAATTTTATTATTATTATTTTTTTAAAGTATGTTTTGTTTTTTGTATTTTTTAAATAATGTTACAGATAATGAAGAGGGAGATGGATTGAGATTAACTATTATGATTTTATTTTGTAATAATGTTGATTTTTAAAATATTATTTTATTTGTAAAATTATTAATTTTTAAAATATTAATTTAAAAATGTTGTCATTATAATTTTGAAAAAAAAAAATTATTCTTTTTATAATATTAATTACAATATATATTAAAAGCATAATTTCTAACACTTTGTAAATTTATTTTAAAGACTATCACTTATAGTTAATTTTAAAATTATAATTATAATAATATAAATCTTTGAAGTTGAGATTTTAAAATCCTTAAGTTGAGATTTTAAATAGTTATTATTGATCTTTAAAAAAAATAAAATTATCAATGAAAAAAATCAATTTAATAATTAATTTTTTTTTAAAATTATTATTATTATTATTATTATTATTAAGTTTGTTTACAGGGTTTTGGATAGATGATAATTAGGTGGTATGTTAAGGTACTCATTAATATGAAGTTAAAGGTTTAATTCCTTGTTTCAATTAAAGTTATATATTAGATACTATGAAGATGTTGTCCTACCAAATTTATCAAAATATATATATATATATATATATATATATATATATATATATATATATATATATATATATATATATATATTAAGTTTAATATTTTTCAATTAAAATATAATTTTAAAAATTAATATTTTTAATTATAAATTTCATGATGTTAATTAATTTGTCCATTAAAAATAAATAAAAATAAAAAAACAAAATGTATATATTTATCAAACACATTGGACTGTTTAGATCAATTTATTAAAGAAAAAAATTAGAATTACATTGACATTGATTTGAAAAAAACAACTCAAAAGTTAAATATTGCTTTATCACATTGTTTAGGAAACTCTATAACATAAAAACATTGTACTATTCAAATCTATTTATTAAAGAAGACATTAAAATTACATTGACATTTATTTGAAAAAAACGACTCAAAAGTTAAATTTTGCTTTATCAAATTGTTCTGAAAACTCTATAATGTAAATGTCAAAAGAGAGAAAGAGAAAGTGGTTGAGATCAAAATTTCACGATTAATAAAAAATAAACAAAAGTCAAAATAATTAATAAAAAATAAGCCAAATTCAAAATAGTTAATAGTAATATAAAAATATAAAAATTAAAATTAAAATAATAAAAATTAAAAAATTAAAATTAAAATTATATTATTAATGAAAATAAATATAAATATGGAAGATTTGAGATTTAACAGTAATTACTAGATAATGTTTATTCTTAAATAAGATAATAAAAAATAAAGAAAAATAAATAAATAAACAATGTCACAAGTAAAAAGAATCATCACATATCAAATCAGTAAACAATATGTTAAGAACTTTTGTTTTCTAAAATATCGAAATGTTTAAAATATAAATAGCTAAGGAAAAAAAATGCTTTCATATTTCTCCATAAATATAATAAATATTTATGTGGGAAATTTAAGATATATGACATGAAAAATACAAGTTGATCTTTCTTTTTTTATTTGGCTCACCAAAATTCATTAAAATTATCTTCATGGGTTGTCTGCAACTTGTGGGAGACGCTTTCTACCAAATTCAGTTTATAAATTAATGGTTTACTTTGAAAAACTTTCTAATTCAAGCCATAGCTTCTTTCTAGATTGACTTTCAGCATCAGGGTGCCTTTGTCTTTCTTTTTTCCAAAAGAAAAAAATTGGTGGTTTATATAATGTACTAGCAAGATATATATTTCATAAAAACTTCATAAAATCTAAATTTTACATATCCACCATCATAACTTCTTCAACCTCTTCAGCCTACTTTCCTTCCAAATACTCAGATACAATCTACTCCATGTATGTGCATTTATACAAAATTATTCAACAGTCTGTATGGATTGTTAGTAAAAGTTCATCACAACATTTCCTAATTATGCAAAATATAAATAACAAAAATATCAACAAGTTTGAGTATAAAGCATTCCAGATAATAGTTTTATGGCATACTATAAAATATGTCTTCCCTCATGTTACCATCTTCCATGTGCAGATAGTGCATGTGCTCCAACATCTCCTCCAGACACTTTTTTGATAATGAATCTGCAATTGTGTTTGCTCCCTTGTATATATGTTGTATTGTGAACACATTGAAAGTCAAAATGAGGGCTTGAATGTGTTGAATCCATCCATCAAGAAGTGGGGGAGAAAAATCAGTGTTTTTTTAGCCCATCTATAATGGTTTTTGAATCGTCATAGATGTGAATATTGGCCATGTCTCTCTTTCTTGCAAACCACAGTAGTCGCCATAGTGCCAAAATCTTTTCCCTGGTGTTCGTGCCTTCACCAAAATACCAAGAAATATTGAAATGTGTACTATTTTTTATTTGTATCCATGCGCCACATCCACATCGCCCAACTTGTGTAGCCCCATCAAAATATCCAACAAGAAAAGAAAATTGTGGTGCCAAATATCTTTTAGAGAGATCATTTATACTTATTAAGGTTGGATTCTAAGTATCAAGCCATGTGAAAATATTCAAGCAAGTCCAATGTTGATTTAGTTCATAATTTTAAAAAATAATCATGTTTATGGTTTTCTAGACTTCCCAGAAAAAATATATCGACGTACATTTTAAACGTGTACTTCTATGAGACCACCATATTAGACAATCTTCAATAGAACAGAACCTCCTGTATGGTTTCTTGAATTTACTCATAATTTTTTTCCATAAATGTACAACTATAGGGCATTATAGGAACAAATGAAAATTTGTTACCATTTTATTCTTGCACAATACACATCGCCTTGGACCACATTGCCCCTTCTTAGCAAATTCTCCCACGTCAGATTTGTATCTTTCCAAACTAACCAGGATAAAATAATGAGTTTAATAGGGACTTTATAGTTCCATATTTTTGTGAATCATTCTTGAATATTATTTTGGATGGTGAGCATAATATATATGTAATAATATGCAACATTTATTGAATTTTCCTTCATGTTTCCATCCCATATAAGTTGGTCTCCCACCATCCACCTACATAGTCTAGCTCTCCTTAAGTGATAAACATATGAATACCATTTATCTGCTCTGTCTCCTATTAGTCCTAACTATGCTACATTACACCACTTAGGAAACATGTTGTTCCAACCCCTAATCACCTCGGCTAATAATAAATATCCCCTAGCATGTAAAGCAAGTAAAGTGTGTTGAGATAAATGGTCACTGCCAGTTAGCCCTTTCATCTCCTCTCCAATCATAATGATGTTTCCCTTGCTCTTGCAAACACACATAAATAAAATAAATGTGTGTTCTTCACTAACCTTGGCCTTTCAAAAACATCAGAAAAAAATTAATAAAATAGATGTGTGTTCTTCGTTGAGCTTAGATTCTCTTTCTAGCTGACTATGCTAGATGTTGTAACAAAAAATTGAGTGGAGGTTTGGGTGCACGATTTGATGATTTGTCTGGAGTTTGATATAAGCATTAACCAACACAATCAACACAATTGATTTCTATTTCTATTTTCTTTTTACCATGGTAAATTAATAGCTTTTGATTTAGGAGAGGCTCAAATCAAATCTAGTTGTTGCTACTATAATAACAAAAGTATATTAAAATCATGTAAGTTAAATATACTAGAAATTTATGATTTAGTAAGTACTAAGATTTCAATAAAAAAATTACTCCTTAAACCTTATCATAATGAACCAAAAATATTTCATCTGAATACCAACCACTCCATTGTCCCACAAAAATATATCAATCCAAACAACCTTCAATGCCAACCACACCTATAAGATAACCAAACTCCTCACCTGCTTCAGCGTACTCCAATTCCATGGAATTTTTCATTTTTATAATCGTGTATAAACTTTAACAGGAATGACATGTGCTAATGTCACCATAGTAAACTAGAGTTTCCAAGTTCGGCAGAATCGACTTGAAAATTTAGAAAATTTGGCAGTTTGATTCGATTTGCTAACTAATTCGTCAAATTGAAATTTGGATTTAGTAATTAGTCAAAACGTCTTATAAATAGTTAATCCAAGTGCATACGACAAAAACTGTGCCTTTCCATTATAAAAATAGAGATCAGAGAAAGAGACTAAATACAACTCTAAAAACATTGTGATATATTTTTATTGACCACAATAGTTACACATATATAAGACATAAATATTTGACTTCCACATTTCTAGATCCTGACTATAACTCATACATAGTAAACAAAAACTTCTAGATTTACGCTTGGTAACTCTCAATGACAACACATCGAAGCATTACTTCCAATACCCCCCTTAATGCTTACATGGAAAACATTGAAAACACATATTACAACAAGGATAATCTATGTCTGACTGGTATTCATCAGCACTCACATCCACTCTAGAATCTCACAAATGTGTTAAAATCTCTCATAAACAATTATAAATCCAAAGTTAATTAACTTAATTAAATATTGAAAATTAAGATTTTATGCCTAATTTTCTAGATTATGTTAGTTCCTCTTAATTGGGAGTTAGTTCAGTGCTACCTAACGTAACTCCTAGATTAATGTGTGTGGTTGAGATATTTTCTCAACCAAGTTGTCCAAGATAGATGCATTATCTTGAGACAACTTCCTCATCCACTTATTTGTATTATAACATTATTTTAATAATGAAGAATATGTGAGGAAAGTCTTAAGGCTCTGAGGTCTTTTCTGCCAGTTCTATGTCTCAAGTATTTTTATGAGTGTTTAGTTAATTTTCTACATATGGTATCAAAGCACACGGTTTTTCTCTTTGGAATTGAAAGACTCTGTGTATTGAAGCTCTACATGCATGAGGCATTGAGCATTGTTGGACCATGTAGGATTTACATTATGGAAGTATGTGCGGGACGAACAACATATATAGCTTTTGCTTTATGTGCGGGAGGAACAAAATATAGATCTTTTGCTTTATGTGCGTGAACAGAGCTAGATTGGAGGATTCAGTACATTGAGCCAGCTTGGAGGGCAATCTGCACTTGCAATTGCAAATTGGAAATTGCTCTCCGCACCAAAGGAAAATGGTTGGAATATCTGCATTGTGATATAGTGAAGTGATTGATATTTTTAAATTTTGTAAATTCAAGAAAACACATTTTTTTGCAATATTTTGGACTGCAAGTGAACCATCAGTGTGAACCAACATTGAGTAGCGTGGACCCATAAGCATGAGCCAGTCGTTGTGGAGATAGAACTTCATTTCTGTGCATTTTGGGGTTTTAACTTCGACGTTGTAAGAAGAGAGAGTCGTATGCAAATACCGGTGAAAATGATGGAGGAAATCGAAATACCAATTCAATTATAGTGTGCAATTAACAGTGGAAAAATGTTCGAGGAAATGGCGTGTGAATTGGCCTGGCTGTAGAGCCTCGCTGATCTAACCACTGGATCAAAGGATCCATTGGACAGATTTTTTATTCTGTCGGGATTGTGATAATTTGGACCTCCCTGCTCATTAAAATAATTGCAAGGAATCCCTTCAATTTTCCTATATCCGTCCAGGCTTCGAAGTCATAATGGGAAACGAAAACGCTAATCTTCTTCATCCATGAAAGAAGTGCAAAACAAAGAGCGGGCATGGAGAGTTGAAAACATCGATTGCATCGTTGTTCATACAGTTTGTTTTTATCATAACACCAGCACGGGGAGAATATCCAATGTGAATGAATTAAATAAATTAGATCCATGTCAATTAGTGAATGGAGTCACGCTTTGGTTCTAGTTTTGACCAATGCGTGGAGCTGAAACACTATTGTTTCATATTTTTTGAAGTCGATTACCCCAAGCTTACTGGGTTGTGTGTTTCCACAGAATTTTGGCACTGATAATTATTTGGCCTTTGGATTATGTGGAATGTTAATTTTTATGGAAATTTTTAATTGGTAATTTGATTATGATTTGTGATTGTTAGTTGTTGTCAAATCATCATCAAGAACTGCAATGTGTGAAATTGTTGAGGTGCCACCTGACGCAAAAATAGAGAAGACGATGTGAATGGAGCCGCATTGGAAGAAGGGTGAAAAACATGTATTATTGCGGATCTGAGCAGAGGATTCTTGAAGATTGCTATTAATGTTTTGAAGCTTATGTGCTTTAAGGGAAGTTGTGATCTCTAACGCTCGATTTCCAGTGGAACCTAGTTGCGTGAGGCATGCGTAAAGGATGTCACATTTCATAAGTATCGTTGCAAGTTGTGAGCATAGTTCAAAGACACTTATGGTATGTTTTTTTGGGTACTCATACCGTGGAGATTATATTTAAAAGACACTTATGGTATGTTTTTTTTTGTTTGGGTAAGCATAAAAGGAATGGTGCATATACCCTTACATACATAAGCTTTAAAGTTTAAAATGAATGTGACTTCAAGTGAAATCATAAAGTTCTAATAAATATTTTAATGGGAAGTATGAAAAGGCACTTTTTAAAGAGTGATTATAAAGTATTTTAATGGAGGGATAAGGTATGGTTTTTAATTTGTAAAAATTTTAAAGGGATAAGTGGTGGATAATTTTGGTATATATAAGGAGTGGATAGAATTTTTTTTTTTATGGAAGTTTATTTTAATGTGATCATTAAGATAATGGAGTGATAAGGTGTAATAAGGTGTAGTACTTTATGTGAGATGAGTCCTAAGTTTAGGAATGGAGTTGAAATTTATGAAAATGAAAATGAAATTTTTTTATATTTTTTCGAGAGATAAGGATTATTGTAATGTTTTTTGGAGTGATAAGGTAAAAGTTTTTGAAAGCTTGGAGTGACAAGGGATTTGTAATATTTGTGGAGAATTAAGGTGCATATTTTGTAAATTTGGAGTGATATGTAGAATTTTTTTAGAGAAATTCATTGTTGTAATTCAAAGTATCGTTTTACTTTGAGAGAGATTGTGTTAGTGTCCATTCAGTTTTTGAAGATGAGTTTCTTCAAAGGGTTCGAACAAGAAAAATATTGTAATTGAAAAAGTTGTTCTTGGGTGTAACAGCTCATTGTAACTTGAATAATAAACATATTGGTTTTTGGTGATTGTGTTCTAGATCCACCTGAAATTGAATAAGGGGATCTTAGGTACACCGTGTGTAGTGAATGCGTGTGCATGATTTGTGTCGAGATTTTTTTTTACACTCTCTTTGTAATATGGTACACAACAAATTACACAATTGCATGCACATAAGCAAGCTTAAGTACACAAGTCATCAAGCTTAAAGTAATCAAGCTTAAGTACACAAGCACAAAAAATCACATGCATTTGTGAAACACGTCATCAAGTTGATAAAGAGGTCTTCTACAACCATATTCCACATCCTACAATCAAAATAGTTAAGTTAAGGATGCCATAAAATCAATCATTCCAAGACAAGACGACATCAACAACACTTTTTGTATCACTTGCAGATAAAAAAATTTGTAACTGAGTTGAATTATTAGGGTGCATTCTTGGTTGAAACCGACACGCCAATTTGAATTGATAAGGTCAAGTAAGTCTTCAACTGAGTCATATTATTTAAACTTGTCATTTGTCTTTTGGGTGCATTTTCGACATTGTTTGACACCCTTTACCAATAGGCACAATCAAGTCAGGACAAAGTTCACAACATCAAGCGAGCTAGCGTGAAGTTCATGAAAGAAACAATCAAAACAAGCGAGCGAGTTCAACTCTAACACAAGTAAATGTGATATTCAAACAAAAATCAAGCAAATTGAAATCTACAGCAAGCGAGTGTGAGTTCCAGTGAGCGTGAAATAAGAAAAACAAATTTCACCAAGTAAGAGATCAAGCAAATTTTGCGTCATTCAAATCAAGCAAGAAACTTCAATCCAACAAGTTCAAATCAAGTAAGAAATTTCAAGACAGATGAGCTTGAATTCAAGCAAGAGATTTCAGATGGAGAAACACATCCAGCTATTACAAGTTATTCACAATTTGATCATATCAAGTGCTGAAAACATGGTGCAAATCAGCAAAGCAACTCTTTCTGATATTTCAAGGCATCTACAATAGACAAATGAAATGATTGAGTTCCTTCAACTAGAGTTGCAACTACAAAGAAATGACTTGCAAGAGAAGAGTGATGCTTCCGAGTCTTTGAACCATACAGATAAAAATGAGTCTAAGTCATTCATCCAAACAGCTTCAAGTGTCGAAGTTGTTCAAGTTCAACTTTCTTCCAAATCAATCATCAAGTCATGGGAATAAATTCAAAGTAACAGAAATCGACAAGGATTAGGATATGTCAAAGATGAAGACAAATTACGTATCCCAGATTATTCAAAGCCCATCAAGTTCGTCAATGCAGGCTTTCTTGAACAAATCACATCAACAAATTCTGTGACAATTGCAGACAAACGGACATGCACACAAACCAAAGTTGTAGTCAAACCAAAATGCTCACATTGTCAAAGAACAATTCATGTGGAAGATCATTATTATGATCTCCATCCTTGTAGCCATTGTGGCAAGCCGAATCATTCATCAGAGAAATGTTTCAATCAAAACCAATCATTCAGATTAAAGATCAATTATGAATGGATTGATCATTGGGAATAGTCGTCAACAGTCAAAATATTGTATAAGTTCTATAGCGGAATTCAATCACACTTATTGCAGCCGACAATCAAATGCAGATGGTACTCTCATGTAGATGAATGGGGGAGTACACTAGTGAAACTCTCCTACACCTGAAGGGGGGAAGTTCAGCAAAAATTTCCAGATTATTGTCTCCTTTCAGCTGACAAAGAGGGGGAAATGTTAATGAAATTGACGGTGGTTTTCAAATTGAAAGTCTCGACAACATTAGAAAAGTAGCCAATGGGCATCTTCAACAGCTAGTGGGCATCTTTAGCAGCTAGTGGGTGTTCAAACATCCAATAAGTCAGTGGGCATCAACAATGAGCAGTTTCTGACAGCATCAACAAAAACAACAGTGAGTTGTTTTTTGAAATAATCAACATCATCACCCAGTAGGCTATCATCATCAGCAAATTCGCTAGTGGGAGTCTTCAACATTTTGTCAGTGGACAAGAAAATTTGCCAGTGGGCGTCATCAAATTTTTTGTCAGTGGACAAAGGATTTTGATTTCAAGCAAAGGACAGATGGATCCTTTTGCAGCTTGGCACGTGATGAAGTTTTCAAGCGAAATTCAAAGATGAATTAGACATGAAACTGACTCATGGTCTCTTTAGATTGCAGATTTTTCAGCATCCAACTTTGGCGATTTTTCAGGCAATTTTTTTGAGGATTAACAATTTTAGCATAAGAACTTATAAGATGGTTCCTCATTCTTATATTGTATTTATCATTGAGGGGGGGAATGTTAGCCTCTCTCTCTCATAAACAATTATAAATCCAAAGTTAATTAAATTAATTAAATATTGAAAATTAGGATTTTATGCCTAATTTTCTAGATTATGTTAGTTCCTCTTAATTGGGAATTAGTTTAGGCCTACCTAACTTAGGACCTAGATTAGTGTGTGATTGAGATATTTTCTCAACCAAGTTGTCTAAGATAGATGCACTATCTTGAGACAACTTCCTTATCTATTTATTTGTATAATTGCATTATTTTAATAATGAATAATATGTGATGAATGTCATAAGGCTCTCAGGCCTTTTCCGCCAATTCTATGTCTCAGGTATTTTAATGAGTGTTTTGTGTGTTTAGTTAATTTTATACAAAACGTCGCTATTTCACCACCACATCTTTGAGCTTTCAATTTACCTCCATTTAAAACGTAACTGACTTTGACCATCATTGATGAAATTTGCAAGATCAACAATATTGACACCTCAACTCGTCGGGGCTTCCGCAATAAGAGTCGTTAAGTAATGAACCATCCTATGAACCAACGACCATATGTCAGATATTTCTCTTTCATCTATCCGGTAGTTTTAGGATGGAGGTATGGATATTGAATGTGCTCAAAAGTTGATCAAACAACTTGACCTTACTAACACATAATAATTGATGTTTTGGACATCGAGGCTTCCAGTTTAAGAACCACCAACCCTTTTTATAACCAATAAAAACATATAAGAAATGATGTTTTTGACATCGGGGCTTCCAGTTTAAGAACCACCAACCCCTTTCATAACTAATAAAAACAAAAACACCAACAACCAAAACGTATAGAAACAAAATCAATTATTACTCTTTGTTGATTTATGCATATCAAATCAAATATAATAATAATAATAACTTTACATATTGGTATTTTTCATCATATCGACATTATTTGGATTTCGATCGCTGGATAAACAATACCACAATATTTTATTACTTCAGATCTAAAATGAAAAATGCCATTATTCCACCTACATGTCGTAGTTGTACATCTTGCACCATCTGATAATCTCAAGAACCACCATTTAAAACATGTATACATTTCTCTCAATTGTAGATCCACACTAGATCAAACCAAATCTATTTTGATCCAAATTTTTCACAAGCAGGTCTCCTCTTCTTTTACAAATATTTTTCCACAATGGAACTTCACACAACAACAACAACATTGGATCTTTGCAATTCTCCTTTGCATGAAACTATCCACAATCCACATACAAATCAAATATTCACACAAATAATAGATCAAACACTATGTTAAACTAATCCATGTACAGAGTATCATGGCTAAAATTGTGTGATTTCATCCCCCTCTTGTGAGAGATTCAGGGCTAAACTAGCTCTGATACCATGTTAAAAAAATAGAGAGATCAGAGAGAGTGATTAAACATAACACCAAACACACTGTGATATATATATATATATATATATATATATATATATATATATATATATATATATATATATATATATATATATATATATAAGCTTGGCAGGACTACATCTTCATCATGTCTAATATATCACCCTAATCAGGGAGGAGAATTGAACCAATGACTTCACGTCAAGGAGTGCCTTAACAGAGCACCCGATCACCATCTATCCAAGACCCCATGGACACACTATGATATATTTTTATTGATCACAACACTTACACATATATAGGACATAAATATTTGACTTCCACACTTCTAGATCATAACTATAACTCATACATAGGAAACAACATATTCTAGATAGATGCTTGAGAACTCTCAATGACAACACATGAAAGCATTAATTCCAATAGTTTGAATAGGTTCACGGCGGTAACATCTTTTAGTGGTTCAAAATTTTCCATTTCACCCCTTTTTTTTTAGCAAGATATCCCCGATATAATGATTGAGAAGACCCTTGTGCCAACATTTATTAATTTCAATCCTAATGGTATTTATAAATAATAAAAAGAAATTTTCCATTAATTTAGAAAACAGTTTTTCATTTGCTTTAGTAAATCAATAAGTTATCATTTTATAAATTTCATTGAACATTACATAACTCGAAAACAAGCAATCGGTTATGACTCTATAAAAATAACTTTGTGTGATATTTTTATTTTTATAATAAAAAGTTTGGAAAAAAATTGTGTAAGTATAAAAATCTTAAATATCATATATAGACAATTATGACTTAAACTAATTTGATTATTTAAAAAATTTCGCAATAGTCATTTCCTACTATTTTTAAGGTTAAATAGTTTAACAAGTCATTCTCTATTGTTTTGAAGGTTTTGTGGACTTTTTTGTGAGTTACAGTAGGAATTTTTCAAATATTCATAATCTCTTTTTTAAACTTCATTCTTTAGTAGTGAGAATAATTGCGTTAGAGGTGCTCTCCAACCTGGTGTGGAAGAGTTATTGTAATCTAGCCCAATGTGGAAGAGATGTTGCAATGTCCTATCTTGTTATGTTATGTAAACATTTTGACTCCGTCAAATTACATGAAAATAAAATAATTAATAATAATTAAAATAAAACTGAGCCAGTTTTTGGGCTCCAAGTTTTGAGAACTTGTGATTTTGTCAACAGAATTCTTATGCAAGAATATATATCTATATATATATATAAACCAGCCTAGATCCATTTTAGCTCTCGATGTACCAACCATTGAGAGGGATCAAGTCTCTTTTCACTCTAAAAGGGGTTTGCACCTTAAGGAATTTCTTCTCTCTAGATACTTGATCTAAAGTTAAAATGAATCTACTCTACTCTAAATATATTTAAATGGACTTAATTATTAGTTACATGGAAGAACATAATGATCCATCTGATATAACATAGGTATAAGTATATCTTTGTGTGTGTGTTTTTTATAACCTATTCAATATTAAAAAAATGTACGTTATGTCAAAAGAGAAGGAAGGGAGAGCATAAAGATCATTTAAATTATAAAGTGGCCTATATTTTACCATTATGTACTAGAAATGTGTTTATGTTCAAAACTAGGTGATGGTAAGTGGTATAAAGAAACTCAAAAACAAGTTTGTGTTTTTTTCTTAAAAAGGGAGAGCATAAAGATCATTTAATTTAAAAAGTGGTGTGTATTTTGTGATATGTGGTATAAAGAAATTTAAAAATAAGTTTTTTTTTTAAATATATAGAATGTGTTCATGAGGTATTAAATAGATGATGATTGGGTACTCTGTTAAGGTACTTTTTTATGTGAAGTAATTGGTTTAATTCTCTATTTTGATAGGGTGCTATATTTGTTGTGAAGTTATTGGTCCAATTTCCTGCATAGATAGGGGTGCTTTATGCTCCGATAAGGTGCTATATTTGATGTGAAGTCATTGGTTCAATTAATTGCACTAATAGGGGTGCTATATTGGACATGACGATGTTAATTTATTGAATATATTATGTTGAAAGATTTTTTACAACCTAAAGATATTGAATATATAAAGGGATGTTGTATATAAAAATAATAAAATAAATTTTATAATAATAAAAAATGATAATTAAAAAAATAAATGTCCACCATAAATAAAATACTTTAATTTTTATCTTAATTTTACATCGACTTTAGAGATAAAGTAATTTAAAGTAAAAAAATATTTTTCAACAAGAATGTGTAGCTTCTTCACTAATCAATATAGAGTTGGCATTCAGAATTCATAAAATAATATTTATATTACAATCTAGCATGAAAAAAAAAAGTATAATTCAATATGTATATTTAGCTGATATTTAATGTATAATATATAAAAAAAATATTTTAATTTGAGCCATAAATAAAATATTTCAATGCTAATATTAACATAAATTTATATAAGATAAAGTGTGTAATTTTATTTAGCTCTTAAAAAATATTAACAGCCAAAAATTTTCATTGTGCTTTATAAATAAAATATGGTGGGGTGAGCCAGATGTGTAATACCTTTAATGGTTAATATGAAAAATTTTCATCTTATAAATCTAATATTTCAATGTCAATTATGTATAATATTATTACTATAAAATAAAAATAATATAAAAATAATAATAATAAAAAACAAAAGTAAAAATAAAAACAACTTATCATTATAACAATTTAATAGTGTGTTCTTCGAGATGAAATAAAGATGTAATTCATTCCATGCTCATTATGGAGTTGACATATTTTATGTGTGTATATGTTTGTGTGTGTGTAACCAACATAGATCCATGTTAATATTAAATATATAACGCCAAGAAATATCAAATCTCTAAAGGCGCAAACATTTATTCAGGTTTGACACTCCAAAGAGGTTTACATTTCAAAAGATTTGATCCCTCTTATCACTTGATAAATCAGAGGTTAACATAGATCTATAATAGTAAGATAACATGAGAATAATATTTGCCTTATCTTTATTACACATTTTCATTAATAAAATCTACAAATGCAACAAATAAATAAAAATCATTGTTCCTAATTATATTCAATATGAGGACTATGTAATATTTACACAAGGACAACATCAACCATATGTGAAAAACCGATGTAACTTTCAATAAAGAGAAATTAGTGTATAGCTTGCTCAATTGAAAAAAAAAAAAACAGGAACGAATTACACCCATGTAATTATTTAGTAATTATGTATAGGTTTTCCAATCTTTTTGAACACATAAAAATAATTAACAAACTTAGATAAATTATGGGTTGCATATTATATACAAGATATACATATTGATACAAAATTGTTTGGCTCTTGGTTTTCATCTTTCAAGAGGTTTCTTTGACTTCTCATGATTATATAGATATTTTCTTTCAAAAACAGTGTTGTTCTATTTATATTTTCTTTCAAAAATATTGTTGTTTTATAAATAGAACAGTTAAATTTATTTTTACATCAAACTTTATTTCACCACATTAGAATTCTTATATTCCTTTTCCATCGCAACAAGTTTTTAATGGGTAATGATTTTATATTTTATTTTGGAGTTGTCTACCGACACGACAGAATAGCCCGGATGACAGTTTTTTGCCAGAACCTGGTAAAAAAAATTCAAAAAATCAGGTAGTTGGAGTGTTTGAATTGCATTTTTTATGTTGGAAATGGATTCAGCATCATGAAAAACCCTTAGGGCGCCCAAAATACTGAAGTTTAACTACTGTAACCAATATTTCCAAAAATCTTTGTCAGATTTTTTCATAATCTTACCAGAATTTTTGGTTTATTCTGTGGGTTTTTTAGACTACGGCTTTTATTTATACAAAATCGATTGTTTTTTACACAATGTCATAGTTGTAATTACAATTGCAGATTTTTTTTGTAATTCTCATTATGTGGATTATTCTTGTCCTTATTTACTTTTATCCCTAATCTATTTTTGTTATTTTATAATATTGTTGCAACTTATTTTTCACTTATGAAAAACCTCAAATATGAACATATTAACCATGATAATTTCATATTTCTCAAACACATTAACTGCATTCGGCATTTTGCTTGAGAACTTGAAATACTTCATATTTCAGCCGCAATTTATATTATGGTTGAGATTTCTCAAGCATTACACATTAAACAAAATCCAGGTGTGTTTTTTCTTAAAAAAATCAAGATATATCAAAGTTGAAAAGCTTTCAAGGATTCCATTAGTAAAAATTTACCAATTAGGTAAACTATATAAATTTTTAATATTAAATTTAAAGTCTTTATTTTATGTTTTCTCATAAGACAACATACTATTTTGTTTTAGTTTTTTCCTGATTTATTAAATAATTGTCTTTTTTTTTATATTACTTTAAGTGTTAAGTCAAAAGAATTTAATTATAATTGGTGTTTTATAATGGGAATAATTAAATTGATTCTTTTCCTTATAGTAGAAATTTGTATATAACTTATTTAAATAAACTTATATATATAGTTTTAATATATTATAATACTTGAAGTTATATATATTATTTTTTATTAAGTGGAGATTGTTAATGAAATTTAATTTGGGTAATTTTATCTTTTCTTTAAGGCTTATTCTAATATATACGAGCAGCTCACACATTTGAACCATTTCTCTTCCGTGTAGTCTTGCATTTATTGCTTTGCCACATTGATTTTACTAGTTCAAATTGTTTAATTGTTTTATTAATCACTATTAGTAGTGTATTGAATTAGCCTTTACTTTAATTTTTTTGCATTTCACACTTAGCTTAATTAAGGGGAAAAGCAAGTGGGCATAATCCACACATATTTTTTATTGACCAAAGAATTTTTACTTCATTGGCATTGGGACTAAGAACCAGGTATTATTAAAGAAATCGACTAGCCTCTCCTTCCCTTGTGTCTTTTAGATGATCCTAGGCTTGCATATGAAAGCTTTCTCCAAGCACTCAATTTTCCATCTCCCTTTTTGGGCTCACATGGTGTAATAGGAAGCAAGTAAGTGCCCCATCAACCACGCATTATTTTCTTTGCAGGTAAGGAACAAACATAACTTAGTGTAAGTATGGGGTTTTGTAAAAAATCATCGCATATCCACATCACTACACACTTTATATGTTCATTTTGTCACTTACACACACATTTCACTACACACACTAAGCTACTCTAAAATTTGAACAAAGGACATCTAGTTTCAGGACATTTTTTACTTAGTTTATTTGAGCTTATTTTTTCACAACATAAGTGAAGGAAGACTCCTAAAAACAACCATAACTTGAAAAAATTAAATTTCCCCACAGGGGTCACAAAATAATTTATATTTTAGGTTAGGACCATTGGGGGTAGGCATCCAATAAGTCGTCATGGTCATGTTATATTTTTAAACATAGAAGTTACCTTTTAGGGTGCTTCAAATCCTTCACCATCTCATGGAAAATATTAGCCAGGCACACCAGAGGCTTGATTCAGAGGGGTTTTTTCTTAGGTCCCAGTTCGTGCGGTACTATATGGGACTGCCTGACCTATATAGTGCTCGATATTGATGACTGGTTACCAATAAGCTAAAGAATTGACTGTCCCTATGAGACAAGTGCATATTAGTGGCCAAAATGTATGCCATATTTCCCCATAGGTGGAGGTGCAGGAAGCACAAAAGCCTCATTCATTACTTTGGTTGATTCTTTTGGCAGCTGGAAGCGTTGCCAATTCTTTCGGGACGTAGTCCCAGTACTCATCACAAAAGATATATTCAGAAGGCCCAGTTACTTTGAGAGTGGAAAGGATGAATAGGTCTTCATAGAATCTTTTATCATACGCAAAACAAACAAACAAACAAATTCTTATTTGATTGATCACATAACATAACTTAAAGGGAAAGTAACCATTTATTTTTTTCTTTTTTTTATGTATGTAATTTTTTCTTTTATACATATCCCTCCCCTAACCACATAAGTGACACACGCTCCATTTTAAGAATACATAAATACCTTACTTTTTCATATTAAGAACAATTAGACAATGATACACAAAAAAATCCAATTCTTGTTTCACTTGAATATACATTGAAATAAATTCTACATATAAAAATTGAAATGACATATTTAGGTTTACCAAAAAAAACATTCTAAATAATAAAAAAATGTAATCAAATTATAATTAATTAAGATAATTTAAACCATTAACTATATTTCATTCAATATAATTATAGATTATACTTATAAATAATGCTTCCTTTTTCCATTAACTATAGTGGAAATGTAATTATGATTGTAAAATACTATTATGAATACCAAAATTTAATAATTTAATCAATTTCAAATTATCCATTAAAAGAAATGAAAAGAAGAGTAAACTTCATAATATATCTTGTACCATTGATATATGTTCCCAAAATACTATTGTTAATATCTAAATGTAAATTTTGTTATACTAAAATGTAAATGATAAATATATAACTAGTTGTGGTTTATTAAGTTTTATGTCTTAGGAGCCAAATCATTGTTCTTAACATTTTTTATAAGTGGAGAGAAATATAACTAACTTAATTTAAAAATGCACTGACATGTTGAATAAATATCCCACCAATTTCATCAAATGAAGTGACAACAGTAGGATTACAATTCTCAAACTAAAAGTTTTAGTTGCAAAGCTTATATTTGGTTAGAAAAGTTCAAAATAATAAAACTAGTGCAACCATATAAA
The DNA here is from genome assembly GCA_034641835.2 of Pinus albicaulis. Lineage (NCBI taxonomy): Eukaryota > Viridiplantae > Streptophyta > Pinopsida > Pinales > Pinaceae > Pinus > Pinus albicaulis. Next base: position 593,572,694 of record CM076569.1, on the reverse strand, counting down.
TGAGATGAATATTAAATATTGGTAGACATAAATTGGAAACTAATAACAAAACACATCGACTTTAGTATATCTCGTATTATAAATATTTAAAAAAACATAAAATTAACTAAATTATAATTTTATTTTAAATCATTATTATTATTATTAACTATAATGTAAATAATAATCATTTAGATTTTGAAATTTGTTACTAAATGATATATAATTGGTTATGGTTTATTAAGTTTTATGTCTTAGAATCCAAACCAATGTTCTTAACATTTATTTATAAATGGAGAAAGAAATATAACTAACACAATTTTAAAAAGCACAGATATATTGAATAAATAGCCTATTGAACTCGTCAAATGTAGTGACAAAAGTAAGACTACAATTCTCAAAAGGAGACATGTCTTTCTCTATATATATTAAAGTAAAAACGTTTACTTCCAAACCTTTTGTTTCTAGAAAAAGATGTTTGATTAGAAAAGTTCAATAAAACTACTGTAGTCATATAAGTCATATAAATTAGATGACTAGTAAATATTGATATACATCAATTCATAATCAATAACAAAACAACCTACATTAGTATATCTCATATTACTAAGATTTAAAAAAACATAAAATTAACTAATTTACAATTTTATTTTAAATTATTTTATTATTAATACTAATTAAAAAAAAAAGTAACACATAAACTAAACATATATACATTTAGAAAAAAAATGTAACAAGATTTTTTGTCATGGAGACTCACACTCACTTTACCATGGAGATTTGCTAACATAAATAAGCTTTGTTATAATATCACGATTTGTCAATGTGAAAATTTCTAAGCACAGAAATTCTACTGCTAACTATTGAGTTACTTCTCCTACTTGATTTCTTACATAGGTTATTTAACTGAATATTCAGAAAAACTTCGAAGTAAACACAAATAACAGTATACACAAATACAAATCATTTACTAAACATCATGCACATATGACAAAGGACACAAATTTTTTGGACAAATTTCCCTGGAAAAACCCAATGCGATAAAATCATTGCAGTAGATATGAGGGTTTATTATTATTAAGCAATAGTTTTTTAGTACATCTGGGGAGCCATAACGCGGCTCACCCAATAGAGAAAAACCTTAGCTATAGAGAAAAAAGTGATATACCTCACTCTCGCAAGCCTTGGCCGATTCGGATTAGCACCTGGTGAAACCCCAACCACCTTTGCGTTGCCATTGCATAGAGCTACGTGGCCTTGGCTGAGGGACTGCGTCACCCTAGCTCTGCGTGCATCTACTTCTCCAGAGTTTGGTTTCAACCCTGCTGGCTCAGAAACCCCAATCTCCAGCATAATTTCAGACTTTCCTTGGAGATGCTATGTTGCCCCTGCGTCACCCTCCTGAGGGACTGCGTCACACCCTTTGATGGTTGTGCTGCCTCCACTGCGTCTCTACTGCCCTTTCTCTACTTCGTAATCTTGATCCTCTTGACCAAGCATTGTATCTTCCCCTCACTGCTTCTCTGAGTCACTCAGATTTGATCTTCTTCCGATCACTGCTCTGTCAGAAGAATTTGATCTCTTAGACTTTGTGTGTTTATTCTCCAACTAACCCCAATCCATTCCTTTATACGTTTCTTATTGACACATCAATGGTCATGATTTAATCTCTAATCAATGGCTAACATTAAAAGAATGCTTGATCCACGTCACTTAGAACATTCACATCACATGTGTAAATTAATTCACTTAAATTTTTTAATTTCCCTAAGTTAGACTTAGGGTCCCCATTAAAAAATTTAATTATTTGAATAACTTTTACACTAGATGGAATTTCTCCAAACACTTTCTGGGTGTTGGAAATCTCATGTGTTCCAGCCCCTCCACAAATTTTCGGAACTAGAGCACATCCTATTCGGCCCCAAAATCTCAACACTCCCTCTAAGCGAGGAGTGTACTCTAGAAATACTTCCACACTGAAGCATTGCCTTGATCTTTGGCATCGGTCTCCACGTTGATGCTTGACCTACTTCCCTTCATCCACTACATTGTTTCTCTTTGTACTGATGCCCATGTCACTGTCACTAACACTGCCACATATGTACTGCATCTCCCTCTCAAATTGATGCATCATGATGCCCATTGTTGCAATGCAACCCAGTTACTAAGAAGTAAGCAACTCAAGGACCACTACCCAATCACTGACACAAAATTCAGTCGAGCTGCATCTCATCATTGAAGCTCTCTAGAGCCACTACGTTTTTGTTTCTCTGCACTGCGTAAGCACTTCCCCTCTGCGCTACTAAAGTCTCATCATCCTATGTGTTGATGTTTCTACATTGCTTATTCCACTACACTACGTTTCTCCAATCTACAGCATCCCAGCTCTACCTTTGCTTCATCTATGATCTTCTGTGCCCACTGCTCTAGTCATCATGCTACTGTCTTAAGGCTCCTGTAGCTCGTATGTGATCCAAGAGACTGGGCACCTCAAGGATCCTCCCTCCACCATTTGTAGCTGCTCTACAAATCTATATTGCCCCACCTCTTCTCTCAAGGCACATGAGCACTCATAGCCCCATCATCCTCACTACCACTGTCCCCTCTAGATTTTGATGCCTTGGAATCAGAAGATTCCTTGCCCTTCCTCTTAGGACAAGTGTTGGCAAAGTGTCCATGTTCGCCACATCTAAAGCACCAGACCTTCGATAGATCCTTCTTCTTCCCTTTCTTTCTTTGTCCCTTTGATGCTAGGGCCACATCCTCTTCCTCCTCCTTCTTCACCTTGCTACTTCCACTGTTGAATTCCCCCTTGGTCATCTTCTAGATCTCCTCTTATCAAAGGATAGCCCACATGTCACCCCAATTAGGGAGTTTTGTTTTGCCATAAATTCTTTGGAAAAAGGTCTCCCATTCATTAGTGACTGCATTCAAGGCAGTCCTCACGAAGAGCCCTTCATCCAGAATTTCCCCCATGGCAATCAGTTGATCACGAATCATCTACAATCTGGAGAGGAACAAATCAATATCTTCCCGCTTACGCATCTGGACCATCCTCATCTGGTTCTCTAGAATCATATTCCATTGGACGAAGTTGCCTTGATATAGTGTGGTCAAGGATGTCCACATCTCATGTGTCATCCTCTTCTCAGCAATGTGTGGGACCACGTGATCCTTCACCCCATCCATGATCAAGTGCTTTATCTGCACTTGATTCTCGTTGAACTTCTTCAGAGCGTCTGCATCAGTCGGCACAACTAAGACATTTTCGGCATGGTCTCTGATACCATACTTCTCCAGGACTGTTAGGATTCTGGCCTTCTAAATCGCAAAGTGAAGACACCATCCAACCTATTCTGATCAGGTAGTCCATACAGGGCCATATTTGCTCAAAATATGTTGAAGTGGCTACTCCTCTCCCTTTTATTGTTGTTGAACTCAACAGAAGACTAGATATGGGTTTCTTGGCGATAGAAACCCTCTGGAGTAGTTTATCCCTCTGACAACCGATTTCCCTCCTGGAAATGCTCCGCCAAATCTCCTGAATCAGTTCTCTACGATCACCCTCCCGATCGAATCTCTGATTTCTTTGGCACAAGTCTAATGAGTGATTGTTCCCCTTACTTTGTCACCTTTGCTAGGCATTGTTCTACACCGACATAACCTATGCCATACTAGCAACTTCTGAAGATTGGAAACTGCACTTCCAGCCCCAGAAAACTGCACAACAACTTTCCAGCTCGAACTACGTCACCCTCTTGGTGTTGTGTTAGCCTCTGGGTGATCAGATTGGCTCAGAGTCCCGCTCCTAGTGCTGCATCAGCCTTTGCATGAGCAGAATAGCTCTGTGTTGCCTCTCTGGAGCTGCGTCGGCCTTTGCGTGAGTAGACTGACTCTGCGTCACCCTTGCAGGGTCTATGTTGTCCCTCTAGTGTTGCACTGCCTTCTTCCAGATTTGTGTTGCTTCATCTTCCCTTCTTGTAGCTAATATCTTCAATCGTTTTTCTGATGAACATAGTTACTGATCAAATGGGAACTATTACCTTAAAATGAGAACTCTAGCCCAAAAAAACTCAAAAAACATGAAAAAACAACCAAAAATGAAAAGTGTCTTCCAAAACGCACAATTTTTTTTAGGGTAAAATTTCAACATTTTTTTTAAATTATGATAAAATCCAAATATTTTCTTGAAAAAAGGATTAAAAAAAAACCCTCAAAGCAAAAAGTTTTGATGGTGGAATAATATGGCCAATTTTTTGTGTGCAAAAAACAACTTGAAAAACAAAAAGTGTTGATGCTAGAATAACATCGCCAATTCTTTGTGTGCAAAAAGCAGCCTCAAAACGAAAAGTGTTGTTGCTAGAATAACATTATCAATTTTTTGTGCAAAAAACACTTTGAAAATGAAATGTGTTAATGTTGGAATAACGTCTTTTTCTTTTCAAGATAAATTGTCAGCAATTTTTAATAATGGCATTAAAGATAAAATATCATGACTCTGAAAAGCCTTAACATTTCAATGATAAACATGACATTAAAGATAAAATATCAAAAGTCTTAAAATTGCAACAATTTTTATGCATGGTATTAAAGATAATCTATTATCGTGTCTCTAAAAAGCCTTGAAAATTCAAGGATGACATTCAGGATAAAATATCACATTTATGAAAATAAAATTCCAATGTTTTTTAGGAATGGTATTAAAGATAAAATATCACTTGTAAAAATAAAATAAAACACAAAAAATTTCAAAAGAAAATAAAAAAGAGAATTTGTTTTAAAAAACACACAATTTAAAGAAAAAAATTAAAAATTAACTCACAACAAAACAAAAAACAAATATGTTTTTCTAAGATATTAAAAAAATAATAATAAAAAAAACCACATAATTAAAAAAATGATAAAATAAAAAATTTAGTATTTGTTAAAATTTAAATAATAATAATAATAAAATAAAAAATAATTTAAATTTAGAAATTTAAATTTTAAAATATATATATAGAGAGAGAGAGAGAGCGCAAATAAAAATTTAAATAAATAAATAAATATTAAAAAGAAAATTTAAATAGTCATTTATATTTTTTTTTAAAATGCATATAAATCTATGAAAAATACATTTTTAAATTAAAATATATATATATATATATATATATATATATATATATATATATATATATATATATTCAATTTTTAAATTAAAAAAATACACATTTTCAAAAAAAATTAAAATAAATAAATAAATAAAAATGAAAAAAAAAAAAAAAAAAAAATATATATATATATATATATATATATATATATATATATATATATATATATATATATATATATATATATATATATATATATATATAATCTAAAATATAAAATATATTAAAAATAAATTAAAAATTAAATTAAATTATAAATTTATTTTGAAAAAAATTAATTAGATTTTTAAAAAAAAAATTTAAAAAAAAAAATTAAAAAAAGAGTAAAAACGTAAATAAAAATCACCGTCGCCGCCCTTGGGGCTGCGGGGCTCGACCGAAGAGCACCGGAGAGCTACCAACTCTCTGCCACCCGTCGATTGAGCCTCGATGCCCCTAGAGCGACGACGGTGATTCTTGGAATCAACCCAGGGTGGTGGTGATTCCCGAAACCGACCCAGAGCAGCGGTGATTCCCAGAATCGACCAGGGCAGCGGTGATTTTTGGAATCAACCTAGGGCGGTGGTGATTCCTGGAACTGACCTAGGGTGGAGGTGACTCCCAAAATCATCCTAGGGCGGCGGTGATTCCCGGATTCGACCCCCACCGCCCTAAAGGGCGCGGGGCTCGAGCAACAATCGGCGAAGAGCTGGTAGCTATCTGTCGCCCGTCGATTGAGCCCCATGACCCCAAGGTGGCAGCAGTGGGCAGCGATAGTGAATTTTATTTATTTTTTTAATTAATTTATTTAATTTAATTTTTTTTAATTAAAATTTTGTTTTTTATATATATTTTTTAAATTTTTTGGTTTTATTAACTTTTTATTATTATTATTATTTTTAATTCATTTTTAAATTTTTCCTTTTTTAATTTATTTATTTTTTAATTTAATTTATATTTTTAATTATTTTTTAAAGTGCCAAAACTATGCTCCAGAAAAAGGGTGATTCTGCATCACCAATTTTCAAAATTGCGTGCTTTTTTGCTACATCTACAAAACGGGTACTGAGTAATTTTCTCATTTTATTGGCAAATATGTTGATGATTCAGCTTGATTTGCAATTCTCTGATACTATATCAAAATTTCTTAGCACAGAAATCCTATTGCTAATTATTGATTTACTTCTCCTACTTGATTTATTACACAAGTTATTTAACTCAATATTCAGAAAAACTTCGAAGTAAACACAAATAGCATCCTACACAAATACAAATCATTTACTGAATATCGTGCACATATGACAAAGGACACACATTTTTTTGGACAAATGTCCCCAAAAAAACCCAATGCGGGGAAACCGGCGCAGCAGATATGAGGGTTTATTATTATTAAGTAGTAGTTTCTAAGTACATCTAGGGTGCCATAACTCGGCGCACCCGACAAAGAAAAACCTCAGCTACAGAGAAAAATGTGCGATATACCTCACTCTCGTATGTCTCAGCTGATCCGAATGAGCACCTGGTGAAACCCCAACTCACTTTGCGCTGCCACTATGTGGAGTTGCGTAGCCCTGGATGAGGGACTGCTTCACCCTAGCTTTGCCTGGATCTGCTTTTGTAGAGTATGGTTTCAGACCTGCCGGCTCAGAAACCCCTATCTCCAACAAAATTTCAGACTTTCCTTTGAGACACTGCAATGCCCCTGCATGGGCCTGTGTCACCCTCCTAAGGGACTACGTCACACCCTCTCATGGCTTCACTTCTTCCACTACGTCTCTGCTTCCCTTACCCTGCATTGTACTCTTGGTCCTCCTGACCAATCACTACATCTGCCCCTCATTGCTTCTCTAAGTCACTCAGATCTTATCTTCGTCTGAGCACTGCTCCGTCAGAAGAATTCAATCTCTTAGACTCTGTGTGTTTATTCTCCAACTGACACCAAGCCCTTCCTTTATATTTTTCTCGTCGACACATCAACAGTCGTGATCTAATCTCTAATCAATGGCTAAGATTAAAATAATGTTTGATCCATGTCACTTAGAACATTCACATCACATGTGTAAATTAATTCACTTTAATTTTTTAATTTCCCTAAGTTAGACGTAGGGTCCCCATTAAAAAAATTAATTATTTGAATAAATTTTACACCAAATGGAATTTCTCCAAACGCTTTCTAGATATTGGAGATCTCGTGTGTTCCAGCCCCTCCATAAAGTTTCGGAGCTAGAGCACATTTGATGCTACCCTAAAATCTCAACAGTCAATACCATATGACCAAAAACCATAACTTGTTTTACATGACACTTGGTTCTATGGAATTTTTTTAATTAAACACTGTTACCGATGAAACGGGAACTATTACCTCAAAACGGGAACTCTAACCCAAAAAGACTCAAAAACCATGAAAAAAAGCCGCAAAAACAAAAAGTGTGTATTCTAGAATGCATTTGGTTTTTTCTCAAGTGGATCTTCATCTGCCAACACTGCTATCATGCAACCCTCATATCACAGAACCCCTGTAAAGGTATTCCAGAATGGTGAATGGTTTTGTTAATAACATGTTCACCAAACCCTTAATAAAAATAACTTAAAAAGAGCCTTCGACATCCCTAAAATCTCCTTACCTTACATAAAAGGAACCACTGACAAAATCTCTAGAATGATTAACAAACATAACATTAAGATTGCCTTCACTCCCCCTAACACTATTTTAAATATGGTAGACTCTACTAAAGACCCGATAAACCCTAGGCTACAAAAAGGAGTTTACATCATACCTTGCTCTTGTGGTAAAGAATACATTGGTGAAACAGGTAGATCCCTTAACATTAGACTAAAGGAACATGCCACTAACTTATCTCATAACCGAACAGACAATTCCGCCTTAGCAGAACATGTCTTCTCATCCTCACATTACATACGAATGGAGGATGCCAAACTTGTCTCTAAAGAGGACCATTACCTAAAGAGAAAAATCAAAGAAGCTATAGAAATTGAGAAAAGAGGGAACAACTTAAATCGTGATTATGGTCTTATTATTAGTAACACATGGAAACCCTTAATACATCAAAACCTCTCAAGACATTAAAAACAAATAAAAATCTAGTAGAAATGCAACATGACCAAAAATAAATAAATAAATAAAAATAAAAATAAAAATAAATAATTATAAATAATTAAATCAATTAATTAATAATATAAATTAATAAATTAATAAATAAATTATCTAAGAAATAACAATATATTTTAATAATAAACAAATTAAATTAAACTAATAAGATTATTTAGTTATATAAGTTATCTTAAAAAAATTTAAGAAGATAGTAGGTCATCTATTAAATTAATTATTAATTTTCTAATCAAATAAATAACAATATATTTTAATAATAAACAAATTAAATTAAACTAATAAGATTATTTAGTTATATAGGTTATCTTAAAACATTTTTAAATTTAGTTATATAGGTTATCTTATAAAAAAAATAAAAATAAAAATAAAAAAATTATTAATTTTCTATTCAAGGAAATAACAATATATTTTAATAATAAACAAATTAAATTAAACTAATAAGATTATTTAGTTATATAGGTTATCTAGTTATATAGGTTATCTTAAAAAAATTTAAGAAGATAGTAGGTCAACTATTAAAAATTATTTAGATAAATAAATTAAACAAATTAACAAATCAATAAATAAACTATTAGTTTTTAAATCAAATATTTAACAATATAATTTAATAATAATAAAAAAAAAATAATAGATTATTTAACTATATATGTTATTTTTGAATACATTAAATAAATTATTTTGTTTTAAAAGAAGATAGTAGGTCAACTATTTTAAAAACTATTTCATATTACAGCTTAATTTTTATCCGTAAATCAAATAAACTAATTAGATATTTTTCCTAAATTATCTCCCAACATAAGCCGACTTTCATGAAATCCACATTATTCACTATTGATTCCTCCATTCTTTTGCCCTATTCCCTCAACTTTTCAAAGAAATTTTGACGTCTACCCCTGATGATGGACTCACTTAGACAGTCTGAAACATTGGGTTATTAGAAAAACTCAGAAATAGGTTATTTCTCTCTTCTATAAATAAATATATTTTTCTAAGTTATTAAAAAAATAATAATAATAATAATAAAACCACATAAGTAAAAAATGATAAAATAAAAAAATTAATATTTGTTAAAATTTAAAAAATAATAATAATAAAATAAAAAGTAATTTAAATTTAGAAATATATATATATATATAAGAAATTTTTTTTTTTCCACAGAAAAAATATCGAACTTTCTATTAGATAGATAGTTTCAGAACATATGCATAGCATTTCGATAACAGAGCCATTCCTTTTTTGCAAAAGGAGATGTAGACATAGCTACTTAAACACCTGTGTAGATGCTTAGCAGCCAGAGAAACAACCAAAAATAGCCAAAGAAAACATCAGTGCATCTCTTTTAGCTCATCATCCCGGTAACCCGAAAAAAGAGATGAGAGCAGAAAGAGAAGAAAACACTGAAAAGCCCATAGCCTCACTAGCACAGAGAAAGGGCTGGTAGTAGAAACTATGCCAGCCCCCGAAAGTATATCAGTAAAAACCAAAAAAGGAGCCCAGAACCTCCTTACATAAGGAAAACAATTATGGACTCTATATAGTAGTTGTTTTAAAGTTTTTTGAAAAGCAAATATATACAATTTGGAAGTAAAATAGTAGAAATTTAAACAAAGGAAGGTTGTTCCCGAGCATGAACAGCCCCATTCACCATCTCAGTTACTGTCCAGGACCCCAGATCAAGCTGAGCACCTTCTTTAGATAATCGATCTGCTTCCTGGTTCCTTTCCCTGTAAATGTGAACAACAGAAATCTCAGAGAAAAAGCATTTAAGACAACAGAACTCCTTAAGCAAAGGTAACAAAATATAATTCCTGCACTGCTGAGTCCCATTGAACCAATTCACAACATTTCTAGAATCACCAAAAATCTGAATCTATCTCATATGTTTGGATATCAACCAGCAAAGAAGAAAGTGGAGGGCTTTGAGTTCAGCAAAGTTATTGGACCCTTGCCCAAGGCCTACTGAAGCACAGAAAGAGTTTTCATGAGAAAGATGAATGATAAGACCAGCACCACAAAGATCATTAACACCAGAAGCCCCATCAAAATAAGCCCACGGAATTGACTCATTAATTGCCTCAGGCTGAATATTACGGGATGAGCCTGAACTAGAAGGAGTCAGAATGTTGTCAAAAATAGCAGCTCCCTCTGTTGCCAGCCTGGCTATAGGAAAATATTGCTCATTGAAGATCACCTTGTTGTGCGCAATCCAAGTTCCCCAAGCTATAAGAAGAGGAAAAGCCCTGACTTTGTCATTTGGAGCCTCCTGCCACCAATGATTCCAAGCCTGAGAAAGGTCCTCACCATGCCACATCAAGGGAATATTGGTCAAACTCAAAGATTCTGCCCAAAGGCTAGTATTAAAGGGGCAGAAAAGGAAAAGGTGCTGAATATTTTCTTCAGCAGACTTGCAAAGAGGACACCAACTCGGCCCCTGTTTCCCTCTCTTTTGAAGAAATTCCCACATTGGCACCTTATTATGGAGGATGCACCAGAAAAAGAGTCTGGTCTTGGCTGGACATTTCAATTTCTAGAGTGGTTTATTCCACCAGCTTGGGGCCCCCCACCCTTCTTGAGTCATTAGCCATTTATAACCATACTTGGGGGAGTAGATGCCTGACTGCGCATAAACCCAGCGCAATTCATCAGAAGAATCTGAGATTCGAACAGAAGAAAAAGTTAAGTCTACAACATAACGATTCCATTCTTCTAGCCACCTGTCTTCTAAATGCAAATCTGGACCCGAGAGCCAACCTTGTTTCACAAGGGAAGTTGTTCTAGGATCAGCCACCTGATTCAAAGTGTAAACTCCTCCTTCGTTAAGATAATTAATCAGGGCCAGAGAAAGAGAGTAGTTAACAGAGCACCCAACCCAAGGATCACAGCCCACACATACTTGAGTGCCATCTCCAACCTGCCAGGCCAATCCTCTTTCAATTTTCTGAACGGAAGCCACAACAGCTTTCCAAACAATAGAGGCATTTTTAGAAGATTTTGTTGGAGAACGAATCCAATCCAAGACAAAACCCTGATTTATATATTTTCGTTTGATGACCGATGCCCAGAGAGAATCAGTAGAGATCAAACGCCACGCAAGTTTGGCAACCAAAGATTTTGCGAAAGAAGGCAGATTTTTTATTCCCCTGCCTCCCCATTCCTTTGGTTTAGAAATTTTATCCCAAGCAACCCAGGGGCTGACATTGTCCTTTTTTGACCCTGTCCAAAGGAAGATTCTGCATAATTTATCAATTGAGGACAAAATTCCCTTTGGAACCCAAGAAAGGCTGGCCCAGTAAACTAGAATGGCCATCAACACTGACTTAATTAAGACCAGGCGACCTGCCCTCGAAAGCCACCTGAAACTCCAGTGGTTTAGCCTTTTTTCTACCTTAGCTAATAACCATTTCCAGTTCCGGATTCTGTAATTATCTGGTTTTGGAAAAAAGCCCAAGTATTTGAATTTTTCCTGCAGAGAACGGACTTCAAAATTCAGAAATCTTCTTACTCTACCTATCTCAATGACAGAAAGGCCAGAGGGAGTGATAGTCGACTTTTGATCATTTATTTGGAGTCCGGTTGCTTTAAGAAAAAGATCCATCAGATACTTTAAGGCACGGCAATCCTCTATGCTCCCATTAACAAATAACAATATGTCATCTACAAAAAGTAGATGAGTGATCCAGAGGTTCGGAGCCACTTCAATACCTTTGATTTTGCCCAATCTTTTGTCTTTATGGATCATTAGGCTTAAACCTTCAGCTGCCAACATAAAAAGCAGGGGAGAAAGAAGGCTGCCCTGCCTAAGACCACGTTCTGGAGTAAAAAAAAAGGTAGCAGCACCATTTATCAGTAGAGCAATAGCAGAAGAAGATACACAGCTCATGATCCATCTGACAAAGTCAAATCTAAAGCCAAGATGAGTGAGTAAAAGCCTCAAATACAACCAACTGAATCTATCGTAAGCTTTAGACAAATATAATTTGACAATAACCCCTTTCCTATCACTTCTCTTCAGGCTGTGAAGGGATTCTTGAGCAACACCTACAGCTTCATGGATCTGCCTACCACTTAGAAATCCAAACTGTTCCGGAGAGATGTGGCTGGAGAGAAAAGGTTTAATCCTGGAAGCTATGACTTTCGCAATGATTTTATAAACACAAGTGCAAAGAGAGATAGGCCGGAAGTCAGCAAAGGAACATGGCTGGTCAGATTTAGGAATCAAGGCAAGAAAAGTGGAGTTGAAAGGGGGGAAAATATGTCCCGTAACTCTGGATTCCTCAACAACAGCAACAAGTTCATCACCAAGCGCATCAAAAAAATGCAGGAAGAATTCAACATTCCAGCCATCCGGGCCTGGGCTTTTGTCCCTTTGCATTCATTTGAGAATGTCCTCGATCTCTTGATTAGAAATAGGTGCCATGATGGCATCATTCTCTTCCTCCTCGATGAACCTAGGAAACAACTGCGCCACTCTTATGACTTCTGCTATGGACGCTACAGCCGGGACTTTAAAGATATCTTTGAAATAACAGATACCCAAAGAAGCCAGATCCTCAAAAGAAGAAGCCTTTTCACCATTTCCTTTAGTAATTTCCCAAATAGTATTCGCCATCTTCCGACCTTTGGCATAGTTTTGGAAGAATTTGGTATTCTCATCGCCCGCTTGGAGCCATATCGCTCTACTCTTCAATCGCCAACTTTCTTCCTTGAGCTGGAGAATGTTTCTCCTGGAGGCCTCCAAGTCCTTGATTTTATTCCTCGATTCAAGAGAGACATATCCTCCCCCTTCCAGGTCTTCCAGCTGAGCAAGTTCAGAGTTAACCCTTTTAAGCTCCTCCTCCTCCTTCTCCTTTTTTTTTGCAGCCCAATTTTTTGAAGCGGCTTTCATTTTTTTCAGATTCTTCCAAAAGAAGGCACTCCTAGAAGAATCAGGCCTGAAAGGATCTTTCTCCCAAGTTGATGAAAATAGGTCCTTATATGAATCATCCTTAAGCCAGGCAGGATTAAAGCGGAAGGGCATCCCGGGTTTATTGCCAACACCTTTAACTTCGAGAAGGATGGGAAAATGGTCCGAAACACCACCCTCACCAACCCAATGGCGATAGTCCATGAGTTTATCCAACATACCCTCACTTAAAAGAAACCGGTCTATCTTCTTTCCCACCCAATCCTGACCAATCCTTCTGTTTCTCCAAGTGGGTTTCAGCTTCAGAAGAGGCATGTCCACCAGATGAGAAAGAGCTAAGTGATTTTAAAAAAAATTGAAAATAAAATAAAATAAAAAGAAAATTTAAATATCATTTATATTTTTAAAAAATGCATATAAATCTATGAAAAATACATTTTAAAAAAAAAACTAACAAAATTTATTTATTTTTTTAATTAAAAAAAATACACATTAAATTAAAAAATATAAAATATATTAAAAATTAAATTAAATTAAAAATTTATTTTGAAAAAAATAAATTAAATTAAAAAATAAATAAATAAATAAATAAAAATCATCGTTGCCACCCTTGGAGCCGCGAGGCTCGACTGACAGGTGACGGAGAGCTGTCAGCTCTCTGCCACCCGTTGGTCGAGCCCCAATGCCCCTAGAGCAGCGATGGTGATTCTTGGAATCAACTTAGGGTGGCGGTTATTCCCGGAATTGACCTATGGCAGAGGTGATCCCCAGAATCGTCCCAGGGCAACGGTGATTCCCGGAATCGACCCTCACAGCCCTGGAGGGCGCGGGGCTCGAGCGATGTTCGGTAAAGAGCTGGCAGCATCGTCCGTCGGCTAAGTCCCGCGCCAACAATGGGCAATGAATTTTATTTATTTTTTATTAATTTGTTATTTATTTATTTTTTTTATTTAATTTTTTTTAATTAAAATTTTGTTTTTTATTTTTTTTATTTTTTTTATTTTTTTTAAATTGTTTTATTAACTTTTTATTATTATTAATTTTTTTAATTCATTTTTAAATTTTATTTATTTTGTTTTTTTATTTATTTATTTTTTAATTTAATTTATATTTTTTATTTTTTGTATAATGTAAAAAGGAATATGGTTCAACTTACTTCATTGTACACTATTTTGGCTTTAATACTAAAGTCAATGAAGGAGATATCTAATGTTGAATTTCCACAAATTTGGGTCTAGGTTAGAGTCTTAAAATCACTGACGCTACCAAACAAATAATCTCAACCATGAACTACTTTGCATAGTGGAAAAATAAAGAATTAAATCACATATACACAGAATATAGACAACTTTTTACATTTTCTCAACCATGAATTACTGGGCAACCCTCTACAACGCCGCTCGGCTAGCCTTCGGCCCCCAACGAGCGCAAAAAACGTTTTTTATTTTATTTTATTTTTTAAATTTAAATATGAAATAAACGTTAGTTATATATATAGATATAGATATAGATATATAATTTCAATATAAAATAAAACTTTAAAAAAAAATTAATATAAATGTTTTGTTTTAAATATTTAATATACATTTTTAATTTTTTTTTAATTTAAATATAAAGCAAAACTTATAAAAATTTTAATTTGTTTTTATTTTTTTTTAAATATAAATGTTTTGTTTTAAATATTTAATATAAGTTTTTAAAAATTTTAAAATAATTACAATGTTTTATATTAAAATTTTGATTTTGTTTTTTAAATATATAATTGTAATATTGATATGATATAAAATTTGAATTTTATAGTTATAAGTATAAACAATATAATAATTTTAAAATTTAAAATTGATTTTATATTTAAAATTTTTGAACTTTAATAAATTTCAATATTGTAAAATAAAATTTTAAAATTTTAAAATATAATAAAAGATTATAAGTTTTTAATTTTAATTTTAATTTTAACATATATGCTTTAATTTTATTCAATATATTTAAAATTTTAAAATATAATTTGTTAAATGTAAATTTAATAAAAACACAACATTAAAATTAAAACAAAAAATTAACATTAATTTTTTTTAAATAAAATATTTAGCTTAAAAAAAAATTAATTTTAACTAGGAAGTTTTTTTTTTTTTTTTTTAAATATTAAACAAAAACTTAAATTTGAAAATAATGTTTATTTTTTTAAATTGTTTTATACAATTTAAAACAAATTTTTATTTTTTTATAAAATGTATTCAAAACATATTATATACATATATATACATATATTTAAATATGATTTTTAATATTTTGTTTTTAAAGGAAATTTTCTTATAGTTAATTTTATTGGTTTAATTTCAATTTATTTAGTTTTACAAATAAATTTTGTTTTTTAAATTTATTTTATAGACATTATTTTGCAGTAAATCTATATTTATATTGACAAATTTAAGAAAAAAATTGATTAACTGTTTTCTCATTAACTAATATATATATTTCTATTTATCAGGAAAATGGTATCAAAAAATATTTCTATGAATGTTTCTGCACCTAGGGCAACAACTCCCAAATCTAAAGTTGCAGCTCGACGTGCTATGGATACAGCGCTCAAATCTAAAGTTGCAACTGGATGCACTATGGACATTGTTGGATGCAATAAGGACATTGTTGCACACACTAATCAAAGTCAAGCAAGTGGGCCACCAGGTTCATTAAATCTTATTTCTGTTTGGAAGAACGCTAAGGAAATAGATAAAATTGATTTCTCATGGTATTTTGAAGACAGTGAAACGGAGGCTAATATACATATCTATCTGGTTTGTGGTATGATTGACTTAAATGAACCATATAATATGATGGGCAGAGTACGAGACATATGTATGGTCCCGAATACAAACACTATTTATGTTCTTGCAAAGAAGGCTAATAAACGTGACAAGGTTAGATATCGTCTATCAAAGGTCAATTATGACGCAAATGAAATATCTACAAAGTTTTCTAAATAAATCTCAAGCAACATTGGAAATAACATTGTAAGTATGCTTATTTTTACTTCTGTTGTGCATTATTGTAAGGATGATTCAATTTTTTATAAATTATTGATCATTGACATGTTTTATTTTGTTTCATAGGATTTTGTTTCGAGTCTTTGAACATGTTTGAAGGTCTTTATTATTTGGAGTCAAATGTTATAAATATGATCAACACTTTCCACACAAACAAAGCAAAGGAAATGAGATTGAAGCAAAGATCAATAGCTCGTGACATTGCAATAGTATAAAGAGGGGATCAACCAAGAGTGACTAAGTGGGTCAATATAGTAAACTTAAACATGTTTCTTTTGAAGATGTCGAACATGAAACTGAAAATTATGATAGAATTATTGAGGATGAGATTAGAACTGTTTTGCAAAAGGAGAAAACAAATCAGACACCAAAAAGAAAAATGGCCAAAGATGTCTCTCTTTTACCTAATGATGAAGAGCTTGTTTATAAAAGAACTAATATGTTAACCAATAAGACTAGGAAATCAAATATTGGTCAACTTGTAAAGGTCATGAGCAGCAGTGAAGAACAAACTGAAATCTCTAACGGAAGCAGAGAAATCATAACACCAGGTGCTGAGTTAGAGGATGGCATTATTAAAACAAAACAAAATGCAATTCGATATGAGTTGAGGAAGAATAAATTAATTCTTAGTGGCCAAACATTTGAGCTTAATGTCAGTCAATTTTATAGGCCAGATGAAGGATAATCTCAATATCAAATTAGAAAGGCCCACAACCTACATGTACATAATCTAAAAACATTGTTCAGGTTCAATCCATATGCGCATGTGGTGGATTATGTGGTTCTTGTCGATCCATGTCAAGTTCCAAAGAAACAGACATTTGACAAGACAAAATGTTTTGATTATAAATATTATGTAATTGGAGGGAACCATTCAGTAAAGGCTAAAAGACAATTGATTGAGGAATATCCCAATAACTATCTTTTTCAAACAGTGAAATGCATCATTTACTTTGGCTTAACAGAAATAGAATCAAATTTATTGGCATGGGATCATAATGTAGATAATGAGAACAGAATGAAAATGACACTTCATCCAAAGGGTCAGATTTATTCATAATGAATTCATAGAAAAATGTGGTGGGGATAAGACACAAGTTAGTCTAACATTTTGGAAGGAATGTTTAATGGAAACAAGTTATCAAATTGATGAAAAAATCAAAGCAAAATATGGAAAAGTGCATTCAAATATATTCAGAAGCATGGATAAAATTTTTCAGTTGACATTTAGAACTAGGGAGATATGGAATTTGATTGATGATATTTTTGAGCAGTGGGAGAATATTTCCATAAAAAATCAAAAGGTTAAAAAGAGTAAACCCATAATATGTACCAACAATAAGACAGGTGCTGAAATGAAGCAACTTCCATAGGATATGACTATCACACCTTGGAGAACAATGCAAGGTGTGAAGGATGAGAAACTAGTCAAATCAGTACTAGCCCATGTGAATTCGAGTGAATTATCAATGGAAGAAATGTGTGCGGAATTTCAAAAGTAAGTTTCTTGAATTATTTCTTATTTTCCTTTCATTATAATTTTCTTTTAAATAAAACATAATGATGTTGGTAGATTTTGTTATACATGTCACTATATTAATGGTTTTAACTTGATTTATTCAGTCAGAAGATTTTTATGAAAATACAAGAACACATGGTTAAAATTTTGAATAAAGACAGTTGGGATGATGTTGTGCGCCACTACTTAGAAGAAAGTTCTACAACAACACTTAAAGATTTTTATATTGCATTCACTAAGTTATGTTGATTTATACATTCATTTTATTCATAATTAAACTATTTTTATTTTATTACTTATATATATATATATATATATATATATAATGTCATTAAATATGTCGAAGAAGGATGGAAATGGAGTACCAGATACTTTCAAAAGCTTTATTGAAAAAATTAAGTTGGAAAAGATGAGAAAGAAGCGTCTTATGAATATTGAACTTGATCCTACTCTTAACCATTACATTTGGAATGGGCTCGACAGTATCCAATATCAAATAATACAAGGTGACTGTGAAGACATTGCATCACTAATACCTAAAAGGGAATATGCCCTAGTTATTGCAGATATTCCTCATGGTTTCAATTTCCCAGACATTGAATATGATAGTGAACCATATACTTATCAAGCTTTTAGTAAAGTGGTTACGGGTTTTCAAGAAGTGACAATATCACCACTTTGGCGATTTGTGACATTTCATTCAGACACACAGTTTCCAATGTTATTAAGAATATTCAAGGGTAAAGCAAACTCAAGGATGCAAATTACATGGTAAGACTTTGAAATTGTATGTTTTCTTACTCCTAAATTTTTTTATTTATGTAAAATTTAATTGAACTTTTACTATGTTATGTTGCAGACATAAGTCAAATATTGTTTCTTCTGAAGATCAGCCTATTATAAATGATTTTGAATTCATCCATGTTGAATGTTGGACAAAAGAGGATAGCTATAAGCATATTCTTATGAATCGAGTAGATGGGAAGAGTCATAGTCAAGTATTGGTTCATGATGCAGTTGTAAGAAAACTAACAGATGAGGATAAAGATGCAAAAGGAGATATAGTTAACATTTATCAAAAACCACAAGCATTGATTAACTATCTTATAGATCTATGTTCAAATGAAGGAAATTGGGTTTTGGATTTATTCTCAGGTTCAGGTAAGTTTTATTATACAAATTTAAATTTAAATATTTTATTTTTTTACTTTTTATGTCTTCATACTAACTTTCTTACTTATTTCTTTTGTGCTTGATGATAAGGTACAACACTAACATGTTGCCTACTAAAAGGAATAAATTGCATTACCATTGAGAAATATCCAGTGCAATGCAAATTTATTCAACAAAGAATTAACGCTCTTGAATTCCTTCCAGATGCGAAGCAAGAAGTTGGTTTGAAGAAAGGGGATTTTAATGAATCACGTGTGGCAAAAAAAGCAAAGGAACCTCAACCACTATTATATGGAATGATTGGAAAGGGACACTTTGGAATATTTGCAGACATGAAAGATCCATTAGAAGATGACAATGACCAAAATAAAGAAGAAAATGTTGCGGAAGAAGTCATCAATGATGTTCTAGATGATGTTGAACATGTATTAGTTGATATTGTTAATGATCTTTAAGTTATGCTAGCAAACAGAGCTCATTTTTTAGATATATTAATCAGTTTTACTTGTAATGTTTAAACTTTGATATTTTATGAGAAGAATCCTTATTTTTTGCAAAAAAACATGTGATTACTATTATGTTTTGACATAAAATTCAATAAAAATGTTATTTTCTTAAGTACTTTTGTTAAGATTTTCCCAAAAAATTATTTTATTTAACATATTTTTCTAAACAAAAAGTCTCTAAAAGTGTATTTTTTGCATTCTATTTATATTGAAAATTTGTATTTTTTTGTCATATGGTTCAAAATATTGGTTTTTTAGCGACAATTATTTGATATGCATTGAAAAATTAATTAACAATACATAAACATGTAGAAAATATAAACTTTAGAATATTGACCCTTTTTCCATTTTTTATCTATGTGAAAAAGTGAAAATATCATTACAAATTTATTGTTATTATTATTATTATTTTTTATTTTTATTTTTTTTAACACAAGTACATAAATGCACTTAAAAATAAACATCTCACGGAATAAGAAGACATTAGAAAATCTATAGTGTCAAAATCAATCCTCTAAAAAAACGTTGGTGATGATACACCACCACTATTCAAAATCGACATAAAAAACATCGCATGAAAAAATAAAAATAAAAAACTTAAAGTGCCAAAAACATGCTCCAATCTTTTTTTGATTCTACATCACCACTTTTCAAAATCGGGTGTTTTTCATGCTACCTCAAAAAGTAGGTACCAGTGCAATTACCTGTTTCATCAGTAACAGTGATAATAGACAATTTAATTAAAAAGATCAAAATAACATAAATATTCTAATGGAAATTAAATCCCTTCCGCTAATAATTATTGATGATTCAATTAAAATTCTAAAAACTCTAATAATTTTATTAACTTACTAATTAACATGTTATAGAGTGGGGTGGTGGGTGATAGAGGGGTTATTACAAATTCTATAGGATTAACTGAAAGTGCGTTGGTTTGGGTTCTTAAAATTTCAATAAATAATCATGCTAAATCTTATGCACTGTGGAAAGGTTTGAAGGCTTCCAACAACTTTGGTTTTCAAATTTTGAAGCTAGCGATGGATTTGTATAATGTAAAAAGGAATATGGTTCAAATTACTCCGTTGTACACTATTTTGGCTTTAATACTAAAGTCGGGGAAGGAGGTATCCAATGTTGAATTTCTGCAAACTTGGGTCTAGGTTAGAGTCTTAAAATCACTAACGCTATCAAACAAATAATCTCAACCATGAACTACTTTGCATAGCGGAAATATAAAGAAGTAAATCACATATGCACATAATATAGACAACATTTTACATTTTCAACCCAACTTCATTATATTAATCAAATTGATATAATACAACAGTCTAGAGCTCTCATCCCAGGGATAATGGCCCTCATACATCCACTAGTACAAGATACAAAACAAGATACTCTAAAAATATGTCTCTAGCATGATCCCTCAGCTCCTCTTAGTCGTACCCTATACCTACCAGGTCCTTCGGCTCTCGATCTGCAACTCCTTCCTCTATTAATGCTCTAAGCCCATCTGGTCATTGAACCTTAGTTGTCAATCTACTCATTATTTGTGCCTTATTCCATCAAGGGCACAACATATCGAGACTCTTGTCGAGTTTTTCACAACTCCACTTGTGAACAACTCTCAATCTTCCCACTACTACTCCTCAACTACTCAGGGACTTCAGCCCACTATGGTCTTCCTACACTACTCTGATGAAGACCGACATAGGACATGAAGGGTTGCCACCTATCATTGCAAGATGTCCATCTCCCACAATGAACAAGGATTAGGAGGATTGCACATCATCTGATGTAGAATTCCTTCTCCACACACAAGTCTTGGGCTCCACAAATTTTTGTTAGTTGATCAAACCCTTGAGCTCCAACAACTGCCACTCTAGCAACTACCTTTGTCCATCAAGGTGTTGCACATCGAGCTCCAAATTGGGAATTGTCATGCTATCCTCCAGCAGACCATAATTTCCAAATCCATGTTCACACTTGTTCCACTCTCATGCTTCCCTCCAACATTCCACAAGTGACCAAGTCCATGTTGTACCATTTTCACCTAGCTAGGGCATCCAATCATCTAGGAGACCCTTCTATTGGCTTCCAACAAATCTGCACTAATTTCAGAGGTGCTTTAATGTGTTTCTCCCTTGGATGGTTAGGAATGATGCTCCTCCTCATTATTTTATATAATTATCCTTAGGTTGACGTCCAACCCTTCCATGGGGCCTCTACAAGGGAATATGACTTGTTTCCTTCAGACACTTAGCCCACTTACCCTTAAAAAAATTCATAAATCCACTTTGACAACTAAGAATTCAATGATTTTTAATGTGTTAGAATCATATCAACATCCTCTATCATCTTCATTCATCAAATGTTAAAGTGTGCCCATGGTTTTCACCCAAATCTCGACGGGTGTAAAACCCCAAGCTTGGGTTCCAAGCCCACAAGCCTACTTGTGGGGCTTTGACCTCCAAAACTCGAAAACTAGGGCTTGGAGCACCTCCCAAGCTACACAAAAATAAACATACAATACCTCTCTAGGGTTAACTTCTTGCATGATTTAAGGGATAATAATGCTTTGATCAAGATATATGCAAATAAATACATCGGTACCAAAAGAGAAGGGGCTTGACTATCACTGGTAAGTTGGGCATGTATCGCATCCCCTAATTTTCTCATCAAAGACAAAACAAGTATCTCTTATTTATGGAGGCACATAGTAAATATAATATTCATATTGCAGGGCATGTAATGTGAATATACCCATCCCTCGAACCCCCCCACCCCCCGCCCCCCCATTGCTTACATGAGAAACTATTTGGTTCCACACAATTTTGATCTAGTGAGAGGCTCCAACCTTTATATTTTAGGGATTATGGTTATAGTATTTGTCTTTTTAGCTAGAGGAACTAGATTGAAAAATTAGGTGTGGTTTGGTGAGTCTTGGATTTCTGAGCTAGTTGATTTTCATGGTCCTTATCCTATTCTATAAAATTAGTAAGTCACCACCTCCTCAAAGACTTTGCATTCCATACATGGTTAGTCTAAATTTTTCAGAAATATCTAAGTTGATTAATGAACCAATATCTTATGATCTTGCTTATTGCACAATGTCATATAAGATCCCATCAATATTATTTAAGCCCAAAGTGGTTTACCTAAAAAGTATAAAATATTTACCTAAAAGTGAGACTTCCATGCTTAGTGATATGCATTCATCAAGACCATAATACTTACTCAAACTAAATTATTTTCAATGTAATTTGTATAGGTATTTGAAGAATGACTAAGTGGGAGAAAATTAATGAGTTGGAAGTTGAAGACCCAGAAGATATGATAATATTTTCAGTTGAAGACTTAACATGGACAGAGGTTGATGGGGACCAAGTTTCAGTTATTCCATATTGTCGACTTGATGATTTTATAAGTGGAGAGGAATCAAATGAATTGGCACCCACTCAGTTTCTTCTTAAATCTCATCGAAGTAAAAATATTGAGGATATCAAACACACATATTGTTCAACATATATGGAGTATGCTATGTGAGTTTCTATATATTTTTTCAATACACATATAATTATTTCAATATGGATAAATGTTATACCTAATTTGTTGTAATTTTTTTACATATAGTTATTGGTGTGCATATGGTCCAGAGTCGCAAAAGAAAATTATGAGTGCATCCTCATATCAAAAGACAAATTGAAATTTACATGAAAGAGTTAAAGTTGTTTGCCAATGTCACTTGATTTTGCAATGTCTTCAACTTAGACCAAATTATGATGTAATAGTATATACTACATGTAGGCATATTGATCAATCTAATGTTGTTTTTCATGGGAAAGATGTAATTGGTAAGCCTATGAGATTCATTTATGCACCACATTTAACAATGGATAAGTGATCTAGTGTCCAACGTTTCATTCAAAGAGGTTTTAATGTTTCAATGATATTGGACAAGTTCATCTCTGATGTGAAGGATGGATCTGGTGAGTTATACACAGGGATATCTCAAGATACATATATGACAAGACAAGATATATTAAATATTTACATTGATGCCATAAGGCTAGAGTATGTTAAAGATCAAAGTGATCCAAACGGTGTAGAATGTTGGTATAAGGAAAACCATGAGAGTTTTTTCTTCTACTAGAAACAATATCTTGTTGAAAACATCCCTTTTATCATAGGCATACAAACAAAGTGGATGTGTGCAATGATGCTAAAATACTCTCGCAATAATATTATCTCAATGGAATCAACATTTAGTACAATTAAGTATGGGGTGGGTACATATTTATCCTAAATCTGATTCATTTATTCAATCTCATCTTAATACATGTATCGTATATAATTATAATTATGCAGATTTTTTGTAATGTAGTATCAACTTTACACTTTAATGGTTTTCGACGAACATCACAATGGGGTTCCAGTAGCTTGGGTGATATCATCACGTAATATTATAGCTGATATTTCTAAATGGATATTGACCTTATTTTCCATTGGAAAGAAAGAGCAGCCAGATTGGCATGTTCAAGAATTCATCACAAATGATGATACTGCTAAAATTGAGGCATTAAGGTGATGTGTTTATTATTTTTATCAGAGGCATAAAAAATATTGTTAATGTATATTCTCTCTAAAAATTATGTTATTCTAGGTCTTCAATCAACTATACAATATTATTGTGTGTGTGGCATGTTCGTCTTGCATGGTTGAAGAATGTTGGAAATAAGGTCCATGGAAGGGAAAACCAAATCCGCATTTTTCATACTTTAGGAGAAAACATGCACACATGTCAAGATGATGAATCTGTAAAACAAGGCAGTTGAAAGTTTATTTGAAGAATTCAGTGAACATAAAAAGTTCTTGGAATATTTTAAAACCACTTGGTTAGGCAACAACAAAATATGTAAGTTTCTTGTTGGTGGTTTTGATAATTCTATTTTGCATGTCATATGTAGAGTTATTAATACACAACTAATAAATTTCTTTCTACATATGTGGGCTAAAGCATACAGAAATTTTCCATAATCCAATCAAGATACAAACAATGCAATTGAATCTTACCATAGGTATATCAAGGAAAGGTACCTAAGTGAGAAGAACAATGCATGCCATAGATAGGTTGATTGGTTAATCTATGTGTTGTTGACAAAGGTTGTATTATATTACAAACATATGCAACTTTTAAAAGAAGTTAGTTTTGTACGACCCAGAAAAATTCGAGAACAATTGAATTCATCCAAGTGTATATTTAACCAAATCCGAAATGAATATTTTGTTCCTAATGAAAAGAGTAACAATGATTATTAGTTTCGTAGCCAAAATAAGGATACTCGTACCATTTGGCTCAATGTCATATATAAGGGTTCTAATCTACACTTTTGTAATTGCAATTGGACCCTGAATGGAAATATCTGTAAGCATGTATTGAAAGTTGAGATGTTGGTGAGTAACACTATTTTGGGTGAAAATGTACTACCTAGTGTCACTAATCCTACTACAGAAAGGCCTAAAATTTTATTTGATTTGAATGAAACACCTATATTGGGCCTAGAAATTCCATCATGCTTTGATTCCCCTCCTAATATGAATTATCATAATGAAACAAGCAATGATGATTTAGGGAATTTATTGTATAATGTTGAATCAACCAATGTACGACAAGATAGTGCATTCTCCCAATATGATGAGATGAAACGTGTTAACTCACCAACTCATGAGAAATTGAGATCCATAACACCTACAAATTTAGAACAGGCATATGCATTGAACAACTTGGTATACAAAGTGTGTCAAGAATACAACAAAATGTTTTTCAATACTATAACTCTATCCAATATCACTACTAAGAGAAAGCATATTTTCTTGAGCCCAGCTAATAAGAAAAGGCAATGTGGCTGCAATTCAAAATCGGGGAAAGATAAACTACAATTTGAAAGGGTTGGATGAATTCATGCAACAAAAAAATATGTTTGAACAATTGGAGTTATCTTCTAAAAAAAAGAAATGTGGACCACATGTCTGAGTTAGTGCAACATTCTATTATAGACAAAATTGGTATGGAAATTTTTCTATGCCTATAACCACCTCTCCAAAACCTTCCCAATCCTCACCCCTACCCTTTAGTCATCCACAATTCTCATTGTTTCAATCATCCACTCCTAACATTCCAATTTCCCCCCTAGGGTGATTCCTACTATCGTACAACCGGTAGGGGTTTATCAACGCCTACACCCACAACCTTTTTCCTATTTCAATTCCAGTATGCCTTTATCCATCGCCCTTGAACCATGCCTATATCCATCACGAGGTGCTCCGCCAACTACCCAGGAAGGACAGTCTTCTCCATTGCCTTGGATATTTACAGTGAGAATGAGTAGTTGATTAAAATCTCATCATGAATTAATGAAATTGATTCTATGCATTTCATTTTTTACAACTAATTGTTTAATGTAATTTTTGCAAAAATATTAATTTGGAAATGCACTTGGGAGTTCCAAGAGGGGAGAGGGTGACTTATAGATCCATATTCTAGATCAATCATGATGCCATTTTTCCATTATGTCATTTATGGGCACGAACTTCCATTATCTATGTTGGGAATGAAGTTCCATTTTGTAAAAAAAAAAATGTATAGTTGGACCAATTTTGAATACAAATACATGAATTTAGACTTATGTTTCTTACAACATATTCATTGTCTTTTAAATTCATGATGTTGATTTGATGTTCTATTTTATCAATTTGATATTACTTTTGATTAATATAGTTAGAATGGATTTATTTTTTCTATTCACAAATTATCAGGTTTACATGTTAAGTTACTTTTATATTTATACTTTACTCGATGTTGAATGCATGGACGAACATATCATTAACATGGAACTTTGCATATTTATAATAATATATGTATTATGTACATGAAGAGACCATGGAAAATTTTTGGGGCTAATATTAGCAAGTGGGGCTAATTTTCCATTTTTTCAAAAAAATTATTCACTAATTTCGATATTTTCTAAAAAATGATTCGCTCAAAATTTATGGAATTATTTTTTTACACTAAAAAATGTCAATATTTTATAGATAGAACATAAAATCATTAGAAATTTCAATACTTTTACAAATATGTAGCATATGGTTTTATAGTTTGCATATTAGGAACTAAGAAGATTCGCCAAGGGTTCTAAACTTTAAGATAATTTTTCATTTTTTAAATTTTCCCTGAAAGAGAGCATATATCATGTACATGATATTGATGTAAATTTATCATGTACATGAAATTAATCTTATGCACTTTGTTTTTATAGCTAATTGATTAATGTAATTTTTGCAACAATATCAATTTAGAAATGCACTTGGGAGTGCCAGACGGGCGAGGGTGACTTATAGACCCATATTCTAGATAAATCATGATGTCATTTTTCCATTATATCATTTATGGGCATGAGATTCCATTATATATGTTGGGAATGAATTTCCATTTTGTAAAAAATAAAAATGTATAGATGGACCAATTTTGAATACAAATACATGAATTTAGACTTATATTTATGACAACATCTTCATTGAATTTTAAATTCATGATTTCGATTTGATGGTATATTTATGAATGTTATATTATATACTTACCAAAGTTAAGCATATAAGGAGGTTAAATGCGTACACAACTTTTGTATATGCACATATATGGAAGTTGTGCATATCTTCCATATATGCGCATATCTTCTGTATATACACATATAAAAGAGTTGAGCATATATAGAATTTTTGTGCATATTCCATAGTACGCATACACAAGTCTCTATATATTGACAACTTTTGTATATGCGCATATCCTCTGTATATGCACAACTATTTTATATGCGCATATCTTTCGTATATGTGCAACTTTTGTATATTCACGTATATTCCATATTGTGCATATCTTCTGTATATTTGCAACATCTGTATATGCGCATATATAGAATATATGCACATATA
Source organism: Pinus albicaulis (assembly GCA_034641835.2). NCBI lineage: Eukaryota > Viridiplantae > Streptophyta > Pinopsida > Pinales > Pinaceae > Pinus > Pinus albicaulis. The sequence continues at coordinate 593,545,322 of CM076569.1, read as the reverse complement.
TGGAAGAAGCGCATATATGAAATATATCCACATTTACGAAAGTTATGCATATACATAATTTAAGCATATATGGACATGTGCATATCCTCTATATATGCACATATCTTTTGTGCATGTACAATTTCCATATATACAGATATCTTCAATATATGCATATAAGACAACTTGCGTATCTTTTGTGCCTATACTAAATAATTTCATATACAGAAGAAGCACATAGATGGAAGAAGTGCACATATACGGAAGTTATGCATATATGGAAGACATGTGTATATATAGAGGCTAGAGTTCTACATAACGTTAATATAACTGCATATCTTCCGTATATGTAAAAGTTTTGTATATTTGTATATCTTCTGTATATGCACATAACTTCTTTATATGTATATAAACAGAAGTTGCGCACATATGTGGAACTGTGTATATATGGAGGTTGGAGTTGTGCATGGGTATGTGTATAAATAAAAGTTGCGCATATACGGAAGATATGTACACATATGGAAGATATGCTCATATAAAAAAGTTTTACATGTATGAAAGATGTTGAAGTATGGAAGTTACACAACTTTTATATATGTGCAATTTCTTGATGTTTTCATATATATAATTTAAACATGTATGGACATGTGCATATCTTCTATGCATGTTGCAATTTCCATATATACGCATATCTTCTATATATGCATATAAGACAACTTTCATATCTTATGTGCCTATACTATAGAATTGCATATATAGAAGAAGCCCATAGATAGAAAACATATGAATATACGGAATTTATGCATATATGAAAGACATGTGCATATATAGAGGTTGGTGTTCTAACGCAACTTCAGCATAAGCGCATATATTTCGTATATGTACAACTTCCGTAAATGCACATATATTTTGTGTATGCACAACTTCCGTATATGTGCATATGTTTTGTATATGCACATAACTTCTTTATATGTGTGTACACAGAAGTTGTGCACATATGTGGAAACTGTGTATATACGGAGGTTAAATTTTTGCATGGGTATGTGCATATACAAAAGATATGTGCATATATAAAAGTTGTGCATATATAGAAGATATACACATATACGAAAGATATGCACATTTACAGAAGATATGTGCACATACGAAATATATGCTCATATATAGAAGTTGTATATGTACGAAATATGTGCAAGTACGGAAGTTGCACAACTTTTATATATGTGCATCCTTTGTATCGCATATCTTCCATATATGCATAGCTTCTATATATGTGCATATCTTCCGTATATGCGCAACTTTAATATAAGCATATATCTTTAGTATATGTGTAAGTTTTGTAAATGTGCATATCTTTCGCATATGCGCTTCTTCCATATATGTGCATATATTTTTTATATGCGCATATATAGAAGATATGTGCATATACAGAAGATACATGTATACATAGGATATGCACATATATAGAAGTTGCACATATACGGATGTTGTGCATATACAGAAGTTGTGCATATATAGAAACTTGTGTATACATATTATGGAAGTTACGCACTACTTCAAGTTTTTACATTAAATCTTGCCACATCAGCCAAGAATTGCACGACGAAACCCTTCACTAGAGTATATGGTGCTGAAAATCATTTGCAACCCCCACCGTGGCTCTCACCTTGTCACCATGACACCATGCCTCCATGTGTCACCCTTTTGGCATGCCATGTCACTCTACCTCCTAGACCCCATCATAGGTTTCTTTTCCAAAGCAAGCTTCCAACAACTTCGTCTCCACGGAATTTCAATTTGTGTCCACTCTAAATATAATCATCTTTTAAAATTCTTAAATTACATCATTTTACATAATTATGTACAAAAAAATATTTACAAGAGGGTGAAAAAGAGGATGTTACAGTTAAAACTTCATAGACTATTGTGATTTTACTGTGATTTAAATTTAAATTAATAAACTACTTTTATTTCAAAGTAATAAATAATGTTTATAGCAAGACTATTGTGATTTTGTTGTGGTTTGAATTTGAATTAATAAACTACTTTTATTTCAAAGTAATAAATAATGTTTATAGTAAAATATATTTCGACCACATATTTTTAAGAATAGAAAGTGAATTTATGTATAACAAATAACTCTTTGTTGACTTATGACTTTTGATACTTTTAGAGATTTTTTATTTTATTGTGATTTGGGTTTAAGAATAGAAAGTGAATGTATGTATAACAAATAAGCCGTTTTTTTTCCCTGAAAATCATGGAAATTCCGGTAAGATTTTAAGAAAATCCGGCAGGGATTTTTTAAATCCACGTTATAACTATCAAACTTTAATATGTTGGGTTCCCTAGAGGTTTTTGATGGTGTTGAATCTATTTCCACCATCAAAATCATGATTCAAACACTCTTATTTTAAGATAATTTTTTTGGCCTAGATTCCGGCCAATTTTGGCCATCCCGGCAATTCCTCCATCTCCTTAGACAACTCCTAACAAATAATGCTTTGTTGACTTTTGACTTAAGAATAGAAAGTGAATGTATGTATAACAAACAACTCTTTGTTGACTTTTGACTTTTGATATTTTGATTTTATTGTGTTGGGTTTAAGAATAGAAAGTGAATGTATGTATAACAAATAATTCTTTGCTGATTTTTTATTTGAGATAGAGATTTGTGATTTTATTGTGATTTGGGTTTTTCAAACAAATATTTATAAGATTACAAATTGACAAGGTATGAAGAGAACAAATCGATTCATCTATATATTTTCATTGGGGTGTCTCCTTATGGACATACCCATATTCATCTAGATAGAATAGATGGATAAATAAACAAAAATTTCATAAACTAGAATTTGAGGTTACCTTTAAACTTTATAAACTCTTTTTAATCAAATTATTACGTGGATAAAATTCCTTATCTCACAAACAACCATAAATCTAAAATTAAATTATTATATTTATTTTGTAAATAAATAAATAAAATTGATTTCAATTTAAATAGAGTTTATGAATTCATGGCATGATATAATTTGTAATAATATTCCATCTTAATCTTAATAAAAAAAAAATAACAATTTAAATTGCATTTTTATTTATTACCATAAAATATGCTTTATTAAAATATTTTTATAATATATTTAAGTTATGTCTTATAAAAAATTAAGTTACAGCTTAATTACAATTATAAATTTATAAAGTGAATCCTCTTAATTTGATTTAATAATATATGATAATGGAGCATATGCTTATGTATAAACTAGACTAGAATGACCATATAAATTAAATTGTTGGTAAGTGTTGATAGAAATCAAACTCTTACCTCAAAATACATTTCACATGCTAAAATTTAAAAAAAAAAAAACATAAAAATTTACTTTTATTATTATCATTATTAAGAGAATTAATATATGAATAATATATTTAAAAGAACATGTAACAAAAATTTTAACCATGTAGATTTGACATCACTTTACCATGGAGAATATTAATTTATAAATGGATTTTGTTTGATCCGAATGCAAAATGGCATCCACCCCTGGTATTCATCTACCCATGTTATCCATCCAACCATGGAATTTACTCATGGTATTGTAAATGTCATCGACCCATGGTATTCATCCACCCATTGTATTTATTCACCCACGGTATTGTACGTGACATCTATCCATGATATTCATCTACCCATGGTATGTATCCACCCATGGTATTCATCCACACATGGAATTTACCCATGGTATTGTAAGTGGTATCTACCCATGGTATTGTAAGTGGTATTTACTCATGGTATTGACCCATGGTATCCACCTATGGTATTTACGCATGGTATTGTAACTCAAAAAAAGTTATAAATAACAAGTCTCAATTTGTAAAAGGACAGATTGTCCACCACAATGTATCTTCTATAGTTATTCTTCGTTTTAATAAAAACAAGTTTCTTTGTGGTTTTATTTGGAGTGTGTTTTCTCTTTTTTCTGGCATTCTAATTTTGCAGATCTTGTCAGATCCATTTCAATTTTTTTATATCTTGGGGGCCTCCCCCTAAGATTCAGATCAGTGGTATCAGATTCAGGCTACGCCTCCATGGGAATGAGGGTTTGAAACATATTTCAGTTCCAATGTTTTGCAGCAATATTTAGCAAACTCCGTGAATTTTTTTTTGGACAGTGAGTTTGCAGATCATAACTGAAAATTTTGGTGAAAATTTACAAAAAAAAGACCATATCTAGATTCATTGTGAGAAAATACTCAAATTAAAAAAAAAAAAATCGGCCGAATTGGAGTTCGGATGACGGAGATATCGCTGATTCAAAATCAACAATGTTGTAGTAATGTTTCTGATGATAATTCATGGACGGTGGATATCATATCATTTCTTTCAGTTTTAAGTGGAAAATTTCAGATAAATGGTTACAAATCTGTGCTCCCCTTGAAAAATCACCTAATTTCAAAAAAAAAATCGGTCGAATCCAAGTCCAGACGAGGGATTTATCGCTGACTTAAAATCAGCTATTTTTTCAAAAAATTTGTGACGGCGGGACAGTTCCAGCGCGCATATGAGAGTCCAAGGTCTCCAAAATATCGATTTCAAACACATGAGAAGATGCAAAATGATCATTCCATTTCCAAAAGCAGGTTATAATAAATACTCTGAGTTATGTTGACCGAGTTATGCTCATTTTAAATTTGGAGCAGGGTTCAGAGCGGGTTCTCTTTGGAGACGTGCCCTCCCACCCCACTTTAGTAGGCACCTGCTTCACATTCATCAATTTCAACATAGCAGCATTCAGCTTGGGTTATTTGGAGACGTGCCCTCCCACCTCAAGCTATGTAGGCACCTGCTACTTCATCAACAATCAACATCACGGTTATGGGTCAACTGCACAAAATCATTCTCATCAAAGTCCATTTGCTAGGCCGCAAATTGTTAGTAACACAGTTGGTCACAAGCATTATAGGGTATCTCTATTCTCAGATCTTCGTTTGTCATGGTTTTGGTTCATCCACAAACCCACACTCCATTGAAGTCTATTTGCTAGGCCGCACACTGTCAATATCACAGTTGGTCACAAGCATTATAGGGTATCTCTATCCTCGGATCTTTGTTCATAACGGTTATGGGTTAACTACACAAAACCCTTCTCTTCAGTGGCTCTTCATATTCAACAAAGGCTTCTCATGAGGGAACTCCACACAATGGGGACCATTGCTTCTAAAGGAGGGAGGAATGATCCGAATGGAAAATGGTATCTACCTATGGTATTCATCTACCCATGTTATCCATCCATCAATGGAATTTACCCATGGTGTTGTAAATGTCATCGACCCATGGTATTCATCCACCCATTGTATTTATTTTCCCATGGTATTGTAAGTGACATCTATCCATGATATTCATCTACCCATGGTATTCATCCACACATGGAATTTACCCATGGTATTGTAAGTGGTATTGACCCATGGTATCCACCTATGGTATCTACGCATGGTATTGTAACTCAAAAAAAGTTAAAAGGACAGATTGTCCACCACAATGTAGCTTCTACAGTTATTCTCTATTTTAATAAAACATTTTTCTTTGTGATTTTATTTTATTTGTGTTCTCTCTTTTTTTCTGGCATTCTAGTTTTGCAGATCTTGTCAGATCCATTTCAACTTTTTAGATCTTGGGGGCCTCCCCCCGAAATCTGGATCATTGTTATATTATTATGGACCAATACCATGCTATGGTCATTTTAAAAATTATTAATTTAATTAAAAGAACAAAAAGATATAACTAGTTTCAAGATAAAACTCAACTTTTAATTTATAAATATTCTAACATATTTTTAGAGGTTAAATATTTACCATCTACTTTATAATTAGTGATATTTAAATTAAAATTTTGAAAATTATATTCCAAAATAAAATTGTCTATTAAAATAATAATGTATATCAATTTATTATAATAAACATAAATAATGTTAGTGACTTAAATTTAAATAATTATAAATATTTATGAAAAAATAAATATAAAGATATTGGTTATTTTTTTGGATAAGCTCATTTTGATGAATATTGGGGTTTGTAAAACTCATTTGTAAATGATATGCGTATATCCTTTCTATATATATACTTTTATTATAAAGTGTAATGTTAAAAATCAAAATATAAAACAAAATTAGGTTACATTAATAGTTGTCATAATATTTAAATATTAATTTTTATTTTTCACGTTAAGATTATTTTTTTGTTTTTCTAAATTAAATAACTTATTACTAAGTTAATATTTATTCTTTTAAATTTTGATTAAGTTAATATTTTCACATTTCATATTTCTTTTAGATTTGCTTTAATTCAATATATTGTCATTTATAACAACAATTTTTTGTCAAATTATCATTATAAATGTTATTAAATATATATTATTTAATTGAAAACAAATTATATATTTGAAACAACTCGGGTTGATAATAATTAAATGTTATATTCAATGTTTTATGTGAGACTAAATATAATAAAATAAAATAAAGTGAGATGTCTACAATTATGTTTTAAGTGTAAAAATAATAATTCGAGCTGATAATTTGGTTGGGAATCTTTCATTTAAAAAAAAAAAAAAAAAAAAATCCAACAATAATGTATGCAACCAATGGGCTTATCATATTGAAGCATTTCCCATAGGGTAAAGAAGAAAACTTAGCACGGGTAGTGGTTAAAGAATAAATTGATAAGAGTTTTTTGTATGTTTTTTTTTAATGGAATATAAAAAGGGGATCTTGTTGTATGTGAAGGATGTGGAATTATATTCTTTGCAAATAGTCATTCTAATAAATGTAAAGTAGGAATGGGGAGACATTAACTAATTATGAAGAATTCATTACACTAAAACTAGTATTGTTTCCCCCAAAGGAAAAAGGAATTAATGAGTTACACTTGTTTGAGAGTGTTTTTCAACCATATTTCTCTTCAAAATGTGTGTAGAAAGAGAAATATGGAACTTTATGGTTTACCCAAAGCTAGAATATTATGTAACATGTTACTTGGAGGACAACAAAAAAAATAAGAATGGGCATCTTTTATAATATTATCACCCTCCTTTTCATGACATAGATGATAACAAAATTAGGAATGGGAGATACTTTTGGGTCGATTCCAAGGGCCTGCTACTACTTATGTTTACAAGAACAAGTGATTCAAGGGTATTTGAACCTCAAACCTCCTCACATATAAGATTTCATTTTCACTAGCTTCTCGAATTAGGTTTCCCATGGGGATGGAAAACATTTCTAAATATTTTCACCTTCTTTTCCATGAAATAATGGTGGGAACACAAAATGCTCTTATTTAAGATTCATCTTCACTCCCATCAAATCTTATTCCTTAACAATTTTAATCATAATTTTTGTTATATCTAACTATTAAAATGATATCTCCATTATGGAAAATATATCCCTTTTTAAATAAATAAGTGAGATTTATTTGAATGTATCATATTCGATAAAACTAAAAAAATAAATATAATTTTATTGGTTAAAAAGTTTTGAAAAAATTAAAATAAAAATAGTATAAAAAATTATTAAAAAAAACAAAAGGTAATATTGGTGATATTATAATTTTAAAACATTTTATTGGAAAAAATTAAAAATTGTATCCCAATTAATTAAATTCAATAGATTCAAGATTCGTTGCAATCAGCCCTTTAACCAAAAATGTTTATTTAGTAAATTTAAGGGAATTGTTACAACCTATCATTATCATATTACTATCTAGATATTTTTTTAATGCAATTTGAGTTATTATCATGTAATAATATAAATAATAAAATGATAACACATTCTATCAATAGGTATTTTAATGTCCATATATAATTTTATTAATAAATTTTCATATTAATTCAAAAACTTTATCACAATTTGACTTATATTTTAATATAAATAAAATATAATTTCATATTATTTATAAATAATATATGTGCAAAAATTATATATTGAAAATTAAAAAAAAAAATGATAATTTAAAAAAAAAAATCACTTATCATTTTGATAAATTATAAATAAAGAAATTTAAAAAAAATTACTAATAATTTTAATAAAAAAAACCCTTGTCATTTTGATAAATTATAAATATTAAGATTTAAATATTTTGAGTGTTTATGATTTGAAATATATTTTAGAAAAAATTGTTTATCATTATGTTAAAGCAAAAATATTAAGTAAAATAAGTTTTTGTTATGATTTGTTATTTTTTTATTTTTTCAAAAATAGATGCTAATTTTAATTTATTTTTAGTTAATTGTATTTATGTTCTCAAGGAATTTCACTTTCTTTAATTCAACTATTCAATAGTTTTAAAATGTATAGTTGAATTGAAAATTAATTTACATAATATGAAACAGTTTCGAAGTTACTCAATGACTCAAGACGGTATAAAATGGAAGTAGGAAAATGAGTGTTTGAAATGAGTGTCTAAACATATTTCAGTTCCCTTAGGTATTTCTTAGCTCCAAAATATATTTTTAATTACAAAGCACCTCACATGTCTCTCAGTAATTTAACTAATCAATAGTTTTGAAATCTATAGTTGAATTGGAAACTAATTTACATAATATGAATTAATTTCAAAGTAACTCAATAACACAACATTGTATAAACTAAAAGTGGGAATATGAGTGTTTTAAAAGAGTGTTAAAAAAATTTCAATGCCCTAAGTTTTTTCTTAGCTCCAAAAGGTTTTTTAATTGCAATGCACAAAAGGCACATGTCTTTCAATGTTAGTGGTAGAAATTTTATAATTATTGGTATTGCTAGTAATGTAAGAGAGAGTCTAGTTTTTTTTTTTTTAGTTTCTAGTTTCTCGAAAGAAATTTGAGAAATAATTCTTATAAGAACTAAAGTTTAAAATACAAAACTTCTCACTATCTAAGTATATCTATTGACTACTTCTCACTATCTTGTGAGAGTAGTGCACGGACATCATCAAGTTACTAACAAGCATGTAATCAACGAAAGAATCACAGTGATTTACGTCATTTACTTATTATGATCATGTACATTTAAGTCATGAACTTAAGAAAAATTCCAAAGAATATATCACAAGTATAGTTAATATTCAACTCTTTAATGTGTATCATTTATATAAGACAGTGCACATACAATTTCAAATGTGAAAAATGCCTCTAATACACCATTCTATATTGAGAGAAAGTTTAGTCTATCATTCAAAAATAGAATATTCATTACAAAAGGAGAAACTTCTTTTTACACAAAACACTAATTAAATCCCTAAGCATGCTCAATTTACCTAAACATGGTGAGTTTTTTTAGTTCTCAAAGTTGTAAGCCTAGTGGGTTTAGTAAGCGCAATACTAGTTGAGCATATATGCTCTATGTATTTTTTTTTAGACTTGAACCCACGTGCTTTGAAGTCTTTTGGTGTAATTTTTTTTTAGACTTGAACCCACGTGCTTTGAAGTCTTTTGGTGTAATTTTTGTTTTTTTCACCATCCCAAGATCATTTGCCCTTTTTGATTTCTGCAAAAGTTAGAACATAATCAATAATATGGAAATTGATATCGACATAATAAAAAAATGGGGTAAAACAAATGCAAAATAGTATGGAAATAATGAATAGATGGGCACCATGCAAAAAGGAAGAAGACACAATGCATTGAAAAACTAATCAATTATAATGTATAATAAATTATATGTCAATGTATTATGAGCTATGGTATAGGGTATACAACTTACATCTCCTAAATTCCCTTGTAGACAAGGTGAACACCGTAATGGTTGTGAACAATGTGGTTTGGATGCATCACTTGCCCGCTATCTATAATATGTGGCTTTGAAGAGATGCATATTCTTTATTCTAGACACAAGATCATATATATATATATATATATATATATATATATATATATATATATATATATAACCAAATTAAATGTAAAAGCTAATTAACAATGGTAAGGAATTATTTAAATATATACTTAATTCATCTCACTTACTTTCTTTTCAAGACCATGATCGTGTTTTGGGGTTTCAAATGATTGTAATGGTTCCAAAAACAATACCTATGTCCATTTTCTTTATTATCATCATAGTAAAATATAATAAAAAATAAGAAAAGAAATCTAAAAAATAAATATATGTTTTCTCACTTGTCATCCTAGTAAAATAGAGTAATATATATGCTAATGTTGATGTGAAATAGTTTGTATGGAAACAAAACTCACTTCTTCCAAAACCTGTTGAAATCTAGGTGAATGTCGCAATGGTTCACACCTTGATGCATGTTGGGTTTCTGAGGTACTTGATCAAAAATCAGTGAGAAAATAATACGGAGATCTCTCTATGGAATTATTTTCATTAGGCTAAGAATATCAATAACAATGGGGAATTAATATACAATTGATACTAAAAATAAACATGTCATTTAATGTGAAAATTGTCTTGAAAATAAAAGCGAGCAAAAATTAGACTTATGTGAGTACTCATTGTTAAATCTATTATATCCATAGTTTAAGTTATGGTGTGAGTAGTCATTGTTAAATCTATTATATTCATAGTTTAAGTTATGGTTGTCCATCTACCTCTTCTTCCCTTACATTATTTAAAATTCCTTCGCTTCTTTTTGTTGCAAAGCCATTTCTATGTGCTTAGTCGTGTCCATACGTCTACGAGGTAGACTTTGGTCCCAATGACCAATTTTCTCTTTGATTTTAAGTTTTGAGGCATCATCAAGCCCATTGATCATAGAAACGGACTGCATAAAAACAATTCAATGAATTTAACAGGTAATCATATATTCATGTTATTATAATAAGACACACATAACCATGCTAGTAAATACTTACAAGAGAAATAATTTCTTCATGAACAAATCTTTTATATGCTTGTTTGTGTGCACGACATAATCTTGCATCTACATCATATTGGATATTTTCATTTTGATTTCTAATCTTGCTTGGCAACTTGACCCCACGTCTAGCATTGTGATCTATATGTCTCCCTCTTCGACATGGAGAAATAGGAAGGAGATTGTGTTTCATTATGCGATGGTGATTAAGGCCACTTAATTTCGATCGAGTGAATACACCAACCCAATCACCAATTAAACAAGAAATGAAATTTGCTTGTGAAAATGAAATTCGCCTATGAAAAAATAGGCATTCATGGTTTTGGATGTTTATATGTTTGGAGCAACGTACACAGATTCATATATCACATAAGCATTACAACACACACCCAAAAATCCAAAGCACTTAAAGACCACACAAAAATTTTCTGTCAGCCCTAGCAGGGTGACCAAAACAAAAAATAAAGATAGGGATTGCAAGTATTTATATAATGATTTTAGCACAATGGGTCTTGCAAAATATCTTTGTATATTGGACGCATCTATACTTGTTTCCTAAACATATCATTAAGAAGATCAACTTCATTATCTCATATTTTATCTGATTTGGATCGAAAGGTGCTAACAAGATTCATCTTGTCCATTTGGAGGATATTTCTTTGTGCAAAGAGAAGGGTGATTGGGGCTTAATGAATATTGAGAAATTTGGATGGGCAAAGGTAGTGAAGAGATTTTGGCATGCTTTATTTGGAACTAGTCTATGGCAAAAGTTTATTAACGAAAAATATCTTAAAAAATGGTCATTCCAGGAATGGATCAAGTTTGGGACTCGAGCTCCTAGTATTGTCTCATCTATCTAGAATTGTTTCATGAAGGTGAAACATTAACCGATTGGTAATTTTTACCGGAGATTGGATCGAGTGCTACGGTGGAAATTGGCTTGGACCCTATCAAGGGTTTTCAGAGCGGCCATACAATGTCTTTCTCTCTCATTAGGTGCATCCATAACAAAGGTATTTATTTCTAAAATTAGATTCAAATTGTTTATGATCCTATTTACCAATATCCAACTTGGATATGCTCTTGTGATTTGGGTTTAATTGGTGAATTAGATGATATTTGGGATAAATATGTGGTTAATTTATCCCTAGCGGGAATCACCTTAGTGGATAAGGTTGATATCCTCAAATGGAACGACAAAACTATAAAGGGACAGATCTCTATTGTGGAGATCTATAGGTATATTTCTCTATCTCACCAAATTTTTGTGGATAGATGGTGGTACAGGAAGCTATGGTCATGGAATATGCCCCTGAAATTCAAATGTTTTGGGTGGTTGGTTTGGCAAAATAAGATTTTAACATGGGAGAATTTGTGCAAAAGAGGCCTCATCAATCCTGGCAGATGTATTATGTGTAGGGACAAAAATGAGAATTCCATACACCTATTTCTCAGGTGCCCCTATGTTTTGGTTATTTGGATAGGTGTATTGCATAGATTAAACAACAATGTGGTTTAGGCGTTTTCATCTATTGAAGAATGTCTTCAAGTTTGGAAGTCAAAATATAAGGAAGTTATAAAACTCCCTTTCTATATTTTTTGTGGCATTTAGAGAAGCAAAAATGCTTTAATTTTTTAAAATATTTTGTATGACATTAACAGAAATTGCATTAATATTTGTGCATATTTCAATGATCCTAGACCTGTGGCACATTAAGGTTTACAGAGATGCATTCATCCAATAAATTGTTGGAGCAAATATCCTTATGAATTTTTTGATGGGGTAGCACATCTCAACATATGCAACAGTGGGTTATATATTGTCATGAATGTGGATCTATATTATATTTTTAGTTGGAATAGTGATACAGCTACAAATACTTGGTCTAAGATCATTGCACTATGGAGAATCTTATTTTGTGCTAGATGGCTAAATATTGCAACAATGGATGTTTTTGAGGATTCCAAAGCTGATATTGACTGGGTTAATGAAAAGTCCTCCTTTGAGCCTCCTATGCTTATCAATTGGATGAACAAAATTAGGATGTTGAGAGGTCGTTTCAATAAGGTGACTTTTTCCCATATATACAAGGAACGAAATAGCATCGTTGATGCACTCTCGAAGCAGGGACATATATCCAAAGGGGGAGATCAATTTCTCTACATATAGTATGGTAAGACTACAAAGCAATAGCAAAATCCTATTTAAATGAGCTACTTTTAAATGTTGTTGATATGTTGCTTCTATGTATGGAATGTCTTTATCTTTTGTTTAATCGTGGTTATTATGTGTTGTCTTTTTTGTATAGACTTTTGCTGGGACAGATCTCCAAAATCTAGTAATGTATTTTTTTTTTGGAAATTAGTCAAGCACCTAACTATGGGAATCTGAATTTTTTTGTCATATGTACCTAGTTTTTCTTAGTACAAAATCCAGTCATTTTTTCTTCCTTGAAGAAAAAGGTATTTGTATAATGATTGACATAGTGCACTAACAGTAGATGGACGATCACATGTGCATGGGTGTTAGAGAAACAATGACAAGCTGGAAATGAGATAAACAGTTATGAGTTGGACCTACGCACACTAATCTCATGTTGAACACACAAATAATAGATAAATTCAATATTGTATATTATTCACAAGATATACATATTAATACACAATTCTTTAACCATTAGTTTTCATCTTCCAAGAAGTCTCAGAGTTTTCATGATTGTTTTTTGTCTTCACTTGAGGCTTTTCACTTACTCAAGTGCATGTGCCTAATTCACATAACCCAAGAGGATTATAATTACAATCAATTGAAAAAGCGGAAATTATACAATTTTACAAAGGATATATATATATATATATATATATATATATATATATATATATATATCCTTTGTAACATATATAATTGAATTATTGTCAGATTTCAAATCTTGGTTATGCAAAAACAAATGTCATTCTACAATATCAAGCAATTGCCAAACTCTATGAAATCTTGGTTATGCAAAAGCAAATTTCATTCTACAATACCAATCAATTGTCAAACTCTAAGTTGGTTGTATATCTTGAGACTATCATCATTAAGTGTCAAAGATCAAATTTTGTGTATCGACTTCTCAATTGTACGGTATCAAGATAACTCGATTTTGTAGGCTCTAATTAGACAAGAAATGCTCGTAACATACAAATTTCATTTAATTTTTTAATCTTGTGTCCCTCTTGGTGAGTAATCGACCTAGCGATTGAATCCTTGCTCAATGATAGAAAGTGGGTCTTCATTTCACTCAAACAACTCTTGTATGTCTTGTATAACCTTCACTATTTTGAGTATTTAATTATTGTTTTCCTAGTGTGCTTTACATGTTTGTTGATCATAACATGGACATAGGCTTCACCAAGGTGCTCTAGATTACAAATAGTCATTTGTGATATTTTACAAATTTAAGTAGAGAGAGAATGTAAGGCGTCACCAAATCAATTGAATATAGAATGAATTACTTAAGTACAAAAGTATGTCAAGTATAAAGTATTGTCTCCATTGTTAAGATTATCTTGCAAGTGTTGTATCATGGTGATTGAATTTTCTAATGTGGTTATTTAGCCTTTCTCCCAACAAGTATAACCATATTCTATTATTGATATTGGGCTAACATGGCAACCATTTTAAGGCATGTCAATGCATGTAAGTGTGCTATCATCGAAAGAGTATGTCTTGGACTTGTCAACATATTTGTTGAATTCATTGAATTTCTTGTTCCTCAACATGCTAAAACGCACTACGTAATGGTGTTACGGATTTAAAGCACAAGTTTGGAAAGGAGCATTACTCATAGAATAATGAAAATCATTGTCGTAAGCAGGTTGTATAAAGGGTATGTTCCATCCAATATCCATGGGTGTGCAATGCATGGTTGTAAATGTGAGTACTTGAGCAAGTGTCTATTGATAAGATTTTCCCAACCATTTATCTAAAGATGGAATCTATTAATTAATGTGTCAATTCAAGTGTTAGAGCATAGGGTACCAAATAGTCCAAAAATGATTGATAATCTAAAAGTCGTGTAAACACAAAGGATGTTGATCACTCAAATTGTGGCCATGCATATGTGAAGAAAAGTTTGGCAATGTTTATGCAACAATTATTTTATTACATGCTGATGATAACTTACTAAGTTAGTGAAAACATAGCAGTGTTATCACCCAGCCTAAGTTTTAAGTCTCTCTGATGAAATTCTTGATTGTAGTTTTTCCTCTGAATGTGTCAGTAATTGTGAAACATTAATGCAACCAAGTGGAAGTGGCATACTAAATATCCCGCAAACACAATGTCTTGGGAAAGGGGATGCTACATGACACATGAAACAACTTACTAAGTTAGTGAAAGCGAGTAGAGTTGTTGCCCCCACTAAGTTTTAAGTCTCTCTAATGACATTCTTGATTGCATTTTTTCCTCTGAATGTACAAGTGAATGAGAAATGCAAGTCCAAGGTGATGTTTGCAATAATACATACCCTAGAGTCACAATGTCTTAAGGGAAGATATGCTCCACAAGACAAAATTTCTACATCATGATACATCTATCATCGAATATTTTTCACTAGCTCATCTTCAAGAAAGAATTTTGATCATATCTATATATATTTTCGACATATAAGCTTTTCCTACTGTAACAGGTTGTTCAAAAACGGCTCATGTTCTTCCATCAATTAATCTATGTTTTCCAAGATGATCTGGTTCGAATACCCATGGATTAGTTGTTTGCTCACTAGCTTTATAAAGTTCAAGAAACACTAGTTTTCTTAAAGCTTCTCGCTCGTATTTTTCGTCAAAAGGTGTTATTCTATAATGTTTGTTCATCGAGATTACTGCTAAACTGAGCAAAAATTCAAAGATATGTCCTACATTCATTCGTGAAGGTACCCCTAATGGATTCAATACCATATCAACTGGTATTCCATTTTGCAAATAGGCCATTTCTTGTCTCAGCAAAATTATTGAAATAATACCTTTATTATCATGTCTTTCAGCTACTTTATTACCCACTTGTATCTTATGTTTTTGTGATATATATATGTGGACTGTTTCCGCATTATCACTGGAATCATCTACTCTATTGATCCATCTCACATCGATAACTCGACCCTTTCCACCTATAGGTTCTCTGAGACAACTTTCTCTCACAGTCGATACCTCAATACCAAATATGGTTTGTAATAATCTTCCTTCTGGGGTACATAATGATTCTTATGTTGTTTGAGGCGTTAATTTACCTACCAAAACATCACTCGTTTCTATCCAAGATCCTAGCATTACAAGACCATTTTCGTCCAAATATATATATATATATATATATATATATATATATATATATATATATATATATATATATTTCACAATGATAGGCAACTATCCTCAATGCTTAAGTGCCCAAAGATAAATACAAGCATCCATCTCTATTTCAAATGTTGGTAGGTCGAAAAGAGAGTATTTATGTGTATATTGAAGCTTAAGTGGTTGAAAATCCTTGTCGGTCATTGGATTAGAACTTTTTATGTTCCTTGATTAAAAAGAAGAAAAATATGAGAAAAATTAAGAATGAAGTTTATGAAAAAAAATAATGTTTCCAAGTCTTGTACAAGTTCACAAGTAATGCTTCAAGAAGTTCATGTTCCTAAGATGTTCACAATATTCAATGTCACCTTACAACCAAACATGTCAGAGTGGTAATCTATTTTTTGGATTTCACTAGATTCCCTTCAACCAACATTGTAAGCATGGGATGAGGCTTCTTATGCAAATAAAGACACCTTATGGATTTGAAAAATAAGGTCCATCATACCATTATTATTAATTATGCCTAACTAGTCAGTGTTCAATTTGATAATTTTGTATGTATGAGCTTCCCTATCCACAAGTCAAGGCTATTGGTCTTTAAAAGTAATTGATTAGGGTATCTTGGGCTAGATATAATCAACACATACTCTTCCATATTTTAAGCTATTAAAGTGTGGCTTCAGTGATTTTTGCTTCAAACATCCTTCATGAGAATGGTTGTAATACTTTATAGGGCCTTTCAAAATTTCTTTGTTTTAGACTACAATTTAGAGATCAAATTATTTATCATCATGCCTCAAACATAGGTAGTGACGTTGGCCAAGGGGAATACGAAGAGATACAAAGAGCATTCCCCTATGAGGCCCTAAATTGTTATCAATGTTATTCTTCAGTAATCCCCCTTACAACTTGCTTTCAATCTTTCAAGATGTACTTCAAGTTTGATCTATGGTATTGAACTATCTATTCGGTGTAGTGTTGAGCATGTCCTAGCAATTGCCAAAGACAAATATAGTTTTATCAGCTCCTCATACCCAAGGGGAAAAAAGCATTGTCAAAACCCTAATTTTAAGTGATAACATTGCCAAATAGGATGTTCATTTTTATCTTCAAAGCACCTAAAATGAGTTTGCTGAGCTGGAGTGTCCATGAGCACTTCAATTCTCATGATTTTTTGTTTGTTTATTAATTGTTGAGTTTGGAGACGGTTTTTGTATTCAAAGCTATGCATTCACTATGTTTTCGTCATTACTACAACAAAATGAGTAATCGCAATTTATATCTAATAAAATGTTAGCAGTTGTCAGAACAGATTGAGCTTGAACCAGCATGTATTGAAAAATTGACACATTAACATTATTTCTTTCATCAGTTTCAATGAAATTATTGCCTGGCAAACGGGTCTCACTATGCCTTCATCAATTTTGAAGTAAATCTTGACTATCAAACTGCTAGCCACTCTCTTTTATCTAAATAGTTCACATGCAAAAGTTGCACCATACTCGAGAAACAGAGGCCAGCCATAAGTTGCTTCTTTGGTAGTCCTATAGACAAAATGCTATTTGTTGGGTCCTTTGCCTCCTACTAAATGGTATTTTCGAGGTTTGGGGGGAATTTTACTAGACCAAGTTTCTTTAATAAACTAGAAGCACATGCCTGCCTCATTTAGAGCTTATCACCATATGCCCTTTCCACAAAAAAATAGACTTAACGAACTTGGTGAGGCCCCTTTACAAATTTTATGCAAATGGAAACTTTAATTATCAACAATGGCAACTTTAATTAGCAGCCACCAAGCTATGATACTAAGACTCTAAAGCACAATTACAAACACTAAACTCCATTTTAAGGGAAATCCTTCTCTACATGTTTTAAGACCCTTTATTTGAAGAGAAAATAAAACTTCATACATATGCCTCCTAAACTAGAGGAAGAAGGATTACGTTCTTTTGATACTTTTCCAAAGGCTATCATTTTCCATACAAGTCATGCAAGCGAGAATGCTGCACACATTAAACAAACAAAAAATAAAATTAATAAAATGTGGAGGAAACTCAGAGTAGAGGTGCATCCCTGAGAAACAAAAGAGACTTCCGCACCAAAAAGTTGACGTGAGCAAGACAAGATGTTGGAGTTCATACTTCTTTAGTGTATGTATATACTAGAACTTGCTGGGAAAATGAGTTAAACCAGATATCTATTAAGATATAAGTTTACAGATAACATGAGGCTGCATTTTTGGACAGCCAACATTTAATACTATCCTACAATTAATATAAGTTGCCAACTTCATATATCACATATGTTTCATCACCAACTACTGAGAGAAAATTAACATTGCTTATTTCAACCATTACAAAATATGCCATCATGGATGAGACGTTCCATGGTTTGCATCATATGTTTAATCACCAGGATCTGCTAGTGGTGCCAAGAATAACTATTGCAAGAAATATATGCTTTTATCCCATAAATTCGGTAGAATATGATAATGTAGCAACACCCCAGACAAACTGAAATTTGGTGCAAACCTTTGACTACTAAATATCCACCATAAAATCAAGACAATAAAAAAACACACGAAAATATAAAATATCAGAGCAATGAATTAGAACGATAAGAGGCAAAAATCGCATGACCTTGTACTCCAGCAACTTATCAAGTAGGAGAAGGGCACTGTTGACCAATTTGAGAGAAAGAGCTTTTGCTTAAAGATTGCTTTAGCAAAAATGCTATAATTTACAAATAAGACTTGTTGGGAGCAAAATATTTGTACAAATCTACAACTTGATAATTACAGCTCTATGTTATGAAAGCTGGTTTAATACAATGTGACTCAAATCTTATCGCAAAATTTTGTATGAATAAAGTTGACTTCTGTAGCAACCTAGTCACGTCATTGAACCATCCAGCCAATCAAATTTATTAAACCTGGAAATAACCTTGCACAACAGCTCAAGGAAAGGTGTTCACGAGCACTGCCTTCACATTTGAAAAATTGTTATGAGGAAAAAACTGAGGACTGTCATTCCTTCATATAGGTTCGTCACTAGATTCTTGCTCCTCTTGCCTGAAAGTGTATAATTTACAAGCAGATAGGTTATTCCAACCTACTGCAATATTGTGCCACAGAATATACCTATTACAACGAATGAAACTTTATGAAACATAAATGAATGAAACTATTGAAGAATTGGTATATGACAAATATAGCATACAACCAAAGAAAAATAGATAATCATAGAGAAATTGATCTTCATGAGAATAATAAATACGTAGAATGGTCCAGAGCATGTAGTCTTTAGTCTACCAAGCACAAAAATACAACTCAAACAAAATGAACTCCCCCCAAAAAAAATCTTTGGGAGCTGTTTTCAAAATATAAAGGGAAATGCATGGATCTCCCATCCTTTTATCTCCCCAGCTATTAATGATAAATTACATGCCAAAAGCAGTGCATCTGTTCTTTCATTTATCACTTATTATAATATGAACACAAGGTTAAAGTCAATATCTCCAGGCATCACAAATATATTCTAGAAATTCTAGAAACATTTGCTATATAACCAACACAGGCTGCACTCTGCCATTTCATATTGCAACATTCAAATTCTTAATACATGTGTCAGCTATATACTATGCTGCAAGTTTCTCTAATCAACCTGTACAACTACATTTTTTGAAGTTGTCATGAATGATCAATATCAGATCATCTGATCAAAACTTAACAAAAATAGCCCATCTTTTTAACCCTTACCAAATGCTCTTGCAATCTATGAGAAAGAAAATACATATAACCCCTGGAAAACATAATAAACAATAAAGTAGTGACAAAAAGGTTGAGTATACCTGAAAAAGAAAATTTAACCTGTGCAACTCTTGGTTGTTGCAATGACGATTTACAAGATAAATCAAATAATCCATTCAGACTGCTCCAACAGCTTCGTCATGAATAGATTTGTAGAAAAGTATTAATCTACAAACTCGAATCCCAAACTCTAATTTATGTGCCTGAAATAGACCAGATTAAGAGCTTGCAATTAATTCAGAACCAATATTGGTCAACCAATGAATAAAAATAAAAATAAAAAAAGTAAAAAAAAAACTTCAGCACTGAAGGTTACAGGGGAGACAAAAACTTGATAAAATTGAACAGATTACCTTGCTGCATTCAAATTGATTGTTATTTGGCCTGTAATTTCTATCATCCGCTGGAATCTTCTGGCCAATCTGCCTGCTTTCATAGATATGGTCAAAGGGTACCTTGGGTTGTAGAAATCATAAGAGATACCAGCTGAAGTTAATGTAACATGATTATTTTCGCTTTTCTGAACCAATATGGGTCAAGATACCCAGTTTGCAAGAATCAACATTCCTGGAATGACAATTGGCTCCCTAAATCACTGGATAATTGAAGTATACCGCGCATTTGAAGATACGGATTCTCTAATAATTTTTCATTGTTGCTCTGATGGGCGCAAAAACAAACAAACAAGATGTTACTTTTGAAAATAATGGTGTCCAAATGAAGATAAAAAAATTAACTATGGAAAAATATCACTGGTAATATAACATTTTTCCTATGGACAAATAATTTGCATAATAATTTATTGGAAGACTGTCTAACATCTAAAATCTGATTCAAATCCCTCCCTCACTACAGTGATTTATAAGTAGAGTGATTATCTAAGTTCTAACAACTCTATCAGTTCAAACTTCACAAGGAGTTAAATTTGTTGAATGGATTCTTTAGACAACATCTTTTCCTTTCATGAAAATGCCGTGTATATTGCACTATGAATCAAGACACGTTTACATCATGATTATGAAATCCCAGGAAATAAAATAAACTAAGCTGATAATTTTGACAAGCCTGAGTCAAACCTATAATATAGCATACCTGTTGAGCCTTAAAGACAAGATTATGAAGCATACGCTGGTACTTGTCAGGCTCTTCAGTCATCATTCTCTGTGAAAGAACAATGCATGCCATATAAACAGAATTGAAGAGACTATAGAAGAGCAACTGGAACTTTACATGCTCTCTCAATGCATAAAATATAGATCTCACCTTCAAGAGAAATGCAGAGGTATAATATGCAACTCGTGGATCTGTATCATCTAATAAATACCTGGAAAAGTATGGCGACAAGGTAATTAACAATGTTCATAAAAGCATAGATAATGCAATAAGAAGGTTCTGTTAAACCTTCCCTTATTCAGCTTGGTAAATATATAAAAGCCTAAAAAGCAACAAGTAAAATACCTAAAAAATTCTTCACCTCCAACATCTTGAAATGCAGCTTGGTTTGTAGCACATTTACCAATTAGTAACAACAGAAGTGCTGCCCGTGTATCAGAAGCACCACCAGGTATATTTCCTCCTCCCTTGCTACCAACAGCATTGCCTAATGCCATATCATCAGTTGCTGCCCCAGCCAGTTGAATCAGTGGCCAATACAAAAGAGCTGTAGGAGTAGAATTTACTAGTTGCCTAGGGGCTGCAGCATAACCCCTTAGTAATAATGCTGCCATTGATGTTGAATTACAATTAGAAGGTATTAAACCACTCCCCAAAACGGATCTATTTGCATGTTTATCATCTCCATAATGCCTATCCCCTTGCTCAGTACCGAACAGTAAATTATCAGGTCTATCATAGCCAGTGTAACTATTGCTGAGACTATCAAAGGCTGTGGTATCTCTTATATATGCATTACTGTAAATAGAAGATGTCATTGATGGAGATATTCTCAAACAAAGTTGAGAAAAAAGCAGGTCACACATCTGCAACAATTACCAGCAGATAATTGAGGTTAGTTCTGTTTTAACCTTCATATATGAGACAACTCAAATATCAATGGCAGAATCAAGCAATAAGAACTTTCCTTCCCAGAGAAGCAGATTCAAACTCCAGAACCATATTTCCACTACCACAAACACTTTTTGTTCCTAGGATATAAAAGGATAATGACAATTAGATCTAGAGAAGATCAAAAGTAACATCACTATGTTCTGCAGAAAGGACACTACTCAAATACTATATATAAACGAGTGGCTGCAGAGTGTTTTAATTACAAAAGAAAGCCATTTCCAAGCAGTGGGACATGCAAGAAAACAAATTCTAGATATTAAAAGAAATCTAAGACCACAAATTTTTAAAATAATTTCATTGATAGTTTGGAAATACAAGCTTCCTTGGATCAAAGGCACCACCAGAAATCAATAATCATACCGATCATGGCAACATAATGGACAAGCAACAAATTCAATCATATAATACTTGAAGAAACAAATCCTAAAGATTAGTAAACCGAATACTTCGACGATTAGATAATTATCTCAATGCATAGTTTGATTTCATGTGGGCAATATGTAACCAATGGAACTGCAGAGCAGTAGAACCAGGACATCATTGATGATTCCTTTCTATGATACTTCGGGATGTAGTGTAGACAACATTTTTAAGTGTTTATTTTGCAATGATATAATGAAGGTTTTTGCAGTTCACAGAGTCAAAGAATAGAGTTAACTATTGCTAATAGAATGCCAGTATGAAGGCTTGGGACAGTCTGCAAAGTCAGAAAAATTACCTTCGGCTTGCATGTACAATGTAGATCTGCTTGCAAAAGCTTCCTTTCCATTTTATGTTTCACCAATGATTTAGTTTAGTAGAAGTTAGTGGCTATAATCCGCTAAACATGAGACTCACGCCATGTAAAAGAAAGTCATCATGTCAAGATTTCAAAACCCTGGGTGGACCAATCTCTCATAAAATTTATTTTCCCTACAATCTAAAGGCAACTTTGATGTTAATCATTTAATATTTGACCTTCAAGAAAATTTATTGGCCATTAAACATGTTAACACCTAGGTTTTCAGCACCTGTGAACCTATTCTTGTAGGTAGTTTTCAAATTGGATGCTTGTTAACACATGATTGATGGTACAGATCAGCAACAAGTTCTGATTATACCAGCAATGATTGTACACCCACGAGCAGCTGGAACCATAGTTTTAAAAACCTGAACCGGGTTTCGAACCGGCCACCTATCTAACCATGATTCGAATACGAACTGGATCAAACCGGATTCAATAAACCGGAATTGGAAAAATACACATAATAATTAATTTTAATGAAAAAAAATATATTTTTAAGATTACAAACCATGATTCCAAAGAATCCAAACCATTGGAGACAAAATATGGAAAGTCTTCTCATCTATATACCATGTAAGGTTGCATATATCAAAATGGCACTAAATGCAATACATATCAATTATATAATTGATAAAATACATAACCAATGAGGCTCTATATGGCTTCTAGAGCCCCAAAACAATGCTACAATGAGGCTCTAAATGACCTCCTAAGTCCAAAATCAATGCTACAACTCAAGCCACTAGACCACTAGCCTACTACAAATCATTGATCGACATGATCACTCATCAAACTCATCACCACTTCTACACACGGGATCATCACCAGGAGCTACATAAACATCATGTAGCTCAAAGTTTGAGGACTCCTCAAACTCCTCTCTAGCCTCAATAGAAATTCTAGTAGTAGCATGAGCAACATCACTAGGACTAACAGAACTAGAAGCACGAATTCTCTGAGTTGCACGACTTTTGCTTCTCTCACGAGTCACCATATCATATATGTCATGTTAGGTCTTGTTGGTTCACTTCCTTCAACTCATGGTTCAACTACCAGCTTTGCCTTAGGATCAACACCCCCAACACCACTAGACAGCTCCAAACTAGCTCCAAGATGACAAAGAACCTCCAAACTTGTAGTTGTTGCTCCAAAACTTAATGTTTTTATGAAATTGCCCAACCTCTCATATGCACACAAACACTAGAAATCAAATGTGTGAGGCAAATAGGAGCTCAGGCATCCTTTTATAAGCTTAGGGGGGCAGATTTAGAAGCGAACCCACCATGGTTTGCTAAAAACGACCTCCAAAAACTACCTGGGAGTCCCATCAACATGCCCAACCATACAGCTTCCTGACCGGTCAGATTTTTACAAAAATTGGTTGGTCAAGTACAAAACCGGTTGAACCAGCCGGTTTGGTACCAAATCCGACCGATTTGGTACCTAATCAGTCTTGACCAACCAACCAATGAAATTTGTTGGGTCGTTGGATATCTCAGGGAGCTAGCCATTCGATTTGACTGATTTTCGGATCAATCGAACCATTTTTTAAAACTGTGAAAATTCCCTTGGTACGAAGCAACTGAAATTAATTATCCTAACTGATTAACAGTGTACTAATTTTCTGGTTAATATCGAATTAATCACATTGCAATTTCTTCACTAAAACTAAATACTATGGAAGCAAAAATATGAACTGAGAAATGCTAGCACACACACATTAAAGAGAGTTTTTTTGGACAAACGTCCCCGAAAAATGCCAATGTGTGAAAATCGGTGCAACAGCTGACGGTTTATTTTATTATGCAGCAGTGAATTTTGAGTACAATCTTTGGAAGCCCAACTGGCTATCCAAACACAAAAGATATGACAAAAAATATTAGGAGAGAAGGTTCTCTCCCTCCACCAACAAACCCTAGACTCTGTCTTCCATTGAAAACAAGTCGCCCAACCCCTGTGCAGGTATATTCTGCTTTTGACGATTTGTGCGGCTGTGTTGGGAAAATGCACGTAATACTCACGATTGTACAGGGCAAACCTGCGCGAGCGTAACTGCGACCTGTCAGACAATTCCGCGCAACCTTTGAAGCTGATATGGGCTAGTTACATTGTGGAATACTTTAGTCACTCACATCTGCCTCTTCCGAAACTAGAAATCCTCCTCCAGGTCATTTCCTTTGCTCCTCTAACACTTTGCTACTCAATCTCTGACTTGATCACTCCTAAATCACTTGCACTAGAGAATCAATCTGTCTAGATCACTGAGTATCTGCAATTGGTCACACTCTCAAGTGCTTCTCACCTTCAAGTGTTCTTCAAAGTGTATTATCCATCTACCCATCGACTTCTTCTTATCTCCAGTTGAGACTTCAACAACCATGATTAAAACTTAACCAATGGTGGAGATTATCTCTAAGTCGATCTGTGTGAGTTTCTAAATAATTCACACCTTTCTCAATTAATTTCTATTACTCAACACCTTTTTCCTAAGTTAGACTTAGGAAATTTTTAATTATGGTCAATTAATTTAATTGACCTATCTCTAGGTGGAATTTCTAGAAACGATTTTTGGGTTTTGGAGAACTCATGTGTTTTAGCCTCTTCACAAAGTTTCAAGGCTAGAACAACTCTGATGCTACAAGAATTAGCACTCCCTCTTAGCAAGGAAGATGTTCTAGTGTTGCACTGCTCCAACACCCTGTCTCTACATCATCCTCCATACGTTGTTGATGTCTGGCCACTATCATTGCCTGTCATTGCCCACCAACCTCTGTGCAACTCTAATGTTGCATCAATGTTGCTGCTGACATTGTTATCCTCTTGCTAACTTTGCATCTGCACTGCAAATCCCTCTTAATTGTTGCTACTGCTACTGCAACTATTGCGATTGAGAAGCATCTGAAATACTAAATTAATTGTGTCTATGCATTGCATCTGTCTTTTGAGCATCTAACTGCTACTAGCCTCTGCACTATCCACTAAAGATCTTGTGAAGTTGCTAACTCTGCACCGAACCACCTGCTCTGTTGTCAACTCCGCATCTACGCTCTTTAGCACCTTACTGCAACTAGCCTCCAATTGTCACTCGAGAATTTGACTACATCAACTGACATTAATCCATCCCGCTACTGAATATTGTGGTCCATGTAGCAAGGTAATTATCCATGAGGAGGACACCTCAATGGACCATATCCAAACTCTACAACTCTAGGACTATAACTCCATATCGCCCCACCTCTCTCTTGAAGGTATAGCTGCAAACATGGCAAAATTTTCCTCCAATCTGGAGGACAATTTGTCTATTTCTGTGGATGTTGTCACATGATCTTGCTTCTCCTGCTTGCCCTTCTTCCTGAGAGGACAATCGGTATTGTAGTGGCCAAACTCACCACACCTGAAGCACTTGACCTTTAATGCAAGGGCCACATTCTCCTCTTCCTTCTCACCCTTCGATCCCTTACTGTTGCTTCCATTGATAAAGCTCTAGAGCTCGCCTCATCTCCTCCTGCTGCAGGTCTAGCCACATCCTGTCCAACCTAGGTAATGTGTCTCGACCCAAGATGCTCTGAACAAAGACTTGCCACTCCTCTAAGGCATTTTTTAGGGTCAAACGTACAAGTTTTGTAGGTTGAGGTGCCTCCCCAACGACTGCAAGTTTATCCCAAATTTCCTGAATTCTGGTGAAGAAGGGATTTATGCCTTCACCCTTCTGCATCCTAATGTTTCCCAGCTTCTCTTGCCGAAACATCTTCCGCTGCTTGAAAGGATCTGATACAACTGAGTGAGAGCATCCCACATCTCCTTGGCAGTATTCTTGCCAGATATATGTGAAACTATATGGTCTCGGACTTCATCAAAGATCATTTGCTTCGCCTTTGCCATCTCTTTCTTGTATTCCTTCAGCTGATCTACATCATTAGGTACTGCCACCACAGTATCTGCATAGGTCCTCAAGCCAAATTCATCAAACAAGAAGGACATCCTAGCCTTCTAGATGACATAGTTGGAGGCTCCCTCCAAGCCATCCTGATCTCTAATCCTAGCTATGGCCATCTCTAAATTTGAACCGAATCTCCCTCTTCCCCTTCTCGGTTGCTAAATCTACTATTCGCACTCCCTTCTGGAGTGAGAAATCTGCCTACTGCAACTAGAACCTTGGATTTCTAGGCTAGAAGCCCTGTAAGAGAAATTTCCCTCTTTGTGTGCACTATCTCATCCACCCAACAATGAATCTGCTCTAGCACACTACTGCAAGTCCTCTGTGCCCATACAAGAATCCGCTCTGTGAAAATTTGTGTCATTGTTGCTCCTAGATTCAATGTACTTGCGGCGTTTCCGTACTTGTGAAGTTGTTCAATCTAAACTTATGCGGTCCACATGGTTGTACAGCAATATCTCACGAGACTCTCGCGGCTTATCGGAGCTAACACGAGCGCTCGTCCGAAAAATTCGTCTTGTAGCTCCTTCTGAGCCCAAATTTTTCCCTTCACCCCTGAGCTTCTTGTCTGTCAAATAAGCTCCTGAAACCAGGTGAAAATTCCCTTGAAACGTAGTAACTGGAATTAATTCTCCTAACTAGTTAACAATTTATAAATTTTCTGATTAATATTGAATTAATCACATTGCAATTTCTTCACCAAAAATAAATATTGCGAAAGAAAAGATATGAACTGAGAAATGATAGCAGACACACACAAAAGTGACAATTGTTTTTGGAAAAACGTCCCTGGAAAAGCCCAATATGGGATAACTAGTGCAACAGCTAAAGGTTTATATTATTATGCACTCGTGAATTCTGAGTACAATCTTTGGAAGCCCAGCTAGTTATCCAAACAACAAGATCTATCAGAAAATATTTGGAGAGAAGGTTCTCTCCCTCCACCAACAAACCTTTGCCTCTATCTTCGGCTGAAAATTGGTCGTTTAACCCCTGTGCAGGTCGATTCTGCTTCTGACAGTCTGCGCAGCTATTCTGGGAAAACTCGCGCGATACTCATGGTTGTACAAGGAAAACCCGCGCGACAATAACTACAACCTGTCAGACAATTTTTCACAACCTTTGCAACTGATCTGGGCTAGATGCACTGCAGAATACTTCAATCACTTGCTTTTGCCTCTTTCGAAACTGGAAATCCTCCTCTAGATCATTATCTCTGCCCCTCTGACACTTTGCTACTCGATCTCTAACTTAAACACTCTTGCTAAATCACCTGCACTAGGGAATCAATCTGTCTAGATCACTGAGTATCTGCAACTGGTCAAACTCTCAAGTGTTTCTCACCTTCAAGTGTATTCTCCATTTAATCATTGACTTCTTCTTATAATCTCCAGTTGAGACTTCAACGGCGATGATTAAAACTTAATCAATGGTTGAGATTATCTGTAAGTCGATCTGTGTGAGTTTCTAGATAATTCACGTCTTTCTCAATTAATTTCTATTAATTAACCCATTTTTCCTAAGTTACGAAATTTTAATTATGGTCAACAAATTTAATTGAGCCATCTCTGGGTGGAATTTTCAAAAACAATTTATGGGTTTTGGAGAACTCATGTGTTTCAGTCTCTTCACAAAGTTTCGAGACTAGAACACCTCCAATGCTACAAAAACTAGGTTTGGAACATGGCCATCATATTTTGCATCATTTGGGTTTGAGACTCTTAAACTTTTATGTCTTTCGCATTACATAGCCTACCATTCCAACAACTGTTGATGTTGCTCCTGCATTTATTCCAATTTTGCACGAAGCGGGGACAAAGAGGGGACAATTTTTGGAAGCAAAGTGTCAAAAACGTGATTTTCCAAAAACCTTCAGAGGCAAAGTGTCTCATAAGCGTGTATGTGTGTGTAATGTCCCCGACCACTTAGGAAGCTTATGAAGAAATCCGCTAGCCTAACATGGTTCCTGTAGGCTAAAGCAGAGAAAAATTTAATAAAGGGACTTAATTCACCTGAGGAAACATTATAAAAGTTCAAGGGGTGAAAAGGGGACATTTCCTAGGCAAGTGAAAAGTCACTTTAACTTTATTAAGTGAAAATATTATAGATTGACTTTACAAAAGTTAAAAGGGTAAAATGGCAGCGAAAGTAGCCATAAGTTTATAAAAGATAAAAAGTGAAGAGGCTCTCCTCATTCATTCGTTTTTGTTTTTTAAGAAAAGAACTTTTGGAGATTTTTGGGGAGATATTTAGAGTTTGAGAAACCCTAGCTGCCATAGTTGGTTTCAGTGTTGAAACTATACACTCTAACTGGTTGAAGGAGTGAAATCACTTAGATTTCACCATTGTGATTTTATGGAGAAAATGACTTGCAGAAGAATCTAAGGTATTGAAGTGTTATCATTGATTTTACATTATGATGTTGTGTTTATCATATTTCTTGTCAGATTGAAGAAACTCACTAGGAGTCTCAGCTTCAGGATCCCCTCAATGGGTCGATTTAGTGGCCAAGTTTCCCATTGTTGAAGGGTACGAATTTATGGGTTATTCAAAGGGCCAGGGCACCAATATTGTGTTAAAGTTTTGTTGGTCGATTTCTTTGGACTGAGTAGGGGTAGAGTTCACCATTTAGAGTATGCTCACATTTTTTAGGCTGGGTGTATACAGTCACCTTTGCTGGTGGCCGATTTTGCTGCGATAACTGTGTATTCTCGCTAAGGAAGGCCGAGGGCAGATATTTCATTTGTTGGGCACGATTTGGAAGGAAAGAACATTACGGCCTGTGTTGAAACGAGTCTCACTTCTGTTGGCGGGTTGTGTGTCATATTCCAGGGCAGAGACCATGATCTGCAGAGAAGAAACGAGCAGGGGGGTTGGCTGGACTTACACATTCTGGGCTACGTATAGTATTGTAGTTTCAGGTTGTTGTGGAAGGCAGTGTACAACAATGTTTGATGTGATACTCCCTCTGGGTTACTCTTGCTACAAAATAAAAAGTTTGAGCATTTCATCAAAGGCACTTCATAATGCTCCAATCAGGTTCCATTGTTCTTTTCAATTTGCAAACTCAACTGTAATATAAATCCCACAACTGTGTAATTTCCAGAATTCTTATTACCATTGTTCTTGCTCTTTCTCTTCATTGCTTATACTTGTACCATCCTTAAATGAATTTCTAGGCTTAATGAGAATCAAATAATGTTGTTATGAAGCATTTCCATGTCAGGTATTGATCACTGTGTGTGTTATACGAATTAAAATTTATGAAAAGTGCATCTACAACAGTGTGGCCAAACTGTTTGACAAAAGGCATCACTGAAAATTCTAACATAAACTCCGGAATTTGTTCAAGATTTAAGGATTTTCCCGAGCGAAATTTTACAGTGGTATCGGAGCATGTTCTTGGACAGTTGGTGGTCTAAGGGTAGCTTGTTAGTGACGTCATGACAGAGGAATGTCCTTTTAGAGGGATAACTTACAAGAGAAAGCATGCACATAGAGAACCCACTCCTATTAGAGAAGAAGATATTACATATAGTGAGACTGAAGAAACGCCAAAGAAGGGTAAAGGGATAGAAGAAACACCTTAAAGAGAAGAGCCAAACATGGGTGACAAGGAGGAACAAGTCTTTAACAATTTGCTCAGGGTAATAAATAATTTGGCTAAAGGCCAAAACGAGATCGTGGATTTGATGAAAGAGATGACAAACAGAGGAACCTCCACCAGAAAGGAGCCAATGAATGGAGAAGGGTCTAACAGTGTAAAGGGCAGTCAAGCCCATACTACTACACAGAGCCATTCATGCTCATTTAGCAAAACTCCCAGACCAAACATGCCTCACTTCTTACGTGAGACAGGGGACCAAACAGAGTAGACTAGTCAAGTGATTCCTTATGTAGATTATATGGAGGAATACCAAGCATTGGGACGATATTTTTGGGCTTCCATGAGCTTAAGTGATTTCTGCCACCTTCAGTTGAAAAGCAAACCCAAACCATTCTAAAGAGCTTTGAAGCGGAATAATGAGCTACAAAATACATTGGGGAACGTGACCATCCCTTGTTTTAATGGGTCATCCAAATGCTTAGCTCAGTCGTGGGTACAGAAATTGGATACATATTTCCAGCTGCACCAGATGACAGACAAGGCTATTAAGATAGCCACATTACACTTGGATGGCGAGGGCCATGAGTGGTGGTACCATGTGATGGCAACTATGGGTCACAACAGCATCACCTCATATACTGAGTTCACTCAGAGACTCATTGAGCAGTTTGACAGAAAGGATTCGAAACTTCATTTTAGAGAGTTGGAACAGCTTAGGAAGAGAGGCAGTCCGGAGACTTACATTTCAGAGTTTCAGAACCTGGCATTTATTGTCACAGATATCTCAGAGGCCCGATTGGTGTTTGTAAATTTATGCAGATGTTCTATGCTTGATGCAACTTTAGTTTCTCTTCAATTTCAGTCAGCAATCAACAATAAAGTAAAATGCTAATAGAACATACTAGTAGATCAACAGAAGACAAGCCAGAAATATATATATGTGTTGGTGCGTTACGGCGATCAACAGCATGCTTCAACCAGCAAAGTCTTATTGGTCAGCCAGCCCAGTATGTGTCACATCACCCTCATCAAACAATCCAAGTCAACCAAAGTCAACACAGTCCAAATAGTCAACGATGTCCAGAAAGTCAACGCAGAACAGCAGCAAGTCAAAGTCAACACAGCACGGTCAACAGCAATGTTATCAGAACCGAACTGGTTCTGCAAAACCGGCCGGTCCGACCGGTTTGGAGGCAAAACCGGTCTGAACCGGCCCTCCGAACCGGAAAAGACCATTTCCGTACAGAACCGGCCGGTTTGGTACCAAACCGGTCCGGACCGGTCCAGTGACCGGTTCAACCGGTTCACATGGGCATGATTTGTCTCAGGTTCGCCGATTCTCGCTGTGATTTGTTCCATCACCTAGGGTTCGACATTCATCTCTTTGATTGGTAATGTTGGCTCGCATATCCTATTGATACTCACACAAATTACAAGGGCTCGGTCCTTTAACGTCGTGTCAATCTGAGGTCGGATGTTCTCGCATCTATGGCTAAATGGATTCACATTCTCTGTGGTTGGCAGTGTCTCACATTACCCTTAGGTATGATTGGTTATATATTTGTGGTAGAATCTCGCACGGTTCTCTGTATACTCACACATTGTTATATCTCTGCGGTGCTCGTATTGATATATACATCAGTGCTCCCACACAGGCATGCATGACCATGACGCTGCTTTGCACTCTCATATGGCTCACCGTTTATTCTCAAGCTCGATGACACCGTGACCGTAGATTACAAGTTGGCACAGTTATTCACATCACGTGGGTCCGTAGTCGGGCAGCTCTAAGATTACATTCCAGGGCAAAGAATTAATCGTATAATAATAGATCAAATAGTTCAGCATACACAGTTGCATGGTAACAAAGGGGCTGATGGAATAGCACTTAACACACTTTTGATGTGACACAGAAGACTGAAACTTATTCATGTAATGCACACTCACAGACCTTGAGGAACACTGATTCCTCAATTCCTATATGCTTGACCACCAAGAGTTGTAATTCTTGATAGTGATGTTATGGGTCATTGGTCTAACAGTGTTTCTTATAATTGAGAGAGATATGATGTTTGATAGTAGTGGTACCCTTGATGTATGAGAATGTCTATAAGACAGTATCCATATATGCTCTTGATGAAAGGCAATGAAAGTATCCCTGGTTGCATGTCTGTTATACTATTGCTCGAGGCGCAATCAATTGCTAAATAAAACCCCTGAAACAAGCAACATTGTCTTGGATGACTTTGATCCAACATCAGAATGGGTTGTGGAGAGTCAAGCACTAGTATTTGACAATGAAGACCTTTCTTGGTTGGACTTGGACCCACCTCCACAGGATGCAGAGGCAAATACATCAGAAGCACTAGTAGTAACTTCAGGGCTAGGGGAATCAAGCCATAATCCCATTGCAGACTTGGATGATCATGCTACTCATTCTTCAGATGAGGATGAGGAGGATGAGGATGAGGAGGAAAAAAAGATTCGATGTGAACACTTTTTGAGATTTGAATTCATATACACAAGACACAATAGCAGGTTTGCAGGCTGAGAGCAACACCAGTGATCTAGCATGTTATTTTGGACTACAGGCACGTAGAGCCGCTTTCTTTGGATATTAGAAAGCATTTTGTTCACCATGTTTGCACCAATCATAGGTTTCATATCTCAGACCCATACAAATGAAACTCTTGCAGCACGAAGTTTAAATGGGAGTTTTGGATTAATATGGATGTACATGAATATATCTGGTTTTTCTTTAAAATATGAATATTTTATGTGTTTTTGGTAAACCGGTTTTTTTCCGGTTCCGGTCCGGTTCCCGGTCCACAAGGTTTTTCGGTTCGATAACCGGTTCGGGTCCAATAACATTGGTCAACAGTCAACCTTTGACCTCAATTCTTGTGCCAAATAGTACAGACTGCAGATGTGCCAAAGTTCAGCTCCGTTTGACTATGCGTTGACCAAAGTCAACACTGGTCAAACCTGCGGTGGAAGCCCTAGCTACAGTAGAAAAGTCAACGTCCTTCTCACACGTGTTAACAGGAAATTGCCTCCAAGTAGCTCGAACCAATCAGAAGAGGAGAGAGAATGTGTGAGGATGAGATGAGAGAAATGTCCTCCAACGTTGACCTTATTTTATCCATCAGTGAGGGTGTGTGACACATTTGTTGGGGGTGTAAAACCTTAAGGCCGACCTGCACATATTTTGAATAGATTAAAAATAAATTCAAAATAAATGTTCTGCTCATCGGATCAAGATGATCTTTAAATCAATCTTGCACCTCTCCGAAAGAGGAACCCAATAACAATATTGGTATCTTCATCTGAGCATCACAACATGGAGTTTTGACCTAGTTGTCCAAATTAACACTCCCTCTCAACTAGGGAAAACTCCATCCACCTGTGCAATCCAAACATCGTGCGTCATCCCGCTGTGACTTGCTTTGTTGGCCTCTTTATTTCAGAACAGAAGTGGGTCAGTCACAAAGGCATCATTCCCGGCTGACAGATTCAGCCTAGAGGTCCGAAACCTCTATAAGACTCACAAAGAGTCTCATACCAACCCGAAGTCAGTAGGAGGTCCGAAACCTCACTAGACTTGATCCCAGATCAAGTGGTTGGACCGTGCCATCCTAGATAGAGAGTACGACAATCTCTAATGCATCCATCAGTCTTTGCTACTAGTCTCTAGCTTTTCCCACCTCACTAGCCAAATGAGAGGTACTTTCCATGAGCCCTGAACTCGATGGGTAGGATGCATACGGGGCACAGATTATGAGAGGTGAACCAACTCAATCATCACAACGGTGGGGCAGAAGCACACCAACAAGGTTCGGCAAGCCTAGCGCTGTGGTTGCTTATAGCTCCAAGAAGCTATCTCCAAAGCCCCCTAGAGCTCCCAAAGCTCATCGTCCAACAAGACCCTCATCAAAGGGTCATTCCATGATACCAAGAGTCTCACGGAAAGTTTGGAACTTGACCTTCCCCAAGGGCTTTGTGATAATATCCACGACCTGCTCCTCAGTTCCTATATGATCGAGCCTTACGGCGCCTCGCTGTACCATATCCCGGATAAAATGGTACCTGATATCAATATGCTTGGATCGATCGTGGAACATGAGATTCTCGGACAAACGAATCCCACTCTGGTTATCACAGAGTATCACGATGGTATCTGGAACATGCCCGAACAGCTCACTGGAGAGCTTTCGCAACCAAATTGCTTCACAACAAGCCATACTCATTGCAATGTATTCGGCCTCTACGGTGCTCAAAGCCACTGACTTCTACTTCCTGCTCATCCATGATATCGAAGCAGATCCAAGTGAGAAGCAACATCTCGATGTCCTTATACGATCCACCACACTGCCAGCCCGATCGGCATCAGTATATTCAAGGAGTGTCACGCTCCCGGCAGGGTATCTCAGCCCATGGTTTATCGTGCCCCGAAGATATCTCAAAAGATTCTTGGCACCAACCCAGTGAGTGTGATGAGACTCAACCATCTGTTGACTCAAAGTGTTCACTGCAAAACATATATCTAGACGGGTGTTCACTAAGAACATCAGGGCCCCTACGAGTTGATGATACTTAGTAGGATTTGCTAACACGGGCCCAACAGCGCTGCCACTAGACTTCTTAAAGTTTAGCTCCATCAGTGTTGACACGGACTTACAGTCCACCATACCAAATCTTTCCAGAAGCTTCACAATGTATTTTCCTTGAGAAAGGAAAATCTCGCCAAGTTTCTGCCAGACCTCCAGGCCTAGGAAATAGTGCATCGGTCCTAGGTCCTTCATCTTGAACTCAGCAGCGAGCTCCCTTTTGTACTAATGAATGAGAGGGTCAACACCTATCAGGAAGAGGTCGTCCACATACAGCACCAGAATGAGAGGCTTCTCTATATCAACCTTGAAGTAAAGGTTCAGATCAGCATTACTACGAGTGAAGCCCAGCTTCATCAGGTAGCTATCTATCCTCTCGTACCAAGCTCTGGGTGCTTGCTTCAGCCCATAAAGGGCTTTCCTCTTTACAATCTGCAAACATGGGTGTCCCCGATCCGGACTAACCCCTGCAGGTTGCTCCCCATACACCTCTCTTCCCCTTATAGCACTATGCAATGCACACATCCATCTGATGAAGACTCCACCCTTGCGTAGTAGCAAGGGCTATGATAGATCAAATGGTGGTATATCGTGCCACAGGTGCAAATATGTCATCATAGTCTATGCCTTCCTTTTGAGAGAAGCCACGGGCAACGAATCTTGCCTTGAACTTTTCAGCACTTCCATCATATCCATGCTTGATCTTGTAGAGCCATTTCGAGGTGACAACTGCTTTGTCCTCCGGTCTTGGAACCACATCCCAGACATCATTCTTCATTATGGACTCATACTCTTCGTGCATAGCATCCTTCCAGACTTGATGCTTTACAACTTCCTCAAAAGATCCAGGCTCAGATTGTACAATAGTACTCATGGCTGCTAGATACAATTGGTATCTACTAGGCTTCTTGCTTTCACAGAATGTCCCCCTTGGGGCCATATGTCCCTCGACATCCTCGAGAGTGTCCATGAGCCATGATGGTCTCTTCCCCAGTGAAGGAGGTGGATCAATCGGGTCCATCGGTCCTTCAACATCGGGCATCGTCTCATCCTTCGGTTCTTCTTGATTTCCAGGCCTTGCTTCATGGTCTTCCTCAGATCTCAGAAGATTGACTACTTTCCTCAGGGAAGCATCTTCGTCAAAAGTGACATTGTGGCATATCTCCACTTCCCTTTGACCAGGCACATAGACTCTATAGGCCTTCGAAGTTTCGCTGCAGCCCACAAACATTCCCTTATTCCCAAAAGCATCCAGCTTGCTCCTCCTCTCTTTCGGCACATGAAAATAAACAAGACATCCAAAAACTCTAAAATGTGAGACGTCAGGTTTCTTACCAATGAAAACCTCTTCGGGAGTTTTGGAGTCCAAGGCGGAATGTGGGCATCGGTTTTGTATGTACATAGCAGTGTTCGCAGCTTCTCCCCACAGAAACTTCAGTAGACCCTGGTCACATAGCATTGCACGGGCAGCTTCCACAATGGTCATGTTCTTTCGTTTAGCAACGCCATTCTGCTCAGGAGAATAGACAGTTGTGGTCTCCCTCTTAATGCCAGCTTCTCTACAAAATTTCTTGAACTCGTTCGTCTCATATTCAGTGCCATTATCGGTCCTCAATATCTTGATCTTCTTCCATGTCAGATTTTCCACCAAGGCTTTCAAGGTATGGAACCACATGAAAGCCTCATCCTTCTTCTTCAAGAAGTATATCCAAGTTTTACAAGAGAAGTCATCTATGAACGTCATATAATAAGAACATCCTCCCAAGGATGTCACGGGCAGCATACCAGACAGATCATAATGTACTAATTGCAAGACATCAGATGTCTTTGTGACACTTGAGGGGAAAGGTCCCCTTGTATGCTTTCCTTCGGCACAACCCTGACATACACCTTCATGATTATTTGAGAACTCGGGCATCCCCGTCACCACCTTCCTTGCTTCGAGAAGGGCTTTGTAGTGAAGGTGTCCAAAACTCCGGTACCATAGTTCAATCTGTCGGATAGTATCACATGTCATCGCTCCCAGTGGACTTCCTCCAACCTGGTAGAGTGTATCAACTCTAAACCCAATCGTGATATCTTCCATGAAGATCTTCTTCCACATGCGCACCTTTCCATCAGTGAATGCCACATTGAAACCTTTGTCTTCCATGGCCGATATAGACACAAAGTTCTTCTTCAAATTAGGTACATATAGTACACATCCTGCAAGCAAAGGACTTGACCTTGAGACAAGTGGAGGGTCACAGTCCTTGTCCCTTTCACAGGATGTGGCATTATCTCCAAGGATAATTTCCAGATTAGTATCCTTCTCAACCATATCAGAGAGTGCTTCCTTGAACCCAGTGATGTGCCTTGAGGCACCACTATCTATCAACCAGACATCCATAGTGTCAGGTGGAGATGCAATAGAGAGAGCAGATACAAGAATGTATTCATTTCTTTTATCAACAAATATTTGATTCTCATACCTGGAGTTTCTGACTGAGTGGTTGGTTGATCATATTTCCGCCTGAGGGAGCTTTCCTTAGCTGTTGTTCCTTTGATTGTCATTCCTCCGATTGTTGTTGTTGTCATCACCATTGGGAGAATCCTTCTTGAAAGGACATTCTCTAGCATAGTGACCTGGCTTATGACAAGTGTAACACTTGCCCTTCTTTCCTTGGGCCCCTGCTCTTCCTTTGTTCTTTGGACCACCAAAGTTCTTTCTAGAATGAGCAGCATAGGTAGCATTTCCTTCATTTTCATACTCCTTCATTCTTGTCTCTTCTTGAATGCATCTCGATAGTACTTCGTCAAAGTTAGGTATAACATTATTATTTAGAATGGTAGTGTTGAACACATGCCATTTGGATGGGAGCCCTCCAAGAGCAGTGAGTACCATCTCTCGATGAGCTATTGTTTCCCCAATAGCCAGCAGATTGTTCATATCTCGGTCAGCTTCAAAAAGTATGATTGAACAGACTCATCCCTGCCTTTCTTCAGATTCTTTAATTGATTCTTGAAGAATAAGACTTGATTCACATTGTTGGCCTTGAACATGTTGACCAACTTATCATACATTTCTTTTGATGTGCCCAGCTCAGAGATGTAGGCAACCAGACTCTTGTGAATTGAGTCCCTGATCATCAGCTTTGCTTTGATCTCTACCTTCTTATACTTTGTTTTGGCGGCAACAGTTGCAGTGCATGGAGGCTCTTGGATTTTACCCTGCACATAGTCCATGACATCTTGGTCTTCCAACATAAGATCCAACGTCATCTTCCAAGCATGGAAGTCATCCTTTCCAGTCAATCTGTCATCAGCCTTGAAGCCATTGTAGTTTGAGGAACCCATCCTCTTCTTCGGTGATTGCCACAAATTAGGGCTTTGTCTTCACCTTAGCTTTGATACCATGTAAATTTATGCAGATGTTCTATGCTTGATGCAACTTTACTTGTTCTTCAATTTCAGACAACAATCACATAAACAATAAAGTAAAATGTTGATAGAACATGCCAGTAGATCAACAGAAGACAAGCCAAATATATATATATGTGTGTGTGTGTGTGTGTGTGTTGGTGCGTTATGGCAATCAGCAGGATGCTTCAACCAGCAAAGCCTTATTGGTCAACAAGCCTAGTATGTGTCACATCACCCTCAACAAACAATCCAAGTCAACCAAAGTCAACACAGTCCAAATAGTCAACGTTGTCCAGAAAGTCAACGCAAAACAACAGTAAGTGAAAGTCAACACAGCACGGTCAACCTTTGACCTCAATTCTTGTGCCAAATAGTACGAACTGCAGAAATCGAAGTTTATGCCAAAGTTCAGCTCTGTTTGACTATGCGTTGACCAAAGTCAACACCGGTCAAACCTACGGTGGAAGCCCTAGCTGCAACAGAAAAGTCAACGTCCTTCTCCCACATGTGAACAGAAAATTGCCTCTAAGGAGCTCGAACCAATCAGAAGAGGAGAGAGAATGTGTGAGGACGAGATGAGAGAAATGTCCTCCAACGTTGACCTTATTTATATGCATCAGTGAGGATGTGTGACGCATTTGCTGGCGGTGTAAAACCTTAAGGCCGACCTGCACATATTTTGAATAGATTAAAAATAAATTCTTCTCATCGGATCAAGATGATCTTTAGATCAATCTTGCACCTCTCCGAAAGAGGAACCCAATAAAAATATTGGTATCTTCATCTGAGCATCACAACATGGAGTTTGGACCTAGTTGTCCAAATTAACAGTGTTCCTATTTGTAGAGAGGTTGTCAAAACCTCTACGTGGATGGGTCAAAGGATTTTAACCCACCACTCTTTGTGCAACAATTAATCAGACCAAGGACATGCAGGATGCAGCTTCTAAAAACAAATTTACACCTAAACCCTCAGAAGAGTAAAGGATTCAAGCCCTTTCAGAAGGAGTAGACCGGGAAGCCGAAGGTGGATGAGGACACCCAGAAGGAGTTAAGAAAGAAGATTTGTTTTAGCTGTCAGGAGCCAGGACTCGTGGGCACTGGGGC
Source organism: Pinus albicaulis (assembly GCA_034641835.2). Lineage (NCBI taxonomy): Eukaryota > Viridiplantae > Streptophyta > Pinopsida > Pinales > Pinaceae > Pinus > Pinus albicaulis. Next base: position 593,505,858 of record CM076569.1, on the reverse strand, counting down.
ACAAGTGTGTAGGTAAGGACAAGGTGGGAAAGGCTCACTATATTTAGGTGTACTATGCGAGTGACAGTGATGATGGAGATGACGAGCAAGTGCAAGCATAGGTACAAGGTCATATGCATCAGACAATTAGGGGTGAGACTTCAGATGCAATGGGCAAAGCCCCGATCATTGTCAGCATTCCTCAGGTATGATGCTTTCGAAATCAAAGGGGTTACAGCAGGGCACAAGGTGACGATATTGATCAATATTGGAGCTTCCCATAATTTCATAGATGCAACCATGGTGGACTGGAGAGGGATTCCTAATGAGGAGATTGATGGTTTTGCGATTGTCATTCCTGATAACCATCAAATGGACTACAATAGATACGCCCCCATACTGCTGCTAACCATGGGGAACTACATAGTGACTGAGGACTTCTTCGTGGTGGATGTGTCAAACAACAATGTGGTGTTAGGTTGTTAGTGGTTTTACTACGTCGAAAAGTATACTACGGCTCAGCAGAATATGGAGATGGAATTCAAAGATCCCGTGCTGCATTGACTTCAAAATCCCCAAATATATTGTCATCACTCAAAACAAAAGGGGTGGAAAAGCGGAAACCTGGTTTCTATGGGCCATTCAGAATCCTGATACGAGTAGGAGAAGTGGCCAATGAACATGAGCCTCCTGAAGGATGTAAGATTCATAACTTCTTTCATGTCTCGTGCCTTAAAAAGGCCCTGGGACAACATGTTGTCACTTCCACAAAACTCCCACCATTGGACGAGGAAGGAGAGTTGATCTTGGTTCCAAAGATGATCCAAGAAACATGGGAGATAAGGTTGCGGAGTAGGACAGTGAAGGAGCACCTGGTAAAATGGAAGGATTTACATGTGGAGGACACCATGTGGGAAGGTAAGCAGGTGCTCAAACATCCTGAGTTGAAATTGCTTGAGGGCAAGCAACTTTGGAGGGAGGGGGGGAGGACTGTAATGTCCCCGACCAATTAGGAAGCTTATGACAGAGTTTGCTAGCCTAACATGGCTCCCGTAGGCTAATGCAGGGGGAAATTTAATAAGGGGGCTTAATTCACCTAAAGAAACATTATAAAATTCTAAGGGGTGAAAAGGGGACAATTCCTAGGCAAGTGAAAAGTCACTTTAACTTCATAACATGAAAATATTATAAAGTGACTTTATAAAAGTTACAAAGGTAAAACGGCAGAAAAGGTGGTCATAACTTTATAAAAGAGAAAAAGTGAGGAGGCTCTCCTCATTCACTCGCTTGTGTTTTTGAGAAAATAACTCTTGGAGAGTTTTTTGGGTTATGGTTTGGGAAACTCTAGCCATCATAATTGGTTTCAATGTTGATACTATACACTCTAACTAGTTCAAGGAGTGAAATCACTCAGATTTCACCATTGGGCTTTCATGGAGAAAATGATTTGAAGAAGACTCTGAAGTATTGAAGTGTTATCAGTTGATTTTACATACTGATGTTGTGTTTATCATATTTCTTGACAGAATGATGAAAGTCGTTAAGAGTCTCAACTTCAAGATCCTTTCAATGGGTCGATTTAGTGGCCAAGTTTCCCAATGTTAAAGGGTATGAATTTCTGGGTTATTCGAAGGGCCAAGGCACCAATATTGTGCTGATGTTTTGTTGGTCAATTTCTTTGGATTGAGTAGGGGTCGAGTTCACTATTTAAAGGAGTCTGCTCATGCTTTTAAGGCAGGCCGTATACATTCACCTCTGCTAGGGGTCGATTTTGCTGTGATAACTGTGTATTTTTGCTAGGCAAGGCCGAGGGCATACATTTCATTTGCTGGTCAAGATTTGGAAGGAAAGAACACTATGGCCTGTGTTGAAACAACTCTTACTTCTGTTGGTTGGTTGTGTGGCAACACATACTTCTGTTGGTTGGCTATGTGGCATATTCCAGGGCAGAGACCATCATCTAGAGAGAAGAATCAAACCAGTGGGTTGGCTGCACTTGCATATTCTGGGCTGCATATAGTGCTGTAGTTTCAGGTTGTTGTGGAAGGCAGCGTACAGAAGTGTTTGATGTGATACTCCCTCTGGGTTACTCTTCTACAAAATAAGAAGGCTGAGCATTTGATCAAAGGCACTTCACAATGCTTCAATCAGGTTCCATTGTTCTTTTCACTTTGCAAACTCAGCGGTAATATAAATCCCAGAACTGTGTAATTTCCAGAATTCTTATTGCCACTGTTCTTGCTCTTTCTCTTCACTGCTTATACTTGTATCATCCTTGACTGAATTTCTGGGCTTAATGAGAATCAGATAATGTTGTTATGAAGCATTTCCATGTCATGTATTGATCACTGTGTGTGTTATATGAATTAAAATTTGTGAAAAGTGTATCTACAGCAGTGTGTGGCCAAGCTGTTTGACGAAAGGTATCACTGAAAACTCTAACATAAACTCAGAAATTTATTGACGATTTAAGGATTTTCCGGAATTTTACAGTGCATATATATATATATATATATATAGAGAGAGAGAGAGAGAGAGTTGATTTAGTTTTACCTAGATAAGGTTTGAGGATGTTTGCTTAAATACTTAGACAGTTTGTAAGTAGGTCCCTCAATTGTGTAAACTAAAGGCCATAAATCCTAGGAGTCATCAGAGACTTAATAATCAAAATTGGATTTTTAGTATGCCATTGGCTACTTCCTTCAAGATTCTATTTAGTGGGTTTTTATTTAGTTTTTTTATAGCTCCCAATATTTTCTAGGTGATCTATCATCTTGGCCACATAATCCTTTAGAGTTCATGATAATCACAATCTTTCCTTCATCAGCTTTATGAACTATTATATTGTCATTGTTTTTTAACTCTTTGAGAGCATTTTTCTCTTTCCTAAAAATGTTGCTCCTTGGAATTCTTGCACGCCTAATTAGTAATTACAGAACACTCCTGTCGAAGTTCTTCCTTAATGCCATCAGGGAGCCCCTTAATTCCATCTTTTATACCACAGATTATCTTCAAACAGGATATATTTTGGGGCAATAGAGAATACCAGGCCCCTTTCCAAAACTTTAATAGCATCATTAATCATACTAAAATTCAAAATGTTATCTACAAGCATCTTCTTATGTGATTGATTGCGGTTGGTCTCAGGATTATAAAAAGCCCAGAATTTGAGTGTGAGTCTCTAGGGTTTGCGCTAGATGTATCAGTGATAAGAAAAGGTGAACTATAAGCACAATGGTTGATATCAACTTCAGGTGGCGACTTCTCTTCAATATTAGCCATCCTAGGTTCTTGCCAATCCTGCTGAACGTCAAACAATACAACACCATCACTAAGGCCGGAGGTTTGATCCAAAAATGAGTTCTGCTTAATGTCAAAATTTTCAGGATGGTTTGAAATAATGGCACAGCCGGGTCAAGTCAGATCTCTGATTGTTGGATTTTGTGTTCAGATCAGTGGGTAACAAAACTACAGAATTGGAAACTGGAGGCGTGACTTCAACGGACACACTGCACTACACCAAACCCTACACTCCACAACAAAATGGTGTAATTAGGTGGTGGAACTGTACTATTGTGGAGATGGCAAAGTGCATATTAGAGAACAAATTAGTTCCTAACAAATTTTGGGGCCTGGGCAGATGCAATGCACACATTAATATATATGCTCAATAGGTCTCAATTTTTCTCAAAGCTTTTGGTTCAAATGTGTATGCTACTATGCACATGTTCTTGATGAAAAATGAATGAAACAAATGTTGAAAATTTGGCAGCTCATGGATGAATTTCTAAAAATAGAAAGTCTCAAGCATGCCTTTTCAAAAATAGTAAATCACCTTTCATCAATTGGTAATCAAGTATTGTTGATGGAAAATCCCTTCTAATCATCAATCAATCCTAATAGTTCAATTTCGACTTATCATCAATATTATTATTATCCTCTTTATGATATTATTATTACTATAATTTATTAAAAGGAATTTCAAGACACTCAATCATGGCTCTCAATAATGTTATCTTACACTCATTATTGGCATGGCATATTACTCTTCACTCATTAATGCTCTCACTCTCTTTCACCCCATAAAAGATTATCTTACACTCTCTTACGCTCTCATTAAAGCATGTCATAAAAGATTCCTCTTATGCACTCTTTAATGCATATGTTGCACTCCTGCTTAATGGCATAAGTTACAATGCCATGTGTACCTTCTTAATGGCATGAGTTACGTTTCCTAAATGAGCATATGTTAATCTCCCTCTTGGCATGTGAGTTAATCCTCCTCTATGGCATGGATTCATTGCTCCTATATATATATATATATATATATATATATATATATATGCCTCATTTTTTCTCCCCTCACTACTTATGCCTTGTGAAAGAAGAATTTGAACTTGCGAGAGAGTTGGAGAGAGTTGAAGAAGATTGTGAGAAAGAGACTTGGAGAGTACGAGCAGAACTTGGTGGGCCAAGGTTGATTCAGTGCTTCAGTGTTTCAATGTTGATTCAGTTGAAGGGAAGGTTGATTCAGTGTGTGCATCTGTTGCTGCTACCAGTGATCTTCATGCTACAGTTTGTTCAAATTTGGGTGAGCTTACTCATTATCTTGATCTCTCATTGTACTTTGTATCTTTGCTGAACAATTGATTTGTTAAATTTGGGCAATAAGGTCCAAACTCCATGTTGCACTACTCATATGACGATGGTCATATTTTTGTTGGATTCCTCTTTCGAAGAGATGCAAGGTCAGTTGTAATCCAGGCTCACATGCCTAATAGATGTGTCACCTAAGTCACCTGACACAGGGACACGGGACACGATGAACACGCGGATTCGAGTGTTTAATTTAGAACACGGTGACCCCCAGTACAGGACACGTCCGGACATGTTATATATTATTTTATTAATATATATATAGTTTTAAAACCAGGCCGAACTGAATTGGAACCGACCGAGTCGACCGAGCCGGAGGTAGGCCGGTCCGACTCGGCGGTTGAACCGGTCAGGCGGCCGGTTTGTTACCGAGCCGGCCGGTTTTTTGACCGACTCGGCCGGCTCGGTAACAAACCGGCCAGCTCGGCCTGGTCCGAGTTAAACCGGCCGGGGGCCCAAAAACAATAAAAAATCGGACTTGAAAATGATTTTTTTTTTGCTGTTACGTTTTGTTTAGGCTATCTAACCCCTCCCCATCCTATTTAACTTACCCAACCCCTCTCAATACCTCACATCTATCTCATTGAATTTGCTTAAGCATTTGTGAGGGTTTTCTGAAGAGTTGTGGAGTTGGTTTTTGGAGCAGCTTCATGGTAATGTTAAATTCTTAAAGTAAAAGTCCTTTTACTTAAATTTTTAACATTACCATGAAATGACTCAGGATGTTTGAGAGTGGTTCCGACCTCATTGGATTTCATATGGAGAAAGTAGAATTTTAGATCTCATTCAAAATCCAGCAAACTTATCAGTTTTTCAGGATTTCAGGATTGGGTCATTGCAATGTTTCCATCAAATTTTGTCATGTATTAGGGTATGCAACTCGTATTTAATCAAGAGCACCAATCCCTCTATGTACCTTGATGTTAGTGACATTGGTTATGTTTTTTGTTTTGATCTCTATATCATCATCCTGTATTGGACAGTGCACTGGGTGCAATTTTGATATAATGGATATATTCATGAGCCTACTTTGATCATATGTTGTCTTTTGTGACTTGTCTATATTGTAATGCTTTGTGTTTGAAAACATGAATAAAATCTTTAAATTTATGTTTTTGTACAAAAAAAATAATATTTAATGTATTTTTTACAAAAACCAAGTCATTGCCAATTCAGAGTCGGAGTCTGAGCTGACCCTCGGCCTGGTCGAAACCCGATTCCATTTTTTAAAACACTGATATATATATATATATATATATATATATATATATATATATATTAAAAATTAGATATTTCTTACACAAATTCATTGATTCAAACATAGATCTTCATCTAGATGTAAGATTTACAAAGATTTAAGATACATGATACATTGATGCACATGAGGCCACGTGTCCCGAATACAGTGAAGACTTTTCTTCTGCTGAATGTACTTTTGCAGGTGCAGATTCTCAAAGTGACACACCCCATGTGTGAGTGAGGTGTTGTATAGGTTGTGCCTTTGTTTTTAGTTCACACATTTCACTGATGCAAGTTTGAAATTTTTTTCTTGTAGATTTGTTAATGCATCTAGAGCATTTTTGTTCCTTGTTTATGGCCAAGCAGAGCTGCCTCAAGCATGCACAAAGTGAGAAATGAGAGGCCAAATACAAAGACATGCATGCACAAAGTGAGAAATAAGAGGCCAAGCAGCGTTTTTAAAAGTTGTGGAGGGTTTTTCTCTGTCGGTCATATCCGTCGGATCGGGACACAATGTGTCCTGTACGGACACGATTGGACATGATCCACTGGACACGAATCTGGCAGAATCGTGTCTGATTCGCTGGATTCGAGACATGATGGCCCAGACCAGCGAATCCAATTCGCTAGATTTGGGACATGATGGCCCAGACCAGCAAATCCGACTTCTTAGTGTGTCACACACCCTCACTAATGGATATAAATTGGAGAGACTTGGAGGTCATTTTCTCATCAACTCATCACACATCTCTCATTGTGATCTGATTTTCTTGTTAGCCTTTGGAGGCCTTCTTCCCTTCACATGTGTGGAGCTGAAGTCTGAAATTTGAAGATCTGTATAGGGCTTGTCTGCTGCAGCATTGACCAGCGTTGATCGTGATCAACCCTTGGTTGTTTGACCTCAAAACAATGCCAAAAATCCAATTTTGAGAGGTCGTATTGTTGGGCACTGAAATCGAGGAAATCCGAGTTGTTTGACCAAAGCCCTAATCTACAATGTTCACTTTCTGTTGCTATCCTACGTTGACTTTTCTACGTTGCCTTTGCGTTGACCAGCATTGACTTATGATGACCTGTCTTTGAGCGCTGTGGGTGTGACACTTGGAGGATTGGCTGACCAAGAAAGACTCTTTTCGCTAAAGCATCCTGTTGATTGTCGTAACGCAACAATATCTCATATCTTTATTGGACAAAAGGAACTGTAAATCTGATCTATATTTCGCTTGTCTTTTGTTGATCTATTATTGTGTTATATCAACATTTTACTTTCATGTTTATGTGATTGCTATTTTGTATGGGGCCTAAGAAAGATTGAAGTAAAATTGCATCAAGCATAGAACACCATGGTTTTCTAAATTTAACATGGTATCAGAGCTGATGTGAAGACAAAGTCCAAGGTTGTGTTAGAAGCAATCACTAAAGAAAGAAATGCTATCAAGGACAAATGGCCTCCTCAACCTACAAGGGTTTGAAGGTTGATGATAAATTGACTGATAAGTTTGATTATTATGCATGGAAGTTGTCCTTGAATTTGGTGCTAAAAGATCAAGATGTCATGGACTATGTGTAGGGAAAGATTCAAGAGCTTCCATCAAATGCAGTTGTTGCCACGAAGACGAAGTATAGAAAAGGGGAAATCAAAGAAAAGATAATTATCCAGGATTCTATTCATAAGCACTTGGTTGCTTACATTTCTGAGTTGAACACATCTAAAGAGATGTATGATAAGTTAGTGAGCATGTTCAGGGCTAGCAATTCTAATCAAATCCTTTTCTTCAAAAATCAATTGAAGAATATCAAGAAGGGCAAGGATGAATCTTTTCAATCCTATTCTATGAGGCTCATTGAAATTAGTAAAAACCTTCTAGCTATTGGGAAAGCAATATCTGATCGAGAGATGGTTCTTATTACACTTGGAGGTCTCCCCCATGATTGGTATGTATTCAATACCACTATTCTTAATAATAATGTGATTTTTTATTTTGATGAAATATTGACGAGATGCACTCAAGAGGAAACAAAAATGATGGAATATGCCCATAATGGAAATGGAAGTGACCCTACCGCCTTCGTCACTCATGCAAAGAAGAAGAACCATAGTGGCCCAAGAAATCAAAACCATGGTAGAGCGGGGCCCAAAGGAAGGAAGGGAAGATGTTACACTTGTAACAAGACTGGTCACTATGCAAGGGAGTGCCCTAATAGAAGGGACTCTCCCAAGGATAATGACAACAACAACTCAAGAGGGAATGGCAGGAACAACAGATTCAAAGGAAAAATGAAGGCTCCCTCTGATCGTAGTGTAAATGGGCAACCTTTTCAGAGGTCAAGAAATTCCAAGTACGATGAGTCTAATGTTGTTGATAATAAGAGAAATGAATTCGTTCTTCTATCTGCCCTCTCTACTGCATCTCCACCCGACACCCTGGATGTCTGGTTGATTGATAGTGGTGTTTCAAGGCACACCACAAGTTATAAAGAAGCCCTCTTTGATTTGGTTAAGAAGGATTACTAATTTGGAAATTATCCTTGGAGATAATGCCACCTATCCCGTGAAAGGGACAAGGAATGTGACCCTTCATCTATCTCAAGGTCAATTCCTCTGATTACAAGATGTGTTGTACATACTTGATTTAAAGAGCCTTGTGTCCATTTCGACAATGGAAGACAAAGGGTTCAAGGTGGCATTCGTTGATGGAAAGGTACTTATCTGGAAGAAGAACTTCAAGGAAGCTCTTTCTATTGGTTTTAGAGTTGATACACTCTACCAGGTTGGAGGAAGTCCATTGGGGGCTATGTCATGTGATACAACACTTCAAACAGAGTTATGGCACCGGAGGTTTGCACACCTTCATTACAAAGCCCTTCCTGAAGCAAGGAAAGTGGTGACAGGAATGCCCAAATTTAGAGATGATCATGAAGGTATATGTCAGGGTTGTGCCGAAGGGAAGCATACAAGAGGACCATTCCCCTCAAGTGTCACAAAGACAACTGATATCTTGCAGTTGCTACATTATGACTTATCTGGTATGCTTCACGTGACATCCTTGGGAGGATGTTCCTATTACATGACTTTTACAGATGACTTCTCCCGCAAGACCTGGATATATTTTTTGAAGAAGAAGGATGAAGCATTAAAATGGTTTTGTGCCTTCAAAGCCTTGGTGGAAAATCAAACCAAGAAGAAAATCAAAGTTTCGAGGATCGACAATGGGACCGAGTATGAATCAAATGAGTTTAATGACTTTTGTAGAGAAGCTAGCATTAAGATGGAGACCACAACTGCGTACACTCCTGAGAAAAATGGTGTTGTTGAAAGAGAGAACAGGACCATTGTGGAAGATGCCCGCGCCATGCTATATGACCAAGGTCTTTAGAAGTTTCTATGGGGAGACGCTGCGAATACTGTTGTGTATGTTCAAAATAGATGCCTGCATTCCGCTCTGGACTCCAAAACTCTCGATGAAGTCTTCTCTAGTAAGAAACCTGATGTTTCTCATTTTAGAGTCTTTGGTTGTCCTGTTTACTTTCATGTGCTGAAAGAAAAGAGAAGCAAGTTGGTTGCTTCTGGAAAGAAGGGAATGTTTGTGGGCTACAATGAAACTTCGAAGCCATATAAAATCTATGTGCCTGGTCAAAGAGAAGTGGAGATATGCTACGATGTCACCTTCGATGAAGATGTTGCCCTCAAGAAAGTGAGAAATCTTCCTAGCTTCAAGGAAGACAAAGAAGATGAAGAAGCAGGGAAGCAGGGAGAGTCAAAGGATGACTTGATGCCCGATGTTGAAGGACCTAAGGATCCCATTGTTCCACCTCCTTCAAATAACAGAACACCCTCATCACTCAGGGATACTCTCACAGATGTCGAGAGACATGTTGCCCCAAGGGGGACATTCCATGAAAGCAAGAAGCCGAAGAGATACCAAGGGTATCTAGCAACCATGAGTACAATAGTACAATCTTAGCCTGGATCATTTGAAGAAGCCATAAAGCATCAATTTTGGAAGGATGCTATGCATGAAGAATATGAGTCCATTATAAAAAATGATGTCTGGGAAGTAGTCCAAAGACCGGAGGACAAATCTATTGTCACCACGAAATGGCTCTATAAGATCAAGCATGGATCTGATGGAAGTGCTGAAAAGTACAAGGCAAGATTTGTTGCCCAAGGCTTCTCTCAAAAAGAAGCCATAGATTATGATGATATATTTGCACCTATGGCCCGTTATACCACCATCCGATCTATTATTGCCCTTGCTGCAACGCAAAGATGGACTCTACATCAGATGGATGTTAAGACCGCTTTTCTGCATAGTTCTATAAAGGAAGAGGTGTTTGTGGAGCAACCTCTGGGGTTCGAAGTCGAAGATGGAGACACCCATGTATGCAGGTTGAAGAAAGCCCTCTATGGGTTGAAGCAAGCCCCCATGGCTTGGTACGAGAGGAGAGATAGCTACATCATGAAGTTGGGCTTCACTCGAAGTAAGCTGATCCAAACCTTTATTTTAAGGTTGATAGAGAAAGGCCTCTCATTCTGGTTCTCTATGTGGACAATCTCTTCCTAACAGGTGCTCACCTCTCATTCATCAGTGTAAGAGCGAGCTAGCTTCTGAGTTTGAGATGAAAGACCTAGGACTGATGCACTACTTCCTAGGCTTGATGGTCTGGCAGAGGCCAGGCAAGATTTTCCTTTCTCAAGGAAAATATGTCGTAAAGCTGCTGGAGAGATTTGGTATGGTGGAATGTAAGTCCGTGTCGACGACAATGGAACTCAACTTCAAGAAGTTGTGTGGAAACGTTGTTGGGCCTGTGCTAGCAAATCCTACCGAGTATCGACAACTCGTGGGGGCCCTGATACTCTTAGTGAACTCTCGTCTAGACGTATGTTTTGCAGTGATCACTTTGAGTCAACATATGTTTGATCCTCATCATATTCATTGAATTGGTGCCAAGAATCTATTGAGATATCTTCGAGGCACAATCAACCATGGGCTGAGATACACTGCTAGGATTTTGAGACTCCATGGATATACTAATGTCGATTGGGCTGGAAGTGTGGTGGATCGCAAGAGCACATCTAGATGTTCCTTCACTTTGGTTTCTGATTCGATATCTTGGATAAGCAAGAAGCAAAAGTCGGTGGCTTTAAGCACCGTTGAGGCTGATACATTGCAGCGAGTATGGCCTGTTGTGAAGCTATTTGGTTGCGAAAGCTCTTCAGTGAGTTGTTTGGGCATGTGATAGATACCACCATTACCCTTTGTGATAACTAGAGTGGGGTTCGTCTTTCTAAGAATCTCGTGTTCCACGGTCAATCCAAACATATTGATATCAGGTACGACTTTATCCGGGATATGGTATAGCGAGGCGTCGTAAGGCTCGATCATATGGGATTTGATGAGCAGGTCGCAGCTATTCTCACAAAACCCCTGGGGAAGGTCAAGTTCCTAACCTTCCATGAGAAGCTTGGAATCGTGGAAAGACCCTATTCTGAGGGTTCTGCTTGAGTTGGACTATGAGCTCTGGGAACTCTAGGGGGCTTAAGGATAGCTTCTTGGAGTTATAAGCACACACGGGGCTAGGCTTGTCAAGCCTTCTTGCACTTCTGCCCCACCATTATGATGTTTGAGTTGGTCCACCTTCTCTTTTATCTATGCCCCGCATGCATCCTGCCCATGGAGTTTCGGACTCATGAGAAGTACCTCTCATTTGGCCAATGAGGTGGGAAATGTGGATAGAGACCAATAGCAAGATCGATGGACGCATCGGAGATTGTCGTACTCTTTATGTCTAGGATGGCATGTGTCCAACACCTTGATCTGGGATCAAGTATGATGAGGTTCTTACCTCTAAACTAACTTCGGGTCAGTAAACTAACTTCAGGTTAGTATCTGACTCTATTGAGTCTATTGAGGTTTTATCCTCTGAACTGACTTTGGGTCAGTAAACTAACTTTGGGTTAGTATGAGACTCTTTTTCTGAGTCCAAGAGAGGTTTTAACCTATAAGCTGACTTCGAATCAGCCGAGTGTAATGTCTTCGTGACTCACCTTTTGTTCTATCTGAGAAAGAGCCAGCAAAGCAAGTTACGGTAGGATGACGCACGATGTTTGGTGAAAGTACATGATCGTACTGATGGATGGCATTGGTGGAAAGATGGAGTTCTCCCTAGTTGAGAGGGAGTGTTAATTATGGGCAACTAGGTCCAAACTCCATGTTGCACTTCTCATATGACGATGGTCTTATTTTTGTTGGATTCCTCTTTCAGAGAGGTGCAAGATTGATCTAAAGATCATCTTGATTGAATGAAGAGAACATATACTTGGAATTTATTTTCCACACATGTGCAAGCTCAGCCAGATTTGTAATGTAGGCTCACAGGCCTAATAGATGTGCCACAAACCCTCACTGATGGATATAAATTGGAGAGACTTGGAGGTCGTTTGCTCATCAACTAAATCACACATCTCTCATTGTGATATGATCTGCTCGTTAACCTTTGGAGGCCTTCTTCCCTTCACACGTGCGGAGCTGAAGTCTAAAATTTGCGGATCTGTTTAGGGCTTTGTCTGCTGCAACGTTGGTTGTGATCAACCCTTGGTCGTTTGACCTCAAAACTCTGCCAAAAATCCAATTTTGAGAGGTCGTACTGTTGGGCACTGAAATCGAGGAAATCCGAGTTGTTTGACTGAAGCCCTAATCTGCAACGTTGACTTTCTGTTGTTGTCATGTGTTGATTTTTCTACATTGACTTTGGGTTGACCAGCGTTGACTTGTGATGAGCTGTCTTCGAGGGCTGTGGGTGTGACACTTGCAGGATTGGCTAACCAAGAAAGACTTTGTTGAGTGAAGTATCCTGTTGATTGTCGTAACGCAACAATATCTCATATCTTTGATGGACAAAAGGAATTGTAAATCTGATCTATATTTGGCTTGTCTTTTGTTGATCTCTTATTGTGTTCTATCAGCATTTTACTTGCATGTTTATGTGATTGCTATTTTGTATCGGGCCTAAGAAAGATTGAAGTAAAATTGCATCAAGCATAGAACACCATGGTTATCTAAGTTTAACATGATTTCAAATAGAAGAAGAATCTAGTTAGTTTTTCCCCTTGTGGGTTTTGCCCTCGTCATTGGACCTAAATTCATTGTATCTCATTTTGTTCTTTGTTGTATTCTATTGTGCATTTGATTCATGTTCTATCAACAATTGCTTATCTAATATTGCAGAATAAAGAAGTTTTGTAAGAAGTAATTGTTATAGCATAGAACATCAAAATTTCAACAACTAGATCAAGGATGAAAAATATCAGAATATGGCGATCACCATAAAGCATACAAGTTGGTTGATTTGGAAACCAAGAACCATACTTTATTCAAGATGTTGTAGATGATGAAAATCCAGGGTTGTTCTACAATAAATCAAATGAAAAATCAGATCTAAAACTTGTTGATAATGAAGATGATATGGCTGGAGAAACATGCAGGAAGAGGATAGTCGCCTCGAGGAAGGAGAAGCCTCTAAGTATGTGGCCCGTCACATTTCCAGTCAAAAATCTGCCATAAACACCTCAAATCAACAAGACAGCAATGATGATTTGAAGGGGAAGCAATAGAAGAATAGACCAAAATAGTGGCACAACACCTGCAATGATGTTTGGAAATGTGACAGAGGAAACAAGACCGAAAAGAGGTAACACATATTGTATGGTGAATTATGCTTTAATGGCTAACCTTTACGATTGTTTGAGCAACATAAATATATGATATATATGTGCCAAAGGAAGATAGAGATGGTAAAAGCAGCGTAGCACAACTCTTATAAGAGTTTTATAGCAAGATGAGTCACTCGCATAGAACCCGCGGTTTCTACCCATACCCGCCAAAACCCGCATAAAACTCGGCTACTCGCATTGAACCCGTGAAGAAATCCATATGACCCGCATATGACCTGTGGAGACCCTCAAAATTCGATTTTTTTTATTGTTTTTATTTTTTTTTGAAGATCATGTGGAGGGAAAGGAAAAATGGAGGGAAAATGGTGCCAAGTCTTATACGAGTCATTCCCGAGTCTTATATGGGTCGTCGAGTCAATAGCTAGACGATTCTTATACGAGTACGAGTCGTGCAACATTGGGTAAAAGGATATAAAAGAGAAATGTGATAAACAATTGTACATAGGTCCTAGAAGAGCTCCCTGCAAAAAAGAAAACCATTGGTTGCAAATGGGTAGACAAGGTCAAGTATAGAACAGATGGAACATTTGATAACCACAACAAAATGTTAGTCGCAAACATCTTTGAACAAAAGGAAGGAATTGACTAAGGAGGCATTTTCTCCTACTGCAAAAATGAGAACAATCTGAATGACTCTAGCCATGGCAGTGCCGTTTGGCTAGAACCTATATCAAATGGATGTGAAGATGTTAATCTAGAGGAAGAAGAATACATGTACCAACCACAGGATTTCAGGTCACAGGGAAGGAACATATGGTATGCAAACTGAGGAAAGCTATTTTTGGACTGAAACTGACTCCTAGGGCATGGTACATCAAAACTCATAATTATTGGAGAGAAAGGGGACTCCTAAAATTATAAGTCATTTTGATCAAAATCTGACTCAAGAGAGAATGTTAATGTGGTCATTCTAGTGGTATATGTTGTTGAAATCCTACGTTGCAAGGAAACGTGGGTTCGGGGACAAGGACGAGGAAGTAATTTTTTGAAACAAGGTGTGTGGGTTTTGTTGGCCTGTGATCACACATAACATGGAGAAGTGGTCCCTATAAGGAAATCACAGGGCAGAGTCCTGAAAGAGATTGGGTCAATTTGTGCATGCGTTCAGGTCGGGTCGTGAATGCTAAAGTAGGTCAAGTCGTGAACGCAAGGTGAGTATTCCAGGAACAAATAAAAAATGACCAGGTCCAACCAAAGAGACAAGGTCAACAAACCACAGTAAGGGAGCAGTGAGGATCGTTGGATCTAAGTAATGATCAACGGTGGAGATTCAAATCGCAATCGCAGATCGCAAATGTTTTAGGATGGGCGCAAGGGTAAATGTTAAAATGAGCGAAATGCGATTTGCGATGAGGTGGGACCCGTTCACCCGTGGCGTGCATATAAGCCTTGCCTGTTGCCCACACTTCGCAGCCTGCAAGTTCCTAACCTTGCCTCTTAAGACTTACGCCAAACCTTGTTTTCCGCCAATGCGATGAAGCGGGACCCGCCATACCTTACCACATTATCAAAACCGCATGCAAAATCTTGTTTCCACCTTAAATTTTACCTTTCTCTATTATTTTGCTTTATCTTTATACTTTTCATTTTTCACCGCTATATCATTGTTTCATCTCCGCTTTTCCCCATTCCCCAATTACGATTAAGGTGGGGCCATTCTCCCCAACACGTCACCTTTCCCCACCGTCCATTGCATTTCGCAAAATTACAACTTATTCCATTCTGCCAAACATTAAAACCTGTGATCGCCAATGTGTGATATCGCATCGCACAGCTTTTAACTTACCATTTGAAATGCCCCCAACCTATTTTGTTTAACTTGCGATGCGGTCGGGTCTCACCTTCCCTCCACGTCACTTACCTTCTCCCCCGCACTTCGCACTTCGCTTCTTTTAGTGTTTACCACCTCCGCTTACGGCTAAATCTTAAGTTTTGCGATCTACGGGCTGTGGTCCGGTTCCACCATCTGCCACGTCACCTCCTTCCTCCGCGCGCTTCGCACTTCACTAATTTTAGAGTTTACCTTTACTACTTCATGGTAAAGAGTTGCGATTGCAACGTGGTTTGGCCCCACCATAACACTCCACTCACCGCGAATACACCATTTCCTTCTCTTCATCGCCCTCCACCTTTCCTCCATCTCCAATCACCCCCTCCTCATCTGACGGTCCTTGTTTCATTTCGCACTCCCCACATCTTTCGAACTTTAACAATGGCGGGGGTTTAAAATGGGCGGTATCCATTACCGCCCACCCCTCCATGTGTCGTCATCTCGTCATTTCGCACCCCCCTCTCCAATATCGCTTACCACTTGAGACCCCCTCCGAAATCTGATTCTCATTTTGTAATTCAAAAACACTGCATGGGCTTTTGAGGCGGAACATGCAATTATGGTTTATGCAGTCTGCTCAGGAGATCTCCACTAAAGAACCAGGTGCGCAGTACTACAGGCCTCTTCATAATGGATTAAATGGAGATCACCAGACTAAGAGAGTGGAGGTTTGCAAGCAATAGATGGAATCATATGATGATAGTCAGTCTATCCACCTACGACTGCTCCTCGCCATATCGTCTTGAATGCTCCCATTATTGGCCTCCATGGGCGACCATGTCCTTTCTGTTTTCTGTTTAATTTTGATGATTTTGCTGGTGAAATCTCAATTTCGCCCCATTCCCATTTTAATTCTCTCAGTACATAAGTAATTGCTCAATGTACGCTCTGCAAGTTAGGTAGGATATTTTGATTTCATAAGTATGGATCGATCATAAATGATTATTACCGTAAGACCCTCGAGGGGAACTCTATATGTAGCTCGTTCCAAGATTAAAGAAGGGTTCTGGAATTTTGAAGAATTTTGTTGTAGTTTTGTATGATTGTGCTCCCTGTGCTCTGAGATATATATTTGGGAGAGTTGTTTAAAATTAATATGATACAGAGTTGTTATTTGGATTCCAGATGGACCAATGAGTAGTATGTATCTATTTCCTTCTGTTATCAGTAATCTCCTTTTTATGTGTAATCAATTTCATGCTATGCTTCTTTGATTGATTCGTGTAATGTAGCTGCTAGTAGTCTGCAATTTTATTCGTGAATTCGTGCCTGAATAACACCCAGGTGTTAATGCTCATGTTTTAAGCTTGATGCACTCCCTTAATTTGCACTCCATGAATCTCTGTTGGTTGCCATATCTCATGCATATCCGCTTTCACGGGGGGCAGATTCTTAAATCTCTTAAGCCTGTCTCTTGTGTGTTCCTTCTCCGTTCTTCCTCAACGCCTCTGCACATTTTAAAGCTTTTGCTCATTGTTTTATTCTTGGCCCATCTAATAGCCATCAGCTTCATAGCCTCCTGAGCTCTCCTTTCGTTTGGGGAATTCACATGAAGCAGGCTCAAATGGTCTTCTCCATTCTCAAACCACCAAATCCATTATTCTCATGACCCATATTCTGTCAGAGGTATTTATACAATTGTCCATTTTTAGCCTCTGATTTTAAGATGTCCTAGGCACTGGTCTTTTGCAACTCAAGGTTGTCTCTAGGAGCTACAACATATTTTTGGCCCCGTTACCGGGGAAACAAATTAGAAAACCTTTTCCCTGGGATACGACATTATATTCACCCTTCAATCAGGTGAGCACGAAGGGTTTAGAGTTGCATAGCCCTCACGTTGGCGACTCCACTATTATTAAAGCTCAAGTCAGTCATAATCTTGGCTTACAAAAGGCCTCATACTCAATCAGATACTTCCCAACAGAGAATTCCTTTTGTTTTTTATCCTGAAAAAATTATATCTAGGAGAGCCTGGAAGGAAAAGCAGCCCAGCCAGGCTGACCCTCCCTCATTTACTCTTGAAGCTTTGCTTTATGCATCTCAGAAAGTTGGCATCTATGGTCCTGGCACCACAGCCCGTGTACTTGAGTATTCTCTAGAAGCCTTTTCTTTAGCCAATTCAATCATAAAAAACGAGCCTGAATCTGCTGATATTTCTTTGCCTCCCTTGCACCCTACTCCCATGGTCGAAGAAATTAAAGAAGTTGCAGTACTCCATAGCTTTTTACAGACCAATATAGCAACCTCTATTCAACACATAACTGTTATATCACAGCCAATTCATCCTCAAAATTTACCTCCACCGCCCCTCATGGTTGTACCTGGCTTCCTCAATAAATATGCTCCATTGGCTTTACCTCAAGTATTGAATGACATGCCTCAAGATTATCTAAAGCTCCTGCCTTGGTTCACCGGGGAAGATAGTACTTCTGCACAGAGACATATTGAAAACTTTTGCGCCTTTGCTGAGAATGTAAATGTAGAGAACCTAGATGTGGTGTTGAGGCTTTTCGTCCCATCCTTGGATGGAGAGGCTCGAAAGTGGTTCAAATCTCTTGTTGATCACACAGTCACCATTTGGGAAGAAATGGAGAATTTCTTCACACTAAAATGGGGAGAAAAGAGGGACCATGGATATGTTCTTACAGAGTTCAATGCTCTCAAGAAGAGACACAATGAGCATGTAACTGAATTTATAAAGAGGTTCAATAAGCTTTATAATAATCTTCCTACTGAAATAAAGCCTCCCCAAGCAACTGTTAGGGTGGTTTTCACAAGAGATTTTGAACTAGAGTTTGGGTTCACCCTAAGAGAAATAAAGTCTGCATCTTTGGATCAAATCCAAACTGATGCACTGGAGGTAGAAGCAAACTTTGCTTTTACTGGTAAATTCAAAGGCCAGATAGAGCATGAAGCCAGAAGAAGGGGTAGGGAGGAGGTTTCTACCTCTAATCAAAAGAGGGAATCACAAGAGTATAGAATCAAAGAGATGAATAAGCTAATCAAGAACCTCTCGAATAAGCCGGTGAAGCTTGAATTGGAGGCCAAGAATTCCCCTCCTCGTCCTAACCAAATGATTCCAAACCGTGGGTTTAATCCCTAGTACCAGAAGCCCCCTCTACAGTTGTTGCAGCGAGAAAGGAAAGAGCAACAAGATCACATCCAACCTCCTCTATACCTAAAAGGGGAAATGGAGAGATAGGCCGAGGAAGTCACAGACAGTCAAGAAGATTAATTCCTCACTTACTCAGAGGATGAAGAAGGTGAACTCGCCCTGCAAGAAGAGCCAGAAGAGAAGGAAGTCCCCCTAGAGGATCAAGATACTGATCAAGGCAGTTTGTGGATTTCATGCAAGCTCAACTCCACAGGAAGTATGATCTCAGGTCCTCCAGGAAAAGAACACGAGTGTAAGAACAAGATGAATCTCCACTCGGTAGTTATAAAAAAGTTTTTTGTTGTTTATGATCCTCATAGTTGGGCTTGGGTCAAGTTTTATGGATCCTGTAAAAGGGTAAATTTCTGAATTTGTTGAAAGAATTGAGGCAAGCTTTGGTTGGTTCTTTGTTCATAGGATACTATGGTTTATCATATTTCTTTTAAGTTTTCTCAAGGTAATAAAAAGTAAGCTCCAAATGGAGTGGAATTCTACTTTAATTTAAAGATCCAATTCAGACTCTCCATGCTGATTTTGGAGATATATCACACTTCCTCATTCATTCCAGTAAACATCAAATTTTTGCATTTTTAAAACTATAAACATCTACCATCTAAGTGTGCAGTTTATATGTTGATGTCATTTCTTAAGCAAAGGTGTTTTTCTGTTGAATATAAGTTATAATAGTTCATAGAAGGCATGAATACCTCCCTCTATCGATGTCCTCTGTCGTCATCCTCTATCGCCTCCCTCTACTCCCTCCCGTCCTTTGCGCGTATACCTCCCTCTCGTCCTCTACCACCTCCCTCTGTCTGTATTGTGTGAATGAATGCTTGTCCCAGTGTATTGCGCCCTCTGTCCTTGCGTGAATGACTGACTTTGCCTTCATAATACCTCCACCTCTCATCCCTGCTTGAATCCCTCTGCCTCTCTGTCGAATGGATACCTCCCCCTCTCATCCCTGCTTGAATATCGGTCGAACAAATACCTCAATGAACTCTTCCCTGTGTCGAACGAATGAACTCAATGAATGGTCTCTCGTCCCTGCATCGAACGAATGAACTTAATGAAATGAAGTGAAGTGAGAAATTAGTTTAGGTTTAGACTTAATATTTACGATTTACATTTTGATTTCCATAATTAAAATTTTTTAGTTTTTTAATTCAAAGTTTTAATTCGTAATTTTGTTAAAACTTAATATTTATTAAAATTTCATTTTAATTTTTAAATTTCAATAAAAAAATTTAGTCAAAATCGGTCAACGCGAACCCAAAGAACCTGATTTTTGGGTTCTAAACCCATCCTTGGGGTTCTCCATACCCATTAAGGCAAAAGAACCCAATTTTTTTTTGGAGAACCCAGTTCTTCATAGAAGAACCCAATTCTTTTTTTGGAGAACTCGATTCTTCACAAAAGAACCTGATTCTTTTGGGTTCTTCTCATAAGCACCTGTGCTCGAATCCAGGACTTGGTTTCGAGAACCCCACCCCTAGGTTCATAAATGCGTACAATATAGTTGAAATAATATAGAGCAATAGAAATAAAGAAAAGGTAAAATCAGATTTATGTTCTGCTTTTGATATGACAACCATCCGCTTCTGACATTTGAACCATCATAAAAAACTCAGAGAAAGATTATAAAATACCCAATGAAGGATAAACCGAAATAACGAACCAGACCGGAACCAGTCAAACCAACCAGTTCATTTGTTTTCAAGCCCTAGCAGTCCAACTAGTGGCACATAGCTGGAAAAGGATTGTCCAGCACCAAACCATTCTTTTTTCACGAAACCAATCAGTTATGTACAATGCAACTAGGAACCCTCGAAACAGAAACGTCCAAAAATAATAATAATATATGAGTGTGGCAAACTAATAATCAACCATGAGGCCCTACTAATGTTGTGAAATTAATGTTAATGTTAAATTCTTAAATTCTTAAAATTTTTAAAATTATCATTAATTGTTTTAGGATGTTTGTGTTGAAAAATGTAATTAGGTTTGGTCTTCATAAATGTATTCGAGTCATTATGTAATGTACTTGTCGAAAACAATTTTTATAATTCTTACAATGACTTATTAAAGCATCGGCTTCATGCTTGGGTCATCATTTTATTAGTCAAAGTCCCCATTGTGGACTCCAAGGATTTATATTGAGTCATTAGATTCATTGTGCATTTTATGAGACCCTTCTTGGGCTTTTGAATCATGTAAAAAGAATTGTTTTTTAGTCAAAAATGAATTATGTCGCCTCCACACCAAGTCGGCCTCAAACTGGGCAATTCAACCTCACCAAAAGGCTATATATTGAAGCAGTTTGAAATATTTGGACGCACACACTCACACAAGTTCGATATCCCAGAAGGAGTTGGGAAACAGTGCGAAGTTGGAGGAGGAGACTAAAAGGAGTGTGATGTTGGCAAAGAAGGAAGGGAAGGACAAAATCTAAGTTTTGGGCTATCTGTCTCTCTCTAGTGTGTGCTACTTTAGGAGATCGAAGTCTCTTTGTCAAAACGAAGTTGTTGCTGCGGCCAGTTCAACTAATGTACTTGTATCCCTTACATTAGTCATTATGTAAGTACGCATTTCTCGGTCGTACAGTACGCGTTTCACGGTTTCCATTTCGTTTTTTTTGCATAACCGGGCCCTATACCAACATTTCATGCAACTTAGACCACTAATAGTGATAATGAATATGATCCTGAAACAGAAAGTCCATTTGGATTTGAAATCCCATCAACAATGAATGAAACCCATGGCAATAGTGCAACTAGTGTTTTGCCCAGTGCAGCTGCAACCCCATCAAAGTCATTGGCAAAATATGAAAATGGGACATTTAATCCAAGCAAACCTCTTTTGTTATATGCTATCAAAATGGTTGAATCTTCAACCGAACCAAAACCAGGAAAACAAACAGGTGGGACACGTCATTGGAAATGCAATGTTTGTGGTCATTCTTGCGTTGGGAGTTATAGTCAGATCAAAATGCATCTTTTGGGTGTAGGTGGCAAAGGGGTTCATATATGTATAAAATTAACCATATTGCAAAAGTCAAAGCTCTTAAGGATGCAAATGGAAGCAGATGCAAAGGGCACCTTCTCAAGTAAAAAAGACATGGCCCAAGCTCATCAAAGTATTGACGAAGCCACAAGCTCCAAAATAAAATTAAAAGAAATGAAAAATATGCCTCCAACATCTCCTGTTGGGAGTCGGGACTAAGGGCTCCCATTCTTGTGCAGTGAAACCAACTCTTGCAGGGATGTATGGTAAGTTGAACCATGAAGATATAGATGATGCCATTGGCAAATTTATTTTTGCCAATGGAATTCCTTTCCATGTTAGTCGTTTTCCTTACTACAATGAGATGGTCAAGGCAATTGCAATAGCAAGACCCTCATATGTGCCCCTAGGTGAACATAAGTTGAGGACAGTGATATTAGAAAGGCAAGTGGGCAATATTAATGTGCAAAAGGAAAAACTGAGGCTGACATGGGTGAGGGAAGGTTGTTCTATTGTTATGATAGGTGGACAGATATTGCCAAACGTCCAGTTATCAACATCAAAGTTACTTGCCGAGAGGGGCCTTTCTTTCTTAGATCTATTGATTGTTTTGGAGAGCGCAAAGATGCAACGTTCCAATTTGAGCTTCTTCATGATACTATAGAGGAGGTTGGCTCTACAAATGTTGTACAGGTTGAGACGGATGCAGCAACAATGTGTAGATCAGCAAGATTAATGATTCAAAGTAAATACAAGCATATTTTCTGGACCCCTTGTGTGCATGCGCTCAATAATGCATTAAAAGACATTGGAAAAATTGAGTGGGTATCGAACTTGGTGTGAAGCGAACAAAGTTCCTTCTCAAGTTAAATGCTCCAAAAGACTTGGAATACAAAGATATCCATGAGGATACAAATATTATATTAGATAGTATGATGAATGAGATGAGATAGATGATAAAATGTTACAATGAGGCCATGCTTATATACCTACGCAGGTGACCTTTCATGACTGGGCATGTCTATGACCTTTCACTAACTTAATGACTACTTACATAATCCTTAATTGACTATTTAATAATTATATTTGTTATATTCGTTATGAATTATATTCATAACATTGCCCCTTCCTTCAAATCAAGATTAAATGTCAACTGAAAGAGTGTTTGACTGATTTAAAAGACGACTCCAATCTCAGCCAACAGGACATTTCCTGGGGGGCATCCCTTGATTTGCAATTCAAAACAGCAGAGAGTAACGCTCCTCCTACCAAAGCCTGGCAATTAAGAAAATCTGAAACTGATTTCCAAGAGTGGCTTTCATCTCAATCAAGACACTCTCTCTTCTTTGATGGGGCAGCAAAGGGCAATCCGGGCAAAGCTGGTGCGGGAGGCGTTGTTGTAAATCCAGTTGGGGAAAAAATTCATTCTTCCGCTTGGGGACTTGGCCATTCATCCAGCATCCAAGCGGAAGCCTTGGCTCTCTTTCAAGGCCTTAAGCTCCTCAAAGACTTAAATATCAGGGAAGCTAATATTATTGGGGACTCACAAATCATCATAAATGCCATGATCTCAAACTCTTCAGCTTCGGACCTCAAATTCGCAAGACTGATTGCCAGAATCAAGGGCTTGGAAAACTTCTTTCTAAAGCTGAACTACTATCATGTGCTTAGAAACCATAATAAAGAGGCGGACAGGGAGGCCAACAAAGCTTCCCTCCTTCTTGTTGGGGTCAAATTAAAAGGCGAAGAAGAAACATGGGAACCTATTCCATAAGTTGTTTGTTATCATGTTTTACTGCTTTCTCCTAAAACAATTTGTTTGCATTTTCAAGTTGGGGAAAATATCTGAAATTGAATATATAGTTATCTCTGCAAGCAGGAATTTCTCAAAGTCTAGCTGCATTCCAAATCCCAGCAATGAGGGGCAATAGAATATAGACACCCTCAATGTAATCAGATTTCTATCATTCCAGCCAAGTTGAATATAAACACCCCATAACCGTTACTGTAAAAAAAAAAAAACATTGCCCCTTCCTTCAAAAACTTTGTCCTCAAAGCTTATAGTTGACACTTTTCTTTAGTTCAATCACGCACCGTTTTCTTCATTTGCTTTCGTCATTTGCTTTCGTCACAATTTAATATATCAACTTTTATTTATTTATTTGTTATGAATTGGCCCTTCCTTCAGAACTTTGTCCTCAAAGTTTTATGGATAATAATTTCTTCATCTTGTTTTTGTTAAAATACTATAATTTTCAGGAAATCTTCCTTCTTTCCTTTCCGAATTGGGTTTAATTTCCTTTTCATCAAAGCTTATAGTTGACACTTTTCTTTAGTTCAATCACGCACCGTTTTCTTCATTTGCTTTCGTCACAATTTAATATATCAACTTTTATTTATTTATTTGTTATGAATTGGCCCTTCCTTCAGAACTTTGTCCTCAAAGTTTTATGGATAATAATTTCTT
Source organism: Pinus albicaulis (assembly GCA_034641835.2). Lineage (NCBI taxonomy): Eukaryota > Viridiplantae > Streptophyta > Pinopsida > Pinales > Pinaceae > Pinus > Pinus albicaulis. The sequence goes on along the minus strand of CM076569.1, from coordinate 593,481,797 downwards.
CATCTTGTTTTTGTTAAAATACTATAATTTTCAGGAAATCTTCCTTCTTTCCTTTCCGAATTGGGTTTAATTTCCTTTTCATCAATGATTGATTTCATTTTGTCTATTGAATTGAGTTTTTAGGGTTTTTAAGGTAACCCTTCCTAACTTTCTCTTCTCTTTTTTAATGAGGTTATTATTCCTTCAATTTTTTTTTAAAATTTAATAAATTAAATAATTTTAATATATATATATATTCTTTTACCAATTGATTTTTGTTTAACCCTTTTTTTGTTGAAAGGTTACAACACTAGTGAAACGTGGCTATTCACATATATTCACCTATAAAATATATGTCCACTTATGTGTATTTCTCCACGTAAAAGTAAACTTACCATTCACAAGAGATTTTTTATTCCTTTACTTCTTATTTTACCTTGCAAATACCATGGGCTTCCAAAACCACGAGCTTGTAAACCACTGAAAGAATAATCAAAATAACCTTACCTACTCTTCCTTATTTCTTTTTCCTTTTTAATTTTAAATTGTCTTAGTATGTTCATATATGTACTTATCTATATCTCTTTCTTTTTCTTTTTAATATACTTTGACTTTCCTTCTCTCTTTTATTATTTTTAATATAAATTTTTCCCTTTTTAATATTTCTTCAATCTTTTTATATAAATTATTCACCCCTTTTTTTATATTTCTTTTCAAAAATTATCTGGTTTGTTTTTTCCCTTTTTTTATTATGGCCAAAGGCCTAGTGGCGAAAATGGAGAAACTCCATGATTGATAGCGAGACGCTTCAATCACGATGGCAACAAGGTTGACGATTTTTACTGTCAAAGACCTGGATCAAGGAGCGTAGCTTTGTGAAGCGATGAGCGGCCATAAGATCGACTACTCTCATACCAAATAAAGCGAACAAAGTTCCTTCTCAAGTTAAATGCTCCAAAAGACTTGGAATACAAAGATATCCATGAGGATACAAATATTATATTAGATAGTATGATGAACGAGATGAGATAGATGATAAAATGTTACAATGAGGTCCTACTTATATACCTACACAGGTGACCTTTCATGTCTAGGCATGTCTCTTAGACATGCCCTTTCACTAACTTAATGACTACTTACATAATCCTTAATTGACTATTTAATAATTATATTTGTTATATTCGTTATGAATTATATTCATAACATGGTGACAGCTACAAGAAATGTGCAAATGTTTATTTGCAATCACCACACTTCTTTAGCCATGTACAAGTCTAATGCGAAGAAGGAATTCCTCAAGCCTATTGATACCAGATATGCTAGTTATTTTCTTTTATCAGAGAGGATGTTGGAGGTGTTGCCAGCATTGCAGGCCATGTTTTTTACTCCAGATTGGAACAGATGGGAAAAATCCAAGACAGAGGAAGAGAAGAAAATCAAGATTCAAATATTGGATAATGATTGGTGCACAGATTGTGGTTATCTGGTGTCACTCTTACGTCCTGTAGTCAAGGTCATTTGCTACACTGAAATTTTGGCAGTCTTGGAGAAATCTATGAGACTTTTGATAGTATGTTGGATCAAGTAAGGGTGGTCATTCGTGAGAAAGACCCTTCCTTAGAGTTCTATACGACCCAAATTCAACCCATTATTTAGCGTAGGTAGGATCGAATGAATACACCTTTGCACATGGCAGCATATGCACTCAACCCAAAATGGTATGTGCCAAGGACTGGTAGAATTTTTCCCATTGAAGATCCAAAGGTCAAAAAGGGATTTCGAGTTCACATTACAAAGATGTATAGTTCAGAAGACGGGAAAACAATTATTTTCTTTTATTAGAGAGGATGTTGGAGGTGTTGTCAACATTGTAGGCCATGTTTTTTACTCCAGATTGGAACAGATGGGCAAAATCCAAGACAGAGGAAGAGAAGAAAATCAGGATTCAGATATTGGATAATGATTGGTGGACAGATTGTGGTTATTTCGTATCACTCTTACGTCCTGTAGTTGAGGTCATTTGCTACACTAAAATTCTGGCACTCTTGGAGAAATCTATGAGACTTTTGATAGTATTTTGGATCAAGTAAGGGTGGCCATTCATGAGAAAGACCCTTCCTTAGAGTTCTATACGACCCAAATTCGACCCATTATTTAGCGTAGGTAGGATCGAATGAATACACCTTTGCACATGGCAACATATGCACTCAACGCAAAATGGTATGTGCCAAGGACTGGTAGAATTCTTCCCATTGAAGATCCAGAGGTCAAAAAGGGATTTCGAGTTGACATTACAAAGATGTATAGTTTAGGAGAAGGGAAAACAATTAGGAGACAATGGATGCAATTTGCAAATCTCAATGGTCCCTTCAACAAGCCTGATGCAAGGGAAGATCGCAATGATTTAGACCACACTGACCCCATTGGTTGGTGGACCATGCATGGGGATGATGCTCCCGAGATCCAACAACTTTCTATTCACTTATTGTCTAAGATTGCTAGTTAATCTGCAGCAGAGAGGAATTGGTCCACATATAGCTTCATCCACTCTATCAAGAGTAATAGACTTTCCTCTAGGAGAGCAGAGAAGCTAGTTGCAGTGCATAGTTCTCTACGTCTTGCACATAGGAAGACACCAAAGTATCGGAAGGGGCAGGAAACACGATAGGATGTGGATCCAGAGGATAGTGCACAAATAGATGATGAGGATGGACTAGATGAGTTGCAGTATGGTTTGGTTGGAGTTTCGTTGGTTACTCAAGAGAGTGATTATGACTCAGATACTGACATCCCATTGATGGTCCTGATGACTTCATGCAGCAGATGGATGTAGGGGACTAATCATTGAGATTGAGTCCTTGATGTTGATTTTATTTTCAGCGCTCATTATCCACTCTACTTTTCAGTTGACGACCTCGCACTAATCCTTGACACTTCACTCTTAACTATTTTTGAGTTTGAAACTTTTTCAATTTAGATTCTAGAATGATGAATGATGAATTTAATTTTTAAATCAATGTACATTGTAGATTTTAGAATGATGAATGATGAATGATATGGATCAATGTATTTTTATATTTCATTATTGAATTTTTTTATTGAATGATATTGATTATGGATGAATAATGAGTATGTCATATGAATGTTAAAAGAATGATAAAGGATGGAATAATGTATGTGATTATTTAATTCAATTATGAATTTAAATTTTATGTGTGGATCAAATTTCAATTTTCAATGTATTTGTATTCATATTACGATTAGTTTATTTAATATTTATGCTTTCATTATTTAACAATGAAGATGAACTTGAATTTTATATATATATATACCCCGACGTCTCCCCGCACTCCCAAAATTTCCCTAAAATTTGAGGGTACTCCCACACGTCCCCCTGTGCGTCTCCCTGCACCTGCGTCTCCCCACACCGGAGTCTTGGTGGAACATTGAATTTTTTAAGTATTTGCTGTTATTTTCTGATTTTGATTTGACATGAAATAGGTCTTTGTAAGTGGTTTTCTCTCAGAGATACTCACATATGTTTGTTTTGCAATTTCAAACATGTCAAGGAACATCAATCTTGCTGACAGCTATTATAATATTTATAAAGAATGATTGGATAGCACCTCTAATGTATGGCAGTGAACGTATAAAATTACTAAAAAATAGGTGAACTGATATTGGAGAGGAAACTATGGAGTTAACATTTATGCAGCATCATAAGATAGATAATTTAGATAATTTAAATAATCTCTTTAGGACGGAACCAGTTAGACTCCTAATTTGAAAGATTAGATGTCATTGTCAATTATTCAAGCCCCCATCTATCAAGAAAAGTCAATGAAAGTCTCATAATTTTTGCTGAATAATATTATATAAAGTGGTGAGATCCTGTCTAGGTACCTTCAAAATATTGATACGATTAGTCTCGTTTGCCAGAAATATTTGTGACAATGCTCCATTCATTAAGCCAATAACAGCATTTGCTTTTTCCTGGATATATGAGCTGTCACAGCCATCGAGCCTAAATTCTCTGTCAGCTACTCCTTGGTCAAGTTCATAGTCATCCAACACTGACAGCTGACATCGCAGAAGAAGCCTTTCCAAAACAATAATATATCCACATCTTACATAATTATACTTTGATTTCAAAAGTCCTGAAAAGAGTTGAACAGATGAAGAAATTCCATTTGAACTTTGGTCCTCTGGATGATCTGGATCCGATCTTTCAGAGCTTCCTAAACGTCTAAGTTGCTGTTGCATATTCTGAATATTGACTTTATTGTTCTCCCTAAACATTTCAGCAAATAGCAGTTCAACGAGCCAGCAATAACCATTTTGACGATAAGTAGCTCTTGGAGAGTGCAGAAGAGAACTCAAAGTGCTCCAAGCCTCTGGAACTCTATTTGAATCTTCTATGATATCCTGCTCTAACTGTCCCTTCTGAATGTGAGTAAGACCCTCACTCACCATTGTAATATGAAGCATCTCTGAAAACTCATCGTCGAAATGGTTGTATGTTGCTATTACAGAATCCAGTAATTTGACTATGTCATTCAATACCTGCAACATTATGAGTTTTGTCATTCAAAGGAATACAATTACAATGAAAAAATAATAGCATCAACATCTGGCTTACTAATGCTACGATATTCAGCCTGCCCACCTTCCACATCTTGCAAAACTTATTATAAATCTATGATACCTCTAAATAAATTAAAATGTAGACTATCCTTTTATTTTCAATTTGAACAAGATCTTGGAATTTCAACCTTGTACAATGGCAACCCACAATCATACCTCAGCATTGAGACGACCACTGTTCACATCTCGAGACATAGCTTTAACGATCAAATTTTTTAACTCTTCCCCAACATCATGCAATCCTAGTTTAAGTGCGACAGCAAAGGCCACTGGTGCATCTGCAAGGGCAAGTACCGTTGCAACAGCTTGAATTTCATCATAACTGGGTAAGGGGGTTCCACTAGCTAAGTGCTTGTTCTTGAGCTTATGCAAAACATAGTCAAAAAGAACCCCAAATAGGTTGTTCTTTGCTTCCACGGCATTTGCCCTTGCATACTGCATATAAAATAAGACATCATTTAGAGCTCCAAGCATACCATGAATAAAGGAAAAATGAAGATGTGATAAAAAATTTAACAAGCTAAGAAGAAAGAAAGAAATTGATAAGAAAATGGTAGGATATCAACAAAAGTTAGCAGTGACCTTACGAGACTTCAATAAACATAACATAATAAGCAAAGGATTCTCCATCAAACATAATGAAGTAAAGTACTATCTTAAGGGTCAGACCCACTAGGTCAAGCATTGAACCCAAATAAACAAATGACGACAACCTTTCCCGCCAATGAAGAATATTACTAGCACATATTCTCATTCATGACACAAATTCATTGATTCAAACATAGATCTTCATCTAGATGTAAGTTTTACAAAGTAACATTATGCATACAAATACAATTGTGACATATTCACCAATGATCCAATGGGAGAAAGCAAGATATTGCAGTTTTCTCATTAAGTCTTCAAAATCTAAATGTGTTACATAGGAAGTAGAAATTCCAATGGAAAATAGAAATAGCAAATACAAAACAACTACAAGCCTCAAGGGAGTAGGTAGCTCATGAGTCATCAAAATCAGCATCACTGTCATCATCATGGTCACCACTGCTCTCCTCTGCTGCATCCTCCTACTTTGCTGCCTGGCCCTTGCTCTCTTGTGGCATATTTCCAGAAGGGATATTTGTTATCTTGAGGTTGTTGTCTTCCCTCAACATTTGAAGCTGTTGTTGCAGCCCCACTTCCAATAGAAGGAACACTTGCAGACCTTGATGAAATTGGAACAAGATGGGCATCTTCAATGGGGTCATTCTTCCCCTTCCTTTGCCCCTTCCCTACTACCCTTGATTGAGCCATGAATGATGTAAAAAAATAAAGAAAAAATGCACAAATTTGTAACAAAAAATGCACATGCAAACTGCTGTAATAAAAATGCAAAATATAGAGACATTCTTCCCCTTCTTTTGCCCCTTCCCTACTGCCCTTTGCTCTTCGCTCCCACACACCCAGAACAAACCCACATCAAGAGAGAGTTAAATGTGAAGTTGAAATGGGCCAAAACGACCATTTATGGGCCGCATGGCACTCATAAAAGTTGGACATGATCAGGACATGATGGTGTCCTGATGGGACATGATCGGACACGACCGGAGAACATGTGTCCCACCAAATCGTGTCAGATTCGATCGATTCGGAACACAACAAGGCTGAGGAACGAATCCGGTTTCATAGCTTCTGAGTTAAGAAAATTTCAAGTTGGCCTCCTTTCCACACAGGATGTGTACTAGGTTGTTCAACTGTAGTATCGGAGAGCTATCCATACTTAGCACTTCCTTCCTTAGAGGAAACTGCCTCCATGGACCTCCTAGGCAATAAACAGATCTAGTTCTTAACATTTAAGTGCTTCCTCGCTCCTTCAATCCATTGACATCTCCATCGAGCATCAACCCTACTTCAGGTATTCTTTGGACAGCCCAAGCCACTCCCTCCCTTCCAAACAGGGGATAAGTAAGGCAATCAAAGAAGATACATTCCAGTAGTTTATTTAGGTCACTTGGATCTCACCCACACCACCCCTCCCCCTCCCCCCAAAAAAAAGAGAAAAGAAAAAGTCACTTGGCCCTAAGAAAGCTTTCTGCTCTCACAATTATTTGCAATTGACTGAGAGACTCAAATGTCTATCTTCATTACATTCAACCTCAATGATCACACAACCTCAAGATTATGATCAGCCAGCTAAGGGTCTACTCTCATCAGTTACATGTTGAGTCTAAACAACACATCCTGCAGAAGGATAGGATATGACAATAGTGTCATATACTAGAGGTCAAGACATAGGAGTATGAATCTTCAACAGTCCCATATAGCATGACATCCAATTGAGATATCATCGTCTATCTCAAGAATTAGGAAAGTCCTTTGCTACCTTCTTTCTCTATTCAAACCAAAGGTGTTTGGTTGTCTTTATTTAAAGGCAATCCCTTAGAGGAAGATCTTGTGACACTTACCACTTCCTTTCCCAACCTATCTCAATCAATGAAAGCATCAAGTGCCTTGCAGACAATCCAGTCATAAATACTATGAGCAGTAGCACGGTAAGACATTGTACACTCTCATTCCGCCATGAAACAACCCACCTACACAAGGTCATAGAAACATACCCACCACCATCAACTTTGGTGCACCACCATCTCACAGTCTAGACCAAGCAGTCAAATACCCATTTACTAGATTTCACTCTTCAACGTCAGAGGTTAGAAGAAATTTATAACCTTATTCAGAATAGGCATTGCACCATGTAAATACTCCAAACCCTTGTATGAAAATCAACACTATTGTGCAGAAAGACAAGTTTTCATGTTCTCTTAGATGTAAGGTTGTTCATCTTAATGCAGTGGATAAAACTATAAATGGACCAATTGAACAACTGGGTAAGTAAGATAACAAACACATAGCAAGCTTCTAAATCTCTAGAGCCTTGTCACGATATATCCTCTAACATCCAAGGGGATTCACTTACCCCATTGCAGCAACATTCCAAAATCAAGAAATTGTTGACGTATTACATTTGCTTAGTCATTGCCACACATATTTGATAGCACATCAATAAATATTTGTTTCACCTCATGATCATCAACTTGTGAAACTCCTCCTAACCTCTCAAAATACCATTCGAGATTAAGTACATAATCAGTCATATGAAGGCGTGTGTCCAATTTGTTCCAGCTGTTCTTTATCAATTTTTAGGGTTATTTGAAACTCCCAAGGGTCCCTCTAATCAATGATGCACCATATCTTGCCAAACATATTGTTGATTTCCCCTCATATATCTCCAAAAGAGTAATCCAATCTGAATGTGCAAGCATGCATGTCCATCTCCACTACTGGAGATGTGAATGAGTCAATGTATTTGCACTCACTTTAGTAATGATTTGTTTTACTCTATTTCCCGCGCTTTTAGGATATACCCCCATCTAGGCCACACAACTCTAATTTGTGAGGCATCTTGCATCTCATTCTTATGTTCAAAAATAACAAAAAGATGGGCATATTGTATCTTTTGTTTCAAGAATGCCTTTACATGCTTCCTGTGATGAGAATTTGGAGGGCTGGAGATTATTACAAATTCTCTACTTGATAATTACTTGTGAATCTGCTTGAGATACTTATGTCTTTCTTTCTTTAGCTTAGTTGGTATTTCATCAAGTTAATTATCAAAATGCACCAGACACAAAATATATTCATATATTTCACACCATATTTTAACTCAGTGATGCATTCCGCACCTTAACATAACTGAACGCAGCCCTTATTCACACTTTAACTCAGCACCTTAATCCGCAGTCTTGTTCCAGCTCCTTCATTCGCACTTGGACGTAGCGGAATGCGGCCTTTATCTGCACTGTAATTCAGTCTACTCCAGCCCACTAGTTCGCACCTGAACACAGTCCTTTTCCAGCTCCTTCATTCGCACTTGAACGTAGCAGAACGCAGCCCTTAACTGCACTGTAACTCAGTCTACTCCAACACTTTAATCCGCACCCTAGCATATCATTTTAACCCAGTTTTAACGTTGCCCTGTCTTCGCATATATTTCACGACTTCACCACACTGTATTAACACAGAACATATGCACTTCTTCCTATAGTTTATCCACACTTATAGCTCAGACAGATACGTTTTGCTTGCTGTCCCTTTTCCAAATTGTAGTTTAGAGATAAGTCCACAATAACCTATGTTCTTATATTCGCAAAAAGTATCTGTGATATATGCTGTCATACATCCACCAAACTGAGAGGTGTCCGAAATCTGTGTTTTTATATAATCCACAGAATAGGTATATATATATATATAGGAACAGGTTCATTGATTTAAGGCCGACCATATCTCTTGCTTGTCAGGCCGACTTTACATTCAATATTTTAGGCCGACTTGACGGTGCATTTTCCAGCATTGATTTAAGTGTGATTCCAAGCCATTCTTCCATAGCTTCTTTGACAAGGTCTTGAAGCATTCTCTTGCAGACTATGTACTTCATATACATGACTCTAATAACCATAAGACAAAAACCTAGATAGACATCAAGAAGAAGTCTACTAACCTATAATAAACTCTCACTCATGAAACCCATGAAGCAAATACAAAATTCATTTTATTATCTTTGTCTTCTGTTTTTACATAAATCCATAATTACATAGTCAATATGAAAACCGACCTAGTTACACTTTTCAACATCCTGTTACCCACCCAAGTGGGTAACCCCTAGGATATTTTTTTTCTCCTACTTGTTCACCATGCCATCCAACAGCCCTATGGTGATCTACAAATAGCTAGCCTCAAAGGCCCTCCATCCATGCTCCAATCAGTGCTTTATGACATCTAGCTTACTCATTAGATGAAGGTGGGCCCTCTATTTTAAGGTACATTAAACATTTTTGTAATCAAGTTCTTTCATTTAATGTTCAAGGGCATTCTAGTATAGATCACGGGTTGAATTGGATGATAGACAATTTTTGGTTGTATTCTTGTTCCCATGCTTCAATTTGGTGGTCATCCTCGCCTTTAATCCATCTCTTCCCTTATATGCATGTCCCATCTTTGGGTTGATTTTTATCTATCACCAATATTGGTTCCATGTTTTCCTCAATCTTGAGTAGTGGCTTGGAAAACCTTACCCTAAGAGGCTGATGTAGTAGAAAGAAAAGATAAAGTATAAGCCATAATGATCAAATGCAAAAAAATTGGTTGGGATATCATAAAGTACATGGACAAAAACCTAGCCTGAGCTCTAAACCCTCATTAGTCCTCACCCAGTTCTTGGCTAATGCATAAGCAATCAAAATAAAGAAACTTTGAATATCCCAATCTCGACGAACAATAAAACACTTCATCTTTAAGGGTAATATGATGCATAAATAAAAGCTTCTAGCCCAAGCTATGCAAGAAAAAGAAAATCAATAAGAAAAGGCTGAACAAGAGGGGTGGTAAAAATAGGCCAAAGAAAAGAGTAACTCAGGTCCCATGATTTTTCTCTCTTCTCCATTATAAAGCTCAAGAATGATGGAATTTCATAGCCAACACAAAGATAGCATCATCCTCCATGAATTAAACCGCTACAATATCATTCCACTTACACCTGTTGATTGATGGGTTGGCCTAGAAACTATTCCTCCCCTTAGGATTGGAAGTGTTAGAGAATCGGAAAGGCAGAAAGATTTCCTTATATTGATAATTACTTGTGATATTATTATGTTCTTATTAACTTTTTTATGTTCTTTCTTTATCTTCATCTCATCAAGCAATCATCAAAGCAAAAACATGAAGATCAGGGACATGAGAAGTAGGCACTCAACCAGGACTGAAGCCCCTATATAGGGGAAAACCCAGTCAAAAACTCTTCCTTTAGTACATTCAGAATGAGATAAACCAAGACCTTAGACCAACAGACCTTCCTCCTCCACTAAGTAAGCCCTCAAATTGTTCTTCCAACCTTCAAATATCGATTGCAAAAAAACTGCATCAACATTGCTTCAATATTGCATCAACACTGCATCAAGGACAGATTTTCGACCCTACTACATCAGAATTTCGACCCAGCTTCAAGACTATAATTTTCGCCTTGTTGCAGCTTCAGTTCCTTTACACATGTGAGACAAGATAGAGAAATTTTTGACGTCCTTGGGAAGAAAACGACCTCCTCCTTCGCTAGCCCCTTCCTTCATTCTTGAATTTCACACTTTTTTCTGTTTTCTGCTACTGCAATTTGAACTTCTTGAGAGTGCATGACAAATGAGGTTGAGTTGTTACCTTTATATCGACAATTTTTCCCCTCGGTTTAGGCTGACATGTCCACTTTGAGGCCGAATTGGTGGAGGAGGCCTAATTGACCTATTTTATAATAAAATAAATTTCTTCTTTGACAAATAAATCCTAAGATGGAATCTTATTTTATGACATGGACAAGGATACTTGACATAAACCCTAGAAGCCTTCAATGGAGGCTTTGACCTAAAAAACAATTGACCCAAGCATGAAACCCATGCTTTAATAAGTCAATTTCTTTAATAATAAAATTTATTTTCTTTCTTTTGCCAAATACAATACATCATGCCTCAAATATAATTATGAAGACGTATACTAGTTACATTCTTCAACACTCCCTCTTAACCATGAAGGTATTCATAATTACATATATATAGAGGTACATGCAAGATCTCAAAATGAACTACGAAGAGTTCTAGCACACTCAGTGTTGTGGACTAGGTACCTTACAAGGGTATTTTATTTGGGTGGGACTAAGGGGACTCAAGTTTTAGCCAACTTTAGGTACCATCAAGCTTTTAAGCTCTACCACAAGCCCAAGGATCTAGGTGTGTATCCAAGGTCGAAGCTCCATAAACAACACCACCCTCCCTCTTCGGGATCTAGACATCAACACATAGGCCGACCAAATGTCCTCCCAAGCATCTTGCCATTAGATGCTTCATCTCTCCTTATCAATTAAATCAGATATATGTGAAAAATCCACAAATTGGAATCCTACTACAGCAAATGATTAAGTTTCTTCTATTTGTTAAATAAACTGAACAAATTATTTACTGTGTTCTACGGTAAATATCGAAACTAATACACTGCAGCACAGCGAGGAAAGTGCTCTTAGCAAGAAAAATCAATGTGCTGCTCTGACTTCTGTAACATCTGTTGTTGTGCTGTTGATGCTGCTCACCAACACTACACAAAAAAAATGTTGCATTTGTATTGTTGCTGACTCTGCATGTTGTTGCCAATTGCCACTGTACTGCAACTCCCTCTGAATTTTGCAACCATGTTGTTGCATTGCATGAGCACTGCTCTGCACTACGCTGCACCACTTGTGCACTACGTTGTTGTTGTTCATTTGTTGTTGTTGTTGCTCAACTTGTTGCACTTTTGCTAATTGCAACAGCAAAACGTCCAAAATTGGACAAGTAGAACTGCGTTTGAAAAATAAGACGGACTGCTGCTAACTTCTGCACTAGCTCTCTGAAAAATATTGTGTTGTTGCTTCTCTGCACTGCGTGAGCACTGCATTGCACTACGCTGCACCAGTGTGCACTGCGTTGTTGCTGCTCAACTGTTGCTGCCCCCTCTCTGCGCTGATCAGGCTCTAGTACTGCTAGCCACTGCATTGTCTCTTCATCTTTCACTTCAACTGTCCATCCTGCTACTATCTTTAGGTTGTTGTAGCTCACATGTGATCCAAGAGTTCGGAAATACTCAAGGATCCTGCCACTTGTAGATTCTGGATCTACAGCTCCAAGTCAGCCCACTTCTCTCCTTTCAGAATATGAGCTAACATAGCACAATCTGCTTCTGCCTCAATCTTGGCAACTCCGGCTTGAGGATCTTGCTTCTCCTCCTTATTCTTTTTCTTAAGAGGAAATTGTGTGGCATAATGTCCCATTTCTCCACACCTAAAGCACTTGATATAGGACAGATCTTTCTTCTTCTGCTTTTGTTGCCCCTTTGATGCAAGGGCAGTGTTATCTTCTTCATCCTTCTTGACTTTCGAACCGTTGTTGCCATCCTCAATGTTGTTTAGCCACCCTATCTACAAAGCAAAAGGAGTGGTCAAGTAGAAAAGGCCGAGAAGTTTATAAAGGTGGCGGGATGAGTAAATGGTGCAAGTCCAGGAAGGAGGGTCCCTAAGGGGATAAGTGCGATATCTAAGACTGATCGGGGCCACAACACAACAGAAAACAGCATTCAGGGCTCCACGTCGGAACCGTGGGCCACTAAGCGCATTGCGAGGACTTTCGGTCAGCCCAAAAGAAGAACGATGAGGTTGAAAGTCAGGCCCCCGGAGAAGGTGACGTCACCTTTCGGCAAGCCAATCACAATCGTTCCGTGGGGTAAGAAAATGAGCCCGCAGGCAACTATGCACCCCACCGAAGTTTTAAAAGGGCCCACCGTAGACTACAGTTGGCGCCATAAGTAAAAGGTAAGGTAAGTCTAGGGTGGCGGTACAAAGGCCGGTACCAACTTTAACTCGGCACGTGGCTCTCACCTACCCGGCTGTTGTCAGCCAATAACCCATCGCCATGTGTCCCATTGTCGACGTCCTTATGATGCCAACCCTATAGTTGTCACCCTGTCTCGTATTCCGTAAAACCCGGTCTGATATAAGCTTGTTTTACTCTCAAACTATGTAAAATACTGGTTATTAACCGATTTTCGCGCAGAGGAGGTTAAAACTCAAGTGCAGGGTCGTTTTCAAACCCACGTCGCTTTCCCTTGGTCTACCTCACTATTCTCAGGTATTTAGTCGTTTTCCCGTCGCACTATTTCCCTTCTATTTTTACTTTTCAAATGGTCATGGGGAAAATGAGAACCAAGAAGTCTGAGCCTAAAACCCCACAAGCTCGCAAGGCTAGGACTGCTCCTAGACCCGAACCCCTCATCGTTGCCCATACACGAATTCATGACCCAATCTACCCATTCAATGTAGCCCACATCAGACCCGAGCTTTTCGAATATCATCCAAATGGTGAAGATATGTTCAAAGTCGTCAAGACAGGTCTATATTATCAAATCACCCTGACCACATACCATGTTCCCGAGTTCATTTGTTGGCTTGGGGAGGGCTATGACGAGCGCAGAGACATGTTCCTCTCTGCTCAAGGCAATAAGATTTTTAGCATTTCGCCCAAACTCATAAGGAAAGCTATTCGCTACCTTCCCAGCCAAAATTATGTTGAGTTCTCCGAGGTCTCCCTCTCCTGTCAATTTACAAAGCTACCCTGGGAAAAAAAAAGCAGTTTCCTCAGCCTCCTCTCAGATTCTCTCCTGTCATCTTTCCTGCTCACAACCTCTGTTCCCTTGTCTACTTTCTGAACCAAAGTGCAGAGTCTCCTAGCACTCATCTCGGGGTTGTTAGGGTTTCAGGAGGTCGATCAGGTGTCTAAAGAGGGTATAGCTTTTCTATGGCTCATGATGCAGAAGGGTACCCTTTTGGATATTCCTTCTTTCTTAGCCTCGGCTATCCAGACCCAGTTTCAAGAGATTTCCTCTACTGGTTCTTTTAAGTAATGTTCCCTAGTGTTCTACGTGTTCCTATTCGAGCATGCAGATAGATTTGAGAGTCTAGGCCTAAACAGACTCTCGAAGATAAGTGCCCAACTCAGAGTTGTCTTCGAGTGGACTACTACAGTTCGCCGGGGGTATGCAAAGTTTATTAATGATTTCATGTCCATAGCTTATGCCATAATACATGACAGCCCTCTGCCTAGAATATTTCCTGCGCAGAAGGACTAGCTACAGTTTGACGAGGAAGATTGCACAGGGGACTGGTACCTGTTTGATGATTATACTGAGATCAGAGTCTATGGAGCAGAGGCACCTCCCTACCGTCTGCCGGTGTTTCCAGCTATGCGAGTCTTTACCCTCGAATTCATTCGACAAACCTTTAAGGCCGACCAGATCCACTTCGTGCCTGCAAAGAAAGGATATATTCTCAAACTCCCAACTTCAGTTGGTCCCTTCACCATAAATTCGAGGCACGCCCTCTCCACCGTGGAAAAATTGCTGCAAGAGATGGACCTCCCACAGGGAAAAGTCTGGCCTTATGACCCTAAAGGATTCCTCTCCAGTAGGAAGAGGAAAATAAAATCAATTGCATATATACATGAGACTAGGCCCTTCATTGAATGGAGAGCTAATGTTGATACATGGCCTTTGGATGCACAGATGGAGGCCGAGTCCTCAGCCGCGGAAGGGGGCACCTCAGAAAGTCATGAGGGTATGTACATTGATGAGGACGCTCACCCTCATAAAAAACAGAGAACTGAAGGGCTGGATGACATAGGGGATGAGCCATATTTTGAGGAGATTCCTGAATTTGGGGCTCCTGACAAGAATAAGTAGGGTTTTCATATTTCGTTTGACGATGCTTCCTCATCGGCCCCGTCAGGGCTTTCATAGGCAATCACGATTGATAGGCAAGAGACAAGAGAGGAGATAAATGTCAAAAACAGACTTGCCCGAGAGAAATTGAGCACTGAATTGGCAGGGTTTGTGGACAAGCATCATTCTCGACTTACCTCTGTGGTAGACATGGATAAAGAGCAGCTTATACTGGCTATTCAGCAAGCAACATTAAAGCCCTCGGCTACAAGAGGCCAATATTGAGCTTTAGAAATCATCTTAAACTTAACCTATATCCCCCTGTTAGACAGGCTCGACTTACACAAGTGCATAGGGGATATGCTACGGGTTGAGGTAGTGAAACATGCAGTAGCTTTGAGGAAGCTCAAGCAAAAGTATAACATAGTACTAGAGCACCAAAATAGAGAAAAGGCTAGCGCCAGAGCAAATCACGCCAAGTTGGAAGCCCTCAAGAAAACAATAAGGGGCAAGGGAGTCGATAAAGATGCAGCATGGTAGCGACTTCTTACCAGGTTAGAAGTGGAGAACCTAGAGCTGAGGCAAAAGCTAAACATGCCTTGTGAGGAGCATGTGCAAACAAATGAGCTTGTTCAGGTAGAAAAGGAGAAATCAGCTCTCACTGACTTATTCACCAGAGAACAGGAGGAGAATGCACAAAAGGACACGCAGATTGCAGGACTGAATCAGAGGTTGTTAGATTGGCAGGTCAAATGGGATCAACATATATGCGTGACCCCTGAGACATGTGAGCCCGGAACAACCACTGAACAGCTCACTAAGGCCCTAGCTGATTTGAAGGTGTCAGAGAATGAGACCCTCTCAGTCTGCCAACAGCGAAAGGAGGCTGAGGCTGCACTAGCGGAAAATTAGAAGGTGATGGCGTCTTTACAGAGGGAGGTAGAAAAACTGCGAGAAGAAACTCAGGCACAGGATAAGTCCATCGAGGACTTAAAGGGGCAAATCAAAGGAAATATGTCACTCGTGGAAGCGAGGCGACTGATTTGGACAGAAATAATAGCAGAGGTTAAGCAGCATTGGAACCTCCTCACGCTGATGGATGACAAGAAGATTGCAATTCTCTTGTTCAAAGCACAACTACAGGAGGGACACACAAACAGAGAAGCAAAGGCCTCGATAGCCAGGAGATATATTTGGTACCTGAATGAACTCTCTCCTAAGGAATTGCACGCGCAGGGAATTCTTAACCATTTTAGGACGGTTATGGATGTCGAAAGACTAATCGAGAATGAGACTGCACGCGCAAACGCACTGGGTTGTTTGACACTAGTCTCGAAAGGAACGGAAAAATTCGACTGGGAGTGGAACAAGCTAGTAGAAGCAAGCCTCCCATCATGTTGGGATCCACAAACAGGCGCATTCTCTGAGCTAACGGCCTACGAGCAGAAAATGTCAGAAATTATGAACAATGCAGACATATCATTGGAAAGAACAACCCGGCTGAAAGCACAGACAATAATAGCCGCGCTGCGTAAAGAGTTTTTCCTCCTCTACCAGGTTAAGCAACTCCTCGTCGTCCGTGTAGATTATACTGAGCTAGCTAACATACAAACTCTGTTCGAAACCTACATTACAATGCCATCTCCAGGGGACAGGACGTGGCAAAAGTGCAGTGAATATGCTAATACTCCAGTATCTTCTTCTTCTCATCAGTTGCCACCTCCTTCAGCTCGTCCACCTGTATCATCTTCATCCTCATCTCGGTCACATCTGCCACCGTCAAGCACCCCTCGGCGAAACACCAACCGATGAAACACATGATTTGGCCCATGCAGCGTGTTTTATTTTTATTTTCTATGTAATGTAAAAACGGGTGAAATCTTGATTTCACCTTCTCCACTCTTTTTATTTTTTTTTATGTTTTAGTTATAGCCTGTGTCAAGCCACACTTTTTGAGATGAGAGGTCGTTTTGCCTCATCATCAATTTTGGTTCTTGATTAAGACTGGAAACAAACATATCTCCAGGGAATATTTTGTCTAGAAAAATATCTGCTCTGAACGTTCATGTAATAGACTATAAAAGATCGGACCACGGACTGAAAAAAGGTTCTGGATTTTCTAGCAGAAGAAGTGGTAGTCTGTGAATCGTCTTTTTTTGTAATTTGAGGTTCACTCTTAGTGCATATCTAAAGAGCCATTTTGGAAAAGTAATATAAAGCTAGTTTGTTGCTTTAATGGATTCCTACTGGAATGAATGAACAGTATGTATTCTCTTGGCATAGTGATTCAATTTAATGTCCATTGTCCTTACATCTTCTCCTTGTTATCGTTGTTTTCAGAATGCCAGTGTTCTATGAGTTGGATATGAATTTATCTTTAATGGTACTCATGTCTTGCTTTTCAATAACATTTTAAATATTGCTCGAGGCACGATTTATGTTTCAAGTTCCTTTTTCATACCGTTATTCCTCCAATGTCATTTAAGGGTGGATTCTTGTGTTGGCATAAGCCTACCTCGCTTTGACATTCCCCGAGTATTCTTCACAGTATCTCATCTTCATTACTTTTATATTTGTTCATCTGTCTCACATTCGGCCCAGCTTGCAACAGCTTTTCTTCATGACTGCTTCAGGCCCATTCTAAGCAGGCCTTTCTCTCTACAGCTAGAGCTCCTGTCTAGCAATATTCTTTCTCGGATATCCTGGACCGTCATTCAAAAATATTCCAAATTCACTTCATATCAGGAGGTTCCCTTTTATCAGCATGCAAAATACCTTTAAAACCTCCTATCTTAAGATGTCCTAGGCATTGGTCTTTGGCAACTCAAGGTTGTCTCTAGGAGTGACAACACTCAATATGAATTTTGAGGAGATCTCTCATCAACTCTTCTTGCTGCAAGGCTACCCACATCGCTTCCCATCCTGGAAGCTTTTCTCTGCCCAAAATACTATGGACAAAGATCTAATAATCTTCTGAAACTGAGTTCAGAGTGAGCCTTACTAGCTCTAAGTCTTTGGGTGCTGATCCCACTGCTGACAGCTGGTCTTGGTTATCTAGAATTCTTGACAGGAAGGAGTCAAAACGCTCTCCCTTTTTCATCCTGGTATTACGCATCTTCTCCTTCAAATACATCTTTCGTTGCTCGGAAGATCCTTGGTATAGCTTTTCTAGCTCTACCCACATTTCTTTAGCAGTGTTCTTCGCTGCTATGTGAGGTACGATGTGATCCTTCACACTGTCTAGGATCAATCGTTTGGCCCTAGCCATGTTCTTCTTGAAGGCTCTCAGATGTGCTACATCCAGTGGTTCTGCAACTGCACTGTCTATGAGGGCCTTAAGATCAACCTCATCAAGGAGAAACTGAATCCTTGACTTCCATATAACATAGTTGGAGGCACCCTCCAATCTATCGTGGTCACGCAATACATTGTTGGCCATCTCCTCAACTGTAGATATCTTGCTCTAACTCGCTGCTCAGCTAGACTTACGTACTCCTTGAGGAGTAAGTCACTACTTTTGTTGCTGCACGGGAAAAACTCAGTTTCTTTAAGTAAGAAAACTCTTTGAGGTCAAGAAATCCACAATCTGTGTTTTTCAGAAATTTTTTGACGCTTATGCACTAGTTCTTTACTGTTGTGCAGTAATTGCTTCCTTCAGCTACGTTGGTCTGCTACGCTGCCTCTTCTATAACTAAACAAAAAAAAAAAAAACTTACCCTTCTGTCAACTCTCTCAGAGGGAGACTTTTTTTGCGCTGGATTACCCTCCTGGCCTAGTCTGCATAGTTTATGGGGGGTCTGTTGCTGCTTACGCAGATCCTAGTCTCTTCAGCATTGATCTGCTAGTTCACTCTTGTTTCTCCTGCACTTCAGCTTGAATAAGCTCTAGTACCATGTGAAAAATCCTAAATCTAGATTCCTACTGCAACAAATCTGAATCACATCTCCTATTAATTTTCATAATTATTTCATTACAGTGAAATACCGAAGTAATTAATGAAGCAGTCTACACAAATAATGTTGCAGAATAAATCTAAGTGCTGAAACAAACTGAACAAAATACAATGAAAAACATCCACATTTGACACAGTGATTTTTGAAATAAGTCCCAAAAAAACCCAACTTGTAGAAATTTGATAACCAACCCCGGTTTTCAATTTCTCCTTATTTCTCCCATAAAGTTACATGCTCATTCCCATAGCCATTCAATCAACAAGCCGGAAAAATAAATATTTTCTGAAAACACAAATTCTGGAAATTTCACAGTGCTGAAATGCAGAAATAAAAACTCAGAAAAATAAATCAGCGACACACAGAATTTTGACACGTTGATTTTTGGTCAACTTGACCCTGGAAAAACCCC
Organism: Pinus albicaulis; assembly: GCA_034641835.2. Classification (NCBI taxonomy): domain Eukaryota; kingdom Viridiplantae; phylum Streptophyta; class Pinopsida; order Pinales; family Pinaceae; genus Pinus; species Pinus albicaulis. Next base: position 593,462,495 of record CM076569.1, on the reverse strand, counting down.
CTACAACTCTTCGGGAAAACCAGTTCGAAAGCTTCTTATTTCTGATAAATGCTTTTACAGTGAGAGAGAAATACTCAGAAAAATTTCAGCAAGTAATAAATACAACTTATCTCGTTTTCCGTGCTTAACCACCGCCTCAAAAAATGTGCAAACCGCAAAACAGAAACAGCAATAAATGTTGTATGGACTCCTTGAATTTCGTGCCCAGAAATTACAGCATTAAATGCTACTGTATGGCCTCCTTGAAAAGTGTGCAAACAACAAAAAATGTCGTTGTACGGATTCCTCTAACTACATGCAAAGAAACAGCAATAAATGTTGTACAGTTTTATGCCTCGATTTTCGTGCACAGGGACAACAACTTATTGTACTGATTGTCTTCAAAACCGTGCCTCAAAAACCAGCAAACTGCTCCTCAAAATTTGTCTCAAACTGTTGTACGGCCTCCTTGGAATATGTGCCCAAGCCACTATACGGTTTGCCTTGAAACTCATGCCCAAAACTACCTTGCACTATGTGCCTCTCCTTGTACGGATTTGCTAAAGTGCTGTCTCGATATGCATGCCAAGGTTTTGTTCTCCTTCTCCTCACTGCTCAGAAATCTCTTTTGCTCTCTTCTTCTCCTTCTTTCATTCATCTCATGAAAAGAATGAATGACATTTTCCCTCCTTTTCCTCCTTTAACCTAACCCTAAGTGACTTTTCGAGAATCCCTAAATCTAATGGATGAGATAGCTTTAGATCTAGGGCTGAAATTAAATGCTCATTTAAATCTCACTTTCTATTTTTTAATTCACCCCTCTTTAATAAAGACCCACTTAGTCATTTATTTCCAAAGTCACTTTTCCCTTTTTAATTTCACATTGACTTTATTAAAGTCACTTTAAAATTAGACTTAGTAACTTTATCACTTAAAGTCACTTTTAAATTCGATTTGAGTTTATAACTTTATAAAGTTACTTTAGGAGAAAAATTAAGTTCTTTTGGACACTTTTCCATAGGCCAAAGATCAAAGCCTTAGGGAACCACTTGTCCTCCGATAACCAAATTTCAACACTCCCTCTTACCGAGGAAGGTGTTCCTCACCACACCCATCTTGTCTCTGAAGTAAACATGCTTGCCCCGTGGTAAGGCTTTGGTAAGAATATCTGCAACCTGCTCATCAATGGGAATATACTCAAGCTTCACAACTCCCTTTGAACATAGTCTCTGATGAAGTGATATCTGATGCTGATATGCTTTGACCTATCATGAAATACTGGATTCTTCGTGAGTTTAATGCAACTCTGATTATCACAGTATATCACTGAATCTCTCAATGGCTGACCAAATAAGCCAAACAACATCTTGTGAAGCCAGATGGCCTCACAACTAGCTAGACTGGCTGCCATGTGCTCTACTTCCACTGAACTCAATCCTATTGACTGTTGCTTTCGATTGAACCACGACACCACTGCCGAACCCAACCCAAAACAGCACCCTGAAGTGCTCTTCCTATCAGAAGCACAACCTGCCCAATCAGAATCAGTGTAACCTGCCAATCTCACTCCATCCCACTGCCTATAATCCAGACCATAATCCACTGTCCCCTGCAAGTACCGCAAAATGTGTTTTGCAGCAACCTAGTGCACCCTCCTAGGCTCACACATGAACTGGCTCATCGTGTTGACTGCAAAACATATATCCGGTCTGGTGTTGACCAAATACATCAAGGAACCAATCAGCTATCTATACAATGTGGGATCCCCCAACTCAGAATCTGAAGCATGAAGCTTCTTCTAGTTGGTGATCATCGATGTCGACATGGGTCTACAATCCTCCATGTGGAATCTGCCAAGGATGTCCACAATATACTTCCCTTGCCCCTAGAAGAAATGTCTTTCCTCCTGCCACACCTCCAAACCCAAAAAGCAATGCATCAAGCCAATGTCCTTTATCTCAAACTCTGACGCAAGATCTCTCTTGCAGTGCTCTATGTGTCTCTCTGCACTCGTAATGACCAAGTCATCCACATACAGCACCAAAATGAGAGGCTCCTCACCTATCACAATGAAGTATAGGTTCGGATCTGCATCACTCTTTGTGAAACCCATCTCCTGCAAGTATGTATCTATCCTAGAGTACCAAGCTCTAGGAGCTTGCTTTAGGCCATAAAGGGCCTTCTTCAGTGTGCACCTATGTTACCAGATCTGTCAAGCTTGATGACTGGATCGGAGGATCCCCGGATCGGAGACGGATTTGGATCCGGATCCGCAGAGATCCGTCATCTTCTCTCAGTGGGTAAAAAAATATCATCGGACATTAGCACAAAATTCCAAAACGGATTAATGCAGACGTCTGAAAATAAACTAGGGAGTTACTCGGCTACATAAAAAAAATTATGTAAAACATTTTATAAAATTTAATATAAAACATTATAAACTTTAATGCAAGTCAATAAAATCGAATGATAAGAAATGGATAACTAAGGAGTTACCGGGCTGCATAAAATTTATTAATTTTATGTTAAACATTTTATAAACTTTAATATAACACATTATAAACTTTAATGAAAGTCAATAAAGCTAATGATAAGAAATGAATTAAGTGGGCAAGCCACAATTTATTATTTCTGTATTGACCATATAAAAAAAATTATTATAAAGACATATTTATAATCTACTCATATTTATTTACAAGATATTTTAAAGTTTAAAAAGTAAGTTTATATTTTAATAGATATTTTAAAGTTTAAAAAGTAAGTTTATATTTTAATCAATTTTAAAGTTTCTTTTCAAGTTTAAAAATTAATTTTTCTAAAATAAGTTTAATAATTATAATTTATAACTAATATTTTGATGTTTAAATATTTATAAATGATATATTAATTATATTACAATTAACTTAATAATTATTTTTGACCTATTAAATATAAGTTATATATGAAAATTCACATATGTTTTATAATTTTTATATAAATTTAATTAATGTTTAATTATTTAGGAATGATTTGTATAATAATTATTTATTGCATTTAAAAATTATATATTTAAAACTTAGCATATGTTTTTATTTTATATTTATATAAATTTAAATTTTAAAAATTATAAAATATTCTATATTTGTTTGTACTTGTCATTTCCCTGGCGTTTCCGAATCCTGGCTTTTCAAAAAACTGAGGTATCTGTATCTGTATCCGGATCCAAATCCTGGTAACTTAGGTCCGCACACATGGGACTCCTTCCCATGCACCTCAAAGCCTTGTGGACACTCAATGTACACCTCCTCCTGTATGAAGCCATTGAGAAATGCGGTCTTCACATCCATCTGGTGGATCTTCCAACCCATCTCTGCTACTATCAATATGATGGAGCTAACCAAAGTATATTGAGCCACGGGAGCGAAGGTCTTCTCATAAATAACTCCCTCTACCTGAGAGAACCCTCTAGCCACAAACCTTGCTTTGAATTTCTCAATGCTGCCATCTGCAGCATGCTTTACCTTGTAAAGCCATCTGGAAGTAACCACGGATTTACCCTCAGGCCTCAGCACCATCTCCCAAACAACATTCTTCATGATAGAAGAATACTCCTCCTGCATGGCCTCTCTCTAGAGTTGTTGGCTAGCTGCCTCCTCATAGCTAGAAGGCTCAAAGTCAATGATGTTGGCAACCATTGTCATATAGCTACAAAACCTATCAGGTGGTCTGCTCTCTCTAACCGGCCTCTTCGGCCTAGCAACATATGTGGCCTCTCTCAAGGTATCTTGAAGCCACTTGGGCTTCCTCTTCCCTGAGCACACTTCTCCCACTGGAGAATGAAACTCCTCCTCATCATCAAGAGCCTGAACTCCTGACTGTCTATCTGTTGTCCTCCTGCCTGAACCTGAACCTGTAGATGCTGAAGTACCATGTGAACTGTCCATCAGTGGACTCCCTAGTGAACTGCTCTAAGGACTTCTTTGCATGCTACCCGAAGCACCACCCCTCTGACTCTGCAAGCCACTGCTCACTAATGGACCTGACACTGTAATCAATGTACCTCTAGATCCTCCTGATCCCTGCCCACTGAATCCCTGTGCCTGACTCAGCTGCTCCTAAAGGTCAGGCTGATCCAGATACTCTAACTCCCGTGACCTCCTGAAAACCCTATCCTCCTCGAACTTCACATCCCGCCTGACAGCAACTCTCCTCTGTGCGGGAATATAAATCCGAAAGGCTTTCGAGGTATCATTATAGCCCACAAAGATATCCTTCTCTGCAGTGGGCTCTAGGTTGGTCCAATTCTCCTTTGGTACGTAGGAGTATGCCATACACCCAAATATACAGAAGTGACCAACATCAGGGTTTTTCCCAGAAAAAGCCTCCTCCGAAGTCACATGCCCCAAGGCACGATGCCGACTCCTGTTCTGCAAATATACAGCAGTGTTGCAGGCCTCTGCCCACAAAAACAATGTTAACCCCTAATCATGTAACATGGCTTTGGCAGCCCCAACAATAGATCTATTCTTCCTCTCCGCAACCTCATTCTGCTGGCGGTTGTAAGGAACCGTGAACTCCCTCCTAATGCCTGCCTCAGCACAATAATCAACAAACTCACCAAGGGTGTACTCTCCTCCATTGTCTGACCTAAGGGACTTGATCTTCCGACCTGTCTGAGTCTCCACAAGAGCTCTGAACTCCTGAAACCGCTTGAAGACCTCACTCTTAGTCTTCAAGAAATAAATCCAGGTCCTCCTAGAGTGATCATCAATGAATAAAACATAATACTCATATCCACTCAAGGAAACATGAGACATCCGACCGCTCACATCGGAATGAATCAAATCAAGTATCCCAGTCGATCTGCTGTCACTGCTGCGAAAAAGGAATTTGGAAAACTTGCCCATAGCACATCCTCTGCATGTATCAAAGTGATCAGTACTGAAATCTGGCACACCTATAGTGATCTCCTGCAATGTCCTCAAGGCTCCATGATACATGTGCCCCATCCTGCGGTGACAAATCTCTCACAGCTCTGAACTGCTAGCTCTGCTGCCAATACTACTGCTCAATGCCAAAAGGGGTTGAAATGCAAACTTGTATACCTTTGCATGGCGTACACCAATCACTCTAGTTGAATCAGCTGGTGCGCCCCTGGGATATATCAGCACCTGTCCTCTCCTAAACAATATCTCATATCCTCTGTCCTCCAATGCAGAGACGGATATGGGGGTTTTCCTCATCCCTGGCACATATAGAACATCTGACACCTTCAAGAGAGGTTTGGATTCCCTATCAAATGTCAATGTCCCCACACCGACTGCTCTAACAACGCTATCATCTCCGAGTACTACCTCTATATCAGTGTCACTCTCTGAAAGCTCTGAGAAGTGCTCACGGACTCCTGTCATATGACGTGAAGCCCCACTATCAACATACCAGATACCTGAAGATGCTTCGCTAGTGGAGGGAAATGCACACTCCCTCTCAACCTTCGTGGCAGGTGATCCTACACTAGTGGACTCACAACCAATGAACCCAAACTCCCGGTCAAAGTTATCCGTAAAGTCCTCTATCTCTGTTGATGCTGCCATGCTCTAGTTCTTCCCCTTCTTCTTCTTCTCCGGACACACAACTACATAGTGTCCCATCTTTTGACAATTCTAACACTTCACTTTGGAATAGTCCTTCTGCGTGTTCCCATGTTTACCTTTACCTTTGCCTTTGCCCCCATCAATACTTGTGGAAGCTTGTTTCTTTCCCTTTCCTTTCTTGCCTCCTGCCAACAGTGCTACATCCTCATCCTGCTCAACTGGTTTGGCTGCCCCAAGCTGGCTCTTTCTGATTTTTGTCTGTATACAATCATCCCAGAACCTCTCCCAAGAGGGAAGGGTCTCACGTGCACAAACCCCATCAGCAAAGTTCAGCCATGAACTTGGAAAGCCAGTCACTGCAATCCGCACCAACTCAGTGGGTGGAATGACCTCTCCAACTGCTGCTAATGCATCTCTCACATTAGTAATCTTTGTGACATATCCAACTGCACTATCAGTCTTACCCATCTTAATGGTCTTCAGCGTCTCCCTTAGGACTATTTTCCTGTTCTCATTGGTACTCTAGTAGAGATTGGTCAATGTTGTCCACATCTCATGAGTATATCTCTTTCCTCTCACATGAGGAATGCAATGGTCTTTGATTCCATCCAGAATCAGTCTCTTACCCTTGTTATTCTTCTTATTAAATGTTGCCAACTGAACAGCATCAATAGGCACATTAACAAGGTGTTGTGCGGTATGCACCATGATATCCCAGACTTCTCCCTCCTCAAAGATGCTCTGCATTCTCTCCTTCCAAACATTGTAGTTACTATGCCCATCCAACTTATTCTCCACCCTCAAGCCCAAAGACATGCTTTCTGTCCTAATAAATTGAAAATAACATTGTTGTAGTAAAGGTATTGATTTCTGTGTAAAAAATCAACTTCTTGTAATTTTTCCTCTTGTTGTCCCAAACTGCACTTTTCAGCAAAATAGCTCTGATACCATGTAGAAATTTGATAACCAACCCCGATTTTCAGTTTCTCCTTATTCCTCCCATAAATTTACATGCCCATTTCCATAGCCATACATTCAACAAGCCAGAAAGATAAATATTTTCTGAAAACACAAATTCTGCAAATTTCACAGTGCTGAAATGCAGAAATAAAAACTCAGAAAAATAAATCAGCAACACACAGAATTTTGACACGCTGATTTTTGGTCAACTTGACCCTGGAAAACCCCCCTACAACTCTTGGGGAAAACCAGTTCGAAAACTTCTTCTTGTTTCTCATAAATGCTTTTACAGTGAGAGAGAAATACTCAGAAAAATTTCAGCAAGTAATAAATACAACTTATCTTGTTTTCCATGCTTAACCACCACCTCGAAAAATGTGCAAACAGCAAAACAGAAACAGCAATAAATGGTGTATGGCCTCCTTGAATTTCGTGCCTAGAAATTATAGCATTAAATGCTATTGTACGGCCTCCTTGAAAAGTGTGCAAACAACAATAAATGTTGTAAGAATTTCTCAAACTGCGTGCAGAGAAACAACAATAAATGTTGTATGGTTTTCTGCCTCGGTTTTCATGCACAGGGACATCAACTTACTGTATAGACTATCTTGAAAACTGTGCCTCAAAAACCAGCAAACTGCTCCTCGAAATCTGTGCCAAACTTACTGTACGACCTCCTTGGAATACATGCCCAAGCTGTTGTACGGTTTGCCTTGAAAATTGTGCCCAAGACTGCCTTGCATTGTGTGCCTCTCCTTGTACGGATATGTGTGCCAAGGTTTTGTTCTCTTTCTCCTCACTGCTCAGAAATCTATTTTGCTCTCTTCTTCTCTTTCTCTCAATCTGCTCATGAAAAGAATGAATGACCTTTTTCCTCCTTTTCCTCCTTTAACCTAACCCTAAGTGACTTTTCGGGAATCCCTAAATCTAATGGTTGAGATAGCTTTAGATCTAGGGCTCATTTAAATCTCACTTTCTATTTTTCAATTCACCCCACTTTAATAAAGACCCACTTAGTCATTTATTTCCAAAGTCACTTTTCCCTTTCTAATTTCACATGGGCTTTATTAAAGTCACTTTAAAATTAGACTTAGTAACTTTATCACTTAAAGTCACTTTTAAATTAGATTTGACTTTATAACTTTATAAAGTTACTTTACGGGAAAAATTAAATTCTTTTGGACACTTTTCCCTAGGCCAAAGATCAAAGCCTTAGGGAACCACATGTCCTCCAATAACCAAATTTCAACACAACTTGGGAAAATCGGTGCAACAGATTTGAGGGTTTTGTATTATTAAGCAGCAGAATCTTGAGTACAACTAGGGTGCCAATATCTGGCTCACCCTTCAGAGAAATCTAAACAACAAATGAAAATGTGAGGTATACCTCACTCTACAAATCCCCGGTTGATCTAAACAGTGTTGGTGAAGCCCCTCTCTACTTCTACGTGATGCCTACATTGCAACTGCATAAGCCTGCATAGGCAAGCTCTGGAACTGTGTGACCTCTCCTCTGCAAATGATCAAGCTTATCGGAAATTGGGTTTTGGCCCTCTTGACTCAGAAACCCCAGCTTCTAGCTATCTCCGAACTTATCACAAAAGACACTATCACTTCTGTGTGGTTCCCTTCTGAAACTGCGTCACCCCCTCCAGGTGACTGCGCTGCCTCTCTTTGCGACACTGTTGCCTCTCTGAAACGTACTCCTGGTCTTGACCAGTTACTGCATTTGCCCCTCTCTGAAACTGATCACTGAATCAAAATCACTTCGAAAACCTTGCCCTAGTTATTAGATCTTGATCAAAAAGTTGTGTCTCTCTCAATCTTGAAAATGCCAAATGCTCAATGTGCTCAATGTGTTTTCCATCGGCCCCTCACCCTCCGTATATTCTTCCGTTGACCCTTCAACGGCCAAGATTAAAACATAATCAAGGGCTAAGATTAACTTGGAGGTGATCCATGACTTTATCTAGAAGAAAGCAGCAGGTTGAAGATATTTTCATCAAAGATCTATTAAAATGTCTTTTTGCAAGGAAAACAACAAGTTGGTTGGAACTTCAAACTTTCTTGCATGGAAGAAAAGGACAGATTTGAACCTCATAGAAAATGAAGACATGGAACATGTTAAGGGCTCAATCACTAAACCTTCGAAGGAAGAAGCTCAAGCACTTGCAAAGTACATGAAAGCGGAAGTAAGGGCACAAAGGATTCTCATAAAATCCATGAAAGATCCCCTCATTCCCTATGTACCAAAATTAGAAACATCAAAATGAATATATGAAAAACTTGTAGAATTGTACTCTGTAAGCACTCGTTAAGACAAGAACTCTACAAGATGAAGATATCAAAAGAAGAAGGAATAGCCTCATACTTTATGAGGGTGTCTAAAATAAGGGACCAACTACAAGAGTTGGGAGAAATAATTTCTGACAAGGAAATGACCACTATAGTACTCAATGCACTCCCGGAGGAATGGGGTAAGTTTACATCAAGCATCTATGGGAAAAACGGAGCTACTCCATTCAATGAACTATGGTCACTATGCAAAATTGAGGAAACCAGGGTTGAAGGCAATAAGTGACGTAGGATCAAATGAGCACACTCAAGCATACGCTGCCATGGCAAAGAGGAAAGAAAAGATTCAGAAACTTGGTCCTCAAAAAAAAAAAACAAGAATATGGCAAAGGTTCAATGCTATGGCTGTCAAAAATATGGGCACTACAAGAGAGAATGTCGCAAACTCAAAAAGGACAACAACAAAAGAGGAAGGAAAGAAGCCCATATCACCGATGAAGTAGAAGATGTTGAGAAGAAGGAATCAAACAAGGAAGAAGTGAAAGATCTCCACTATGATTGAAATAATCTTCTTCAAGTTCTTTTCAAGTTTTGTAAAGTAGAGCTATCATGATAGAAAGCATCATTTTAGGAGATGGCATCATAAGAGCATACGATTGAAGCAAGCGTACATGACATCATTATAAGAAGCTTGAAAGCTATTTCAAGTAGTAGTCATTAGAAGGAAGTAGCTCTTGGTAACCTCATTAGAAGCATAAGTAGAACTCATGGGTAGAAGGAAGTCATCTAGTACAGAGTTCCTCATACATCAATGGAAAAAAGCATTTGCAAGATAAGGATAATCAAGATCCCCCATGGGAATCATCATTAGAAGAATCATTTCTTGGAAGAAGCAAATGTCTCGATAAAGAATTCCACTTTGGATGGAATTCATTGTTTGAATGAATGATGGTATGATGACAAAGGAATGCAGCATGTTGAAATACTCTCAATCAAGGAAAAGGAAGTTGGTGAAGGAAGCCTAGATGACCAAAAGAAGAAAAGAGGTATGTTTGCATATGTATGATAAATTAAGTCATGACATCATATAGTTGCAGAGAGCATGGATACTCTACCTCATGAGTATGATCAAAGGAAAGGGTTCTCTTCTAGAAATGCATGAAGGCATGGTTCACATATTGACTAGATGAAATCAACATAATATGTCATCATATGAAATATGAGGTGGTTGACAAAGATGAAGGAACCATGATTGGAAGTTCCGGGAAGCAATATGTGAATAAAGAAAAGAAGAGATCGTGAAAGATGCAACTATGGTCACATAGAAAAAGAAATCAACATCTGATGACTAGAAGAATTGACCATGATATCTCCATCGGAAAGATATGGAGACCTTGGGAAAGTCTTGAAAGAAAGAAGACCCTTGACAATTGAATATCTTGGAGATGTGTCAATATGTATGCAAGATGTTGATGTTGCAACAAGCATATGTCTTGATGAAGGGCCATCACAAAAGGTAATTTTTTATTTGAAGTTCATTTTTTTATTTTGAAAAATATTTGGATGGGCTAATACAGGGCTACCTAAACAAAGGTGTGGATATCATCTACAATTGATACTCATGTGGAAGGATGAAAGATCTTGAAGGATACATGATATGGAAAAGGTAGATGTATGAGGAAAAGCCAAAAATGGTCTAATGGATCACTCTCCATTGAAAGGAAGGATGACATGATTGCCTTAGTTCGAGAAGGAAAGTGTTGGATGGTCGATGTCCTACAAAGAAGTCCCAAAGATAAAGGCTCCATAATGTTAAAGATGAAATTCATGACATCAAATAGAGGAGCACTACAAGCAGCTAAAGGTCTTGTTACCACTCAAACCAGTAGGGGACCCAAGGGGTTCCTAATAGGGAAACTGCTAGACTAAGGGCAACAGTGGAGGCTTAGCCCACTGTCACCATGATTAAGGCTCACTGCTCTTTACAGACTTTCACTGCTCTTTAGCCATGTACCTTATTAAGTGGTTTTAGCCCTTAAAGGGGGATAGTAGGTCCAAGGTACATCCTTTGAATGGGGGTGGCAAGAGATAAATAAGTGAAACAGAATAGGGAATGAGAGGGGTAATCATGGGCCATATATCAGGACATACGGGCAGCTAGATAAGGAGAAGCCCACACCAGGGCATATAATGTGTAAGAGGGAGCAGTCATGATACATGAGGTGTCCCGACCTTGATTTTTTCGCCCTTCTTTATATGTCTTTTACCTTTTTATGAATTTTCTTTAATTGACTGCTCAGGGTTCAAGGATAAGAGCATGATGTGTCAAATATAGCAGAGATTACCCCTTTAAGGTAGGGCGGTTCATTGCCCTCCAGGGGTTTGGGACAATCATGGGTTCTTGTATGATAAAGGAAGCTCATTTACGGCCTATGGAACCAAGGTGATGGCCATGGGTAAGGGGCAGAGCTCATGCTTTGGCTTTTGCCCACGTGCTAATTAATTTTGTCCCGACCATCTTTTCATTTTGTGGTACAATTTCTTGTTAAGTGTGACCAATTATGCTTTTTCTTTTTCTTTTGGTTGCTTCAACCTCCAGGGCATCATTCCAGGCCTAACCCAAGGGGATAGGGAAGCAAACCCCATATGGACCCATGGGGGCTATGTGGACCCAGGTGGGAGAAATGATAAATGGGAGTATAATGAGTGGAAGGGGAGTAATATATACGGTAAAGGAGCGGGACCACGCACCCAAAGTCGAGGTTTCCCAAGTAGTACCACCCTAGAACCAAATGGTCAATAAAGGAGATCCCACGGGACTAAAATGCAGGGGTAGCATCCAAAAGCGATCAAGGGGACAGGAGCACAGACTAAGCCCACTCTTTCCGCCAAATCTCCCCATCAATCCATGCCCACAAGAATCCATAATAAGTAAACCCAATACTCAATTACCAAATGACAATACATACCTTTAGATTCGGGAGGCCCGCCTTCAAACATACGATCAATATAGATGGGTAAGGGACCACATGGTTGGCTCAAGTGGCAAAGAAATGGCACAACGAGCTAGTAAGAGGCTGCAAGGGGTTGTTGGTTGCTGGCTTAGGTCCATCATGGAGAAAAAAATTCTCCTAGGGATATCACCCACAAAGTGGTGGGTAACAAGTCCCATGATCTCCACCAATGAAGAAAGAGTTGTTGCTGGAAACAAGTCCCTATTTAAGAGGGAGCCTAGAAGCAAGTTTCTAATTAAGAAGAAACTTGGAAGCAAGTCCCTAAGCTAAGAGGGACCGTGTACAGGTCCCTAGTTAAGAGGGAGCTTGGGTATATTCCTTTATATGAATGGGTACATTCCTTCATAGGAATGGGTATATCCTCCCTAGTTGAGAGGGATAGATAGACACATCATCCTTGTCTTCACTTGGGAAGAGAGAATTAAGGAATGGGTAAGCATCTAGCATCTGATACTTTTTGAGGATATGATAGGGCATCTAAGATAAGAGTAGTCATGGAGCATCGATATTCTTCGAGGACTGGGAATCCAAGATAAAAATAGTCCTGGAAGAACATACCCTGTGAAGACCTGGGTGGTGTATGCTCCTTGAGAGACAATGATGAAGTTGTTTATAAATCATTGGTATCGCCAGCATTGTGCTCGACCTTTTGGAGACATAGAATTGTTAGACAATGCCTTACGATGTTGGATGATATGATGTTATACAGATAGGTTATCCATCCGACTCTTCTTATAAGAATTCTTCATATTGAGAATGTCCAAGTACCTTATATGGATTATGAATACCTCACTAGTTAAGAGGGAGTGTTGAAATATGTAACCAGGTTCGATCTTCATAATGACATATGTAACCATGAATTTATGTATTTGATGTAATAAGAAAAACAAATTTATAATGGTTGATCTTGAGGCATGGGTTTCATGCTCAAGGAAATTTATTTTTTATAGGTCAAGCTCCCATTGTGAGCTCCTAGGGCTTGTCATTGAGTTTACAAATCAAGAAAATCATTGTTATGTATGAATGACCCATTTGGGCATGTTACATATTGTAAGAAAATTATTTGAGTCAAAGAAAGAGTCAAAAAGACCTTCCAAGACCTCATCAATCTGCTACAACCAAATAGGCCTATCAGAAGTAGATGGCGGCCTAGAGATGAAGACAAATCGGCCTTAATACAAGGAAGAAAAGCCTATATATAGAGGACTCAGCCTCAGTCAAGGAGATCATTCATAAAGCTATCAAATCAGAGAAAGAAGTGTGAATAGGAAGGCTTTTGGATAAGTTAAGAGGAGGAGAAAGAAGAGAAAAATTTGGATTTGTTTTGGGCTAAATCATCTCACATGTGTGAGAAGAATTAGGGATCTCACTGCTGAAGGAAGACCGAATATTACAGTGACCATAAAGGTCCAAACTTGGGTGGAAAAGGGATCATCTTGCAGACCAAGTTGTTAAAAAAGTATCTCACAAAGCGTAGAAGAAAGGAGGACAATTTCTTCATGAGCTTTCTCACACGTGGAGCCTAGGGTTTTTGCAGTTAGGCCGAATTGCAGTCAAGAAGTTGCAAGTCAGAGAAAGCAGGTCAAAGGAGAAGTTGTTGCAACTGGAAGGCTATTTTGACTAAGATTGACTTTGTGAAAAAAAAGCTCATCAAGGAAAGGCATTGGTTTGGTCTTGGAAGGGTTTTGATCAAGGATCTAGGTCTTGGAATTTGTCAATTGAAGATTCTATAAGAAGAAGAATTCTTTGGGTTTACCTCTCATAATTGGAGAGGTTTTGGCCTTGGTTGATCGTATATATCTTGTGTCCTTTGTCTTATTGTTATTTATGTTTTGGTAGTTGTTTGATGAAGAAGAACACTAATAATAATCAAGTACAATAAGAAGCAAATGAAGTAAAGCAAAAATACATCACAAATAGTTATCGAGTAAGAGAAATCTCCTACAGTTGTTGCACCTAGATTTCTCAACACCCAACAGCTATAGAATCGATAAATTTCAAAGTATCTCATTAAGTGGAAGAACTTACCTACTAAAGGTTCCACATGGGAGGAAGAGTATTTTAAACAGAAACATCAAAAACTATTAAAGTGTTGAGGACAACACCTTTTTGAAGGAGAGGGGCATGATAGGTCCCTATAATTCTAGTGTAGCCCCCATATTGTTATTGTTGTTCCCCATGTAGCCTCCAAATTGTTGTTGTTGTGCCCCATAGAAGCCCACTATTGTTATTGTCGTGCCTTTACATTATTATTGTTATGTATGCCCTGATTATATTGTGACCCTTTAGACTCCTATATATACCAAGGAGGTCTTGTCATTTGTATCATCCAAGAATTGTTCATTTATGTGATGTAAAAGGAGGCTGCCCACTCAAAGAGGCTTATTTTCAAGTCATTGATCTATCTTTTCTTTTGTTTTGTCATTTCGTTACATAACACATCCGGTATTTAATTCCTAGCAAAAAATTACTAAACACACACACAGTTAGGTTCCTAACAAAATATTCAGCATAAGCAAAAATAAACAACCAATCTCAATCACATATGACATAGATTTCTGCCTAATCACATTTGTTCATTTATACAAAAACTCGGAACTTGTTTGGGCTCTCATCTTTGGATAGTGCACCAACTGAGAAAATACAGTATACAATATTCTGGATCTAATCAAGCAAATCTGCTTTATGTTTCATATCTAGATCTCCCGCCTCTTTGCACTCTCTCGAACCCAACACAAGCTCATTGAGATGTTGCTCTCAATCTTGTGTCGTTGTTGCTTTTATAACTTGACATTGAACCAAAACCCTAATCTCAAAGTGATTGATGGTCAAGATTAGATCTCCCCTCACTTGAGATCAACAGCTAAGATTAAAACGTACTAAAGTAAATTACTTCACTTTTCCTAAGTTCTTATTAGCTCAATAAGCCAACATATTAATATGCAATGTTCCACGAGGACATGTCCCCCAGGGTGGGGAACGCACCCCGACACTCTCCCACACTTCGGGGATGGGGAAACTCCTAGGGAATTGTTTCGCCCACATCCCCTTTTTAGGGAAACTCAAGGAAACTCTAGGGGGACATTTTTCTGGAGACGAAACGTGACTCCTTTGCAAGGGGGACTCCCCCCCCCCGCCATTCTTTTGTCTAATAATTTTATAAAACATTAAAAAAAATTAAAAAATACAAATTTAAATATATTAAAAAATTAAAAAATAAACAAAAAATTAAAAATAATGAAACTATATTAAAACTTAAAACTTGTTAAAACTTAATTTTTTTTAAATAAATAAATCAAATTATATTAAAACTTAAAACTTTAAAAAAAATAAACAATAAGAAAAATAAAAGGCTTGAAGTATATTAAAACTTAAAACTTAGTATTTACTAATCTTATTTAGTACTTTTTGAGAAATTTACTAGTATTTCACTGCTCAGTGCTTTCTCTGTTTACTTTTAGTTTAATATTCTATAGCTATTTTAGACTTCAACATAATGTCACTGTCATTGTCAAATGATGAATTTACTTTTTATCGTTTTTAAAAATTTGATGTGCATTGCATAATTTTATTTGTCAAATGATGAATTTATAAATTTAATTTAGATGTACCTTGCATCATGCCAAATAATGAATTTAGATGGAACATTGCATAATGTCAAATGATGGATTCAATTTGGTAATTTACTTATAGATTTACAATGCAGAAATATCAAATGATAATTCATAAATTACAATAGTCTAATATGTAATGATGGTCATATTTAGTCTTTAGATGTACATTTCATAATTATTAATATTTTATATTTAGTTAATTACATATTTTTGGAATTTTATTTTTTATTTTTATATATTAAATTTTTAACAATTTAGACTTTTATAATTTTATGATTTTGACGTCCCCCTATTTCCCCAAAAATTCCCTAAATTTTGGGGTTGTTTATATACTTCCCCCTTGTGCTTATCCCCGCTCCCGCATTTCCCCATCCCATAAACTCGGTGAAACATTGTTAATCCTAAGTCATCAGCAACTTGCTCAACCGAGAGCAAGTATTCTAAGGAGATGTGGGTGGTTATATCTAGGCTTGTGCAAAAGTACCTATCCGAGCTACAAACTTCCACAATAGATTACTAAGGTAGTGAATTGCCTTGGGAAGGATATTATTTTTTGGAGGGATTTTCTCTTTGATTGATGAAGTGATTCTATGGTGAATGGTGAATTGTGATTAAATATCTTCTTCAATTTTGCAAATGTTGTAGAATTAGGGTCTCTATGTAGTTTTCATCTTGATATATTGAATATTTTATGGCTCTAATATCTCATTTGCAAAATTTGTGACCAAGTATTCATCAGGAAATTTAGTATAGCACAATGTTACAATTATAATTATCGGCAATTCATCGTTGGGGATCTAAAATTTAAATTATTGGCAATATCGGGGAAAATATCAAACACTATTGAAAAACTTTAAAAAATACCAAAAAAAATCATTATCTTCAACTTTTTTAACTTCTAAAACAACATCAACACCAAACAAATACATTGCTACATAAATATGAAAATACAATTGATATCTAAGATGTATAAGATATCAAGTGATACATCAGAGATCGATATTGAAATATGATATTTGTGTTGAGTCATAAGATCTAATAGAATGATACAAAATCATATCAAAACAAAAATAAACGTATCTCATGAGATGAATCATGGGAATGAAAGCAATTGGATTTCCCTTTGCTTGATGGAAAATGGTCACAGCATCATCAACAATGTCCTTGGAACTGGTTCAAAAAATTGGTCGACCAAAAAATACATAAAATATTCAAATTTTGAAAAGAACATATAATTCATGTGCATCCATATGAATCCAAATTATTATACACAAATATGCAAAATTTCTCATCTATATAGCAAGGGTGCATATAACCAAAATACCACACAGCGCAATTCATCTCTAAATCAAAATAGATCAATAAAGATGCTCCATATGACCTCCGGAATTAGTTTCTTGAAATTCAGCTTCTTGTGTTGGTCTCATTTCAAATTAGCTAGTGTTTTTGCATTATGAAGTATTTGCCCAAAAGACGTGAATGTAGATAAGAACACCGAAAAAAGAAATTTCTTGCTTCGCAAAATGACGATAACTTCAAAATGCCAAGAAAAAGTTTAGAAACAAAAAATGGTTGTAGATAAACAATCTATTTGTTCGAAGACCAAAGATGCCCAAATTAAATATTCACTTCTACCCACTTGAATCTCCAACCCAGCTAACAAATGTCACTCATTAAATCTTACAAACTCTGTGTTATGAATATAATTCATAACAAAGTGAATAAATACAAATAAATGTAATTACTAAATAGTCAAATAAAGATTATGTTAAGTAGTCATTAAGTTAGTGAAAAGGCATGTCTAAAAGACATGCCCAGTCATGAAAGGCCACCTACCTAGGAATATAAGCAGAGCCTCACTGTAATATTTATGATCACTTATACATTTTTAAATATAATAAATTATTATTACGAATACCTCGTGTATTTTAACATTTAAAGTCAACAAGCATACAGTTTTGTTGCTTCAGTGGTATCAGAGCCATGCTGCACAATATAGTCTCACGAGCCTATGAACATAGTTTACAAGCCTATGAACATTGTTTACCGTACAATTGCCATTATGTGTAGATCCTGAAGAAGGTGAGCAGATTAGAAAAAATCAAGAAAAGCTTCAACAATTAGAAAATTCATGTGCAGAAGCTACAACATGTTTTAAGAAAATTTATGTGGAAATCCATAATAAGGAAGAAGATGTTGATGAAAATGATGAATATGAAAAAGATATCGATCCTGATGGGGATGAAGATTATGAAGATCAAGGTGATGATTCATATGAAGATGATGTGGATGAGGACTATCTTGAGAAACAGGAAAATGAACAATATCATAACAATGAAGAATGTTCTAAAATGGAAAATGGTAGAATGTTTCGTGCAGATGGCCATGAATATATTAAAGAGCCAACCACACAAGAAATTGTGCAAACAACTTCCAACAAAAACTTGGATGGAGAGAACGAAGATGTAAGCAAATTTGATGAAGCCCTCATTGAAACCTCACAGATACAAGAGGATTATGAACATACCACTTTCGAAAGGAAATTCGTTGAAGATGCAGAAATTATCATACATGATATATCTTCATTGAAAGAAAGGGCAGGATCAAGTCATTATGCAATCTGTAAATTCTTGCAAGTTAAGTATCATGATAAGTTGCCACCCAACTTGAAAAAGATGCTCAACAAGCAATTTAAAAATATGAGTGATCAGGGTAAATTGACTAAGGTGGAGGCTTCGCTTAAGCTGTCGGATGAATTGAAGAACCAAAATAAAGCAGAACTTAAAAATAATAGTAAGATAGTTGCTACTGACGAGGGTGCTAAGCCAAATGAAATTGAGACCCAAAAAACTAAAGCCAAAAAGAATAAAAAGAAAAAATTCAAGCCACAGGAACCTCTAGAAGAGAGAGACAAAGAAGAAAAAGTTTCAAAGGAAAAGAAGGAACAAAAACTAGCCAAGCCCAAAAAAGAAGTTGAGGAAGAAAAGATAAATGAAAAAGCCAAACCTGACAAAGACGTGAAGAAAGAAAGCATAGAAAAAGACACATCGAAGAAGAATACCATGGCAAATGAGAATAATGAGGGGTTGTCGGCCCTGCCGGCCTTCCACACCTACGATCTGTCTCAGTATTTAAAACCAACGGTTGCCACTGCGATCTCTTTAGCCGTGAAACCAACGACTATCGTTGATCCCAACGTGTCTGACAGATCAGTTAAGAGGCATCGCATCGATCGTTCAATAAGTCAACAACGATATGGTTTTGTGCAGAATAAAACCACAGATGATACGGTGCGTCGATTGAAGGGTTCAAAGTTAAACATTTACGGAAGGGTTTGGATCATGGTCACGTTGAAAATCGAGTTACGACGAATAGGTTGTTGTGGTTATACGAGCAACCACTGGTTGTTGGTCATGATCATCCACCCCCGTGATATCGAGTTAGGGCACGTTATCAATTTCTTGACCAAATCTGAAGAAAAGGTGCCCGAGAACAGAAGGCTAGCACAGTGTCTGATTAATGAATGGAGTCGATTTATCTATGGAAAATCTAACGATTATGTTTCTCGTCTAGTGCTGTCTGCATTTTTTTTACTCTGTCGTTTTGCGTGGTCCTTGTCGAGTATCAACAGTGGTAACCCATTTAATTAAAAAAAAAAAAAGTGGTAACCCATTTAATTAAAAGTCATAACCCATTTTATGCAGCGTTTGAATCGAAGGTGGTATCAGTTTATACGGCAGGATGTTTAAGTGATACCGTGTGATATATAGAACGATTAATCAAACCCATAATCATAATTAGTAAATTTATATAATCATAATTAATTAATTTTATTAATTTGATTAATTCAATATATATATATTATTTTAAAAAAAAAGTCCCTATTACTGGGGAGCTATAGTAATGAGATGATTGACGAGTTATACATATCAATTTGACAAACTCAAGATGAAGAAATTTTCAGCAACTAAGCTTTGAGGACAAAGCTTTTCAAAGAAGAAAGCAATGTTATGAATATAATTCATAACAAAGTGAATAAATACAAATAAATGTAATTACTAAATAGTCAAATAAAGAGTATGTTAAGTAGTCATTAAGTTAGTGAAAAGGCGTGTCTAAAAGACATGCCCAGTGATGAAAGGCCACCTACCTAGGTGTATAAGCAGGGCCTCATTGTAATATTTATGATCACTTATACATTTTTATATATAATAAATTATTATTACGAATACCTCTTGTGTATTTTAACATTTAAAGTCAACAAGCATACAGTTTTGTTGCTTCACTCTGAAAATAACACACTTGAAAGAGCTCCATGGCTGTACACAAGATTGATGTCCTCATTTTGTGATTTGAACAGCAAGGGAAATCCAAAATAAAGGGAAAAAATCTCAACTAGTGATGGATTAGATTATTAGCCATATTAGAGGATTGGGTTTTGGATGATAAAAAAGATGTTTTCTCCTATTTTATAAGGATTTGCACCAGTTTGGACAAGGAATATCTAGGTCAATGTCCGAAAGAAGAAAAAATCGTAAAAATCAGGATAAAAATGGTAATGATCAGCAAAAATTTAAAAATTATAAAAAATACGAAATACAAAATATATGATTTTTGGGGAAAATCACAATTTTTTCAAATTAAACAACAACAACAAAGAAAAAAAAAAAACTCGATAAATAAAAAAAATCACTGATTTAATCGTTTCAGGAAAAATCTCATGATTTAAATCATGATTTTCTAACACTGATCTAGATGTCCCTGAAACCATCTAAGTAAGCCTAAACATCCCCTGCCATATAGGAATCTTCACCCAAACATACTCAATTTCAGGGCAGGTACCCAGTGGGCATGGATGATACTGCCCCCATCCCCAAGGGCATCTTGTATTATGCCAGCTAACCAGATCAAGGTGGGATGCATCCTCAATGCTACATTAAGAAAATCCCACGCTAAACTAATATTAATGTATGTTTCTTGAGCTCTGCCACAATTGTTTAAGCAATCTATTTATGGTGTAATGTACTAAAAATATACTTAAGAATCATTCAGGCTTGACTGGCATGCTCCCACAATCTCTCAAATTCTTTCCGACTGACAATTTGGAGGAATTCCTCATAGGGATGCCTAGCTCGCCATTTGTGGACACTAATAAAATTATCTTTCTGTATCTTAAAATGATCACAAGCAAAAGTAACTAATGTTGAAAATTCTTGCTTTTTTCCTTTGACCAAAAACATTGTGTATCCAAGAAAACCCATCATAAGCTAATCATACTTTGCAGAATAACTCCATAAGCTCAAACAATGAAATCAATATCAATGCTTGGCTTAACCATGCTGTTTATTTATCAAGCTGCACTTATCTTCCCCTGCTGTTAATAAATGCTATAAAGTTCATATTGGTGGAATATAGAAAATTAAAGCAAGAATCTTATAAGATTCAAATCTATTTTCTCAATCACATAATTGTGTATTACCTAACCATAGAATCAAATACATACACCTTTAACACATTTAACGTCAACAGGACTGTCTTCTCTCTTCAGTCTATTCCTTGTGAGCAACCCACAACTTAGTAAAATGAACATAGCAAACAGAAGGTTAAACTAAAGAACACTAGTTAAAAACAAAAATGATTTTAAGATATTACTTTACCATACTGCAAGGGAGACAAAAGTGACATACGAACCTCTTGACAAATAAATTCTATTCCACCAAGAAGTTCCAGTCGTTGAATGTCTATAACATAAGAACCGGGACTAGCCTTCTCCATCCCAGCAGGAATACAGTACAGTAAATTTGATAACAAACAAATTAGCCTGCAATGAAGCTCTTCTGCCCATGAATTCTCTCTACTAATCTCCAAAAGTACCTTTAATACCTGCAATATATTATACAACCAATTCATAAACTCTTTAAAGACTAATTTTCAAAATGGGAAAAAGTCTGAAGCACTTTATCAAGAACAGGAGCAATGTCCAAGAAAAATGCTATTACCAAAACACTGGTAGCACAGGCATACATAATAAATATCACCAAAACCACGATACTAGATCAATCACAGATTCCCAATAAACAATTTATGTGCAGGTTAGTAATGCCAACAAGAACAATTAACTTCTGTGAACACTGAAATGTAGTTAAGAAAACCGAAAGCACAACTTTAAGATTCCAAATGGCAAACACAATAACCATAAATGCCCAAGGTATAAGACAAACCATCATTAATTTATGGAACATATATGATAATGTGGATGATGCAAAGTCAAGCCAAAAATAGATTCAGGAATCAGCAACACAAAATGCAAATTGTTCGAGAGATTAAAGAGTGGAAGAATAAAGTGTTCAAATAAAGAACAAACAAATATAAAAAAGCCACGATTCTCAAAATATGATCTAAGTTTCTAACCAATCAATGTAGAGCAACTAAAATGGCCGGAAGTGGAAAAATCTGTATAATTTCCAGAATTTTCTTTTAAGTCACCTGGTTCATGTTCATCTCCAAATCCGGGAACAATAAATTAAGATAACATTTCCCAGTGCAAAAAAATGATAAAATTCACCATTAAGTTCAGTGAAGAGAACTAAGCAGGCTGAAAACCAAGCTAATTTTGAGAACATCGTATACTGCCCAAAACCATGTTAATCTATATATCTATATATAATCTTAACAAAAAGGGACTAGTATTTAACAATGTTTTACAAATTTTATAAAAAAAAAAAATCATCTGACCAATGACATTCGCAAATAAATTTGCCAGCATTTTAGATTCAACGAATTTCAAATATTTTCCAGATAATTTATTTAAATAATAAAATAAAAAAACCGTATGCAATAACTAAGATTTGCTTGAGTACAATAATATACTATAGTTATAATATCAAGCACTGGACTGCTACAAAAGTGTTAACTCAAAAATCACGTTTCTATCTTTCATGCAAAATGGACGGACAGGTGCATTCTTACACAACAAAGTTCAGGAAATAATGGTTGCACTACCCATTACATTAGCATCCATTTAGTAAATTCAAATTGCAGTAAATGTGTAGTTTATCACATGATTCTAAATTCATTTTCTATAAATATATGATGAAAGAAGAAATTGCATAATTCTGAGGAGTGAAACAGTGTTCCACTGGGACGCATCCCCCAGGTGGGGGATGCGCTTCCCCGCTCCCCCACGCTCCCGAGATGGGGAAACTTTCCCCACATTTCCTTTTTGGAAAACTTACGAAAACTCTAGGGGGGCATTTTTCTCATGACGAAATGTGTCCCTTTTGTGGGGGGGAGGATGGGATGCAGGGGGAATGCAAGAGGGACGCGTCCCCTGATTTTTTTCGCTAATAGCAATTAAAAAAAACAATTTGTGTATTTCACTGCTTTCTATGTCTATTTTTAGTTCAGTTTTCTATGGCTGTTTTAGACTTCAAATATCATTGTCATATGATGAATCTAATTTTTGATGTGCATTGCATAGTTTCAATTGTCAAATGATGAATTTAATTTAGATGTACCTTGCATAATATTAATGCCCATTGCCAAATGATGAATTTAGATGGAACATTGCATAATGTCAAATGATAGATTCAACTTAGTAAATTATTTTTAGATTTAAGTTGATTGCAGAAATGTCAAATGATAATTTTACTTCACAATAGTCTAATATGAAATGATGATCATATTTAGATGTGCATTTCATAATTAATAAGATTTACTATCTACTAATTTAGTTATTAACATATTGTTGGGATTTTATTTTTTTATTTTTATATATTAAATTTTTAATAATTTTATAATTTTTATGGCTCTAACGTCCCCCCCGTTTCCCCGAAATTTCCCTAAATTTTTGGGTTGCTTATATACGTCCCCCTTGTGCGTATCCCTGCTCCTGCGTTTCCCTGTCCCTGAAACTCGATTGAACATTGGTGAAAATTTGACGGAATAGGAAAGTACATGCATTGTCAGAACAGCGGCTGGGAAGTGCAAAAAGCATCTTCTACTCATATCTGCATCTCAAAACAACAGTGAGATACCTCAACATAAGTAGATACTAGGAAGTACAAACCAACTGAATATATGGTACAGTTGAATAAGGCTGTTGCAACACTATAACAACATTTCATACACCAAGCGTAAAGAGATATATACACATATTTAAAAAGAAGCGAATGATGGATAAGGCTGTTGCAACACTATAACAATATTTCATACACCAAGCGTAAAGAGATATATACAAATATTTGAAAAGAAGCGAATGATGGATGATACAATTGAACAATGTTATCCCTATATAGTGCTGATTCGTGACAGTTGGGATTTTCAATAGCTAATAATAAGTATATGTTTTTTAGTTTTATTTTCATTATAATAAATATTACGTTAAGCATATGAAAGATTGGTCCTCTTGTTGTGTTATTCAAATGAAGATCTAACATCAAGAACAAGTAGTACTGCTACAGAAAACCTGATCCAGCCTGGGTCATACACTCAAAACCCACCAATGACAATGGTTATGACATGACAAATCAAATAATTTGTGGTCTCAGCTTGAATTAATAACTGTTCTTTCAAAATTATTCCACTTGATATTTATCAAATTAGGTCTAAGGTTGACCACTCATAAGGCTTATATTTAGGACACAAAAACAGACCATATTCTCATTTCAAAGTTTTATGTCACCACATTTGAAAATGCCATAGTCTATGGATAAAGGTAACAAACAATAAAATACTTCACAATCCTTAATAAATGAAACATTATAATGAATAGCAGCAAATTAGCATAACTCGACCAAGGATGAAGGGGAGCTTGGTTTGATTGTTATTGCCACTCATGGCAGCAAAAAATGCTGCCAAGTGGGCGGTAAGCTGCCTAGAGGATGATGCTCCTTGGCAAGTTTTGTTTCAGCATAGGAAGATGACAGCACAACATACTGGCAAGGTGTGAGGGGTTTTTGATTTGTGTGATACCATCACACCCCCTTGCCTGTTCCAGGTTTCTGCCTGCGATATATTCAGGAGTATCTAGTCAGTGTGGATTTCAATAACAAGCTTGGTCGGTTGGAATTTGGAGGGAAGCAGGGCAGGTTGATCTGGTGAGGCACTGGAATTGGAGCTAGATGTCACAAGGTTCTTGTATTGCAGAGTTGCATCACTTTCAAGCTTGTCATTTGACCAGGAAGGGAATTTTTTGGGGAAAGAATTGTGGAACGTAGCTACTTGCTCCTAGAAGAATTGGCATTCTCTGGCATAGTAGTATGGACTGCTCCCCCCTGAAAAACAATCAAATATAGAGTTGATAGGGCTCATCCCCCAGCCAAAGATGTTCAAAATGAACAATGGGATGTCAGCGCTGTTTTTAAGGGATTGGGGTTGAAGTTTTGGTCGGCCCTTGCAGCAGTATAATTATTCATTGTTGCATCAGCAGCATTCATTAGCCCTAGTTCCCAATGCGAAATGGCTGTCAACTGACCCAGAAAATAGGTTGGTGTGCATTCTCCACACTATTTCATCCATCCAGCTTTCTTATAAGCTGAGAGTATTTGCATGGATTGTCATCTACAAGTGGCTCCCCTCTAAGGTCAAATTGACAAAGAGTGGGCTCTCTGATGGTCTTTGCCATGTTTCCCACTGTTTGAAGAAAATAAAGTACATCTTTTGGGGGTACCAATTCATTAAGAGTTGCTGGAAATACATTCAAGATCACAATTCAATTCTCTTTCACGCTAAGTTGCACGAAACGCCGAAATGTTTCAGAGTTTCCAAAACGGGTACGTTTAGAAATATCACCTCCCAAAAATGGAAACGTTTGTCGAAACGTCATATATGTATATATATATATATATATATATAAGTGAATAACACATTACCTTTGCAAGAAAAAAGGGAATAAGACTCATAGATGACAATTTAGAAGGAAAACAAGTCTATATTAACTCTCATAGATGATTACATGATAGTCGAGTTTCAGCCAAGCTTCAGCCAAGTTTCGGGTACGGATACAGCCTGAAACGGCAAGTTCCTAGAAGTTTTGTGCAACATAGCTTTCACGACAAGATTCACTAGCATGACACTTTATTTGATGATTGTAGCTATCTAATTTGCTCTGTAGAAAATCCACGAAATTCTGCAACTACTAATATGAACTATCTGATTTTCTCTGTAGAAAATCCATGAAATTCTGCAACTGCTAATATGAACTATCTGAAACTAATTTCTTTTAATATAGATACATAATTTCTCTAGTTATTTTGCAGCGGAAAAGGAACAAAAATAAATAAGCAATCACACAATTCAACAACATAATATTTCTAAGAAAGCCAACTGCGAAAACCCTCTACTTGCTTGAGAATCTTATTGAAGAAGAATAAGCAATAAATCTCTTACAATACAATATTGTTTCAAAAAAGAATACAATGATCTTTCTGGTTGAACTAAGCTTGAAACAAGCTGCAAGACCCCTGATCTGTTTGCCTTCTTGTCTTGCCCGAATGAACCTGAAATCCTTGTGCAAATCCTAGGAAATAAGCCCTTATTTCCTAGCGCATGGGCTGCTCCTATTTCTTAGGAATTAGCACCTATTTCCTAGTGCATTCCCAAGGCAATTCTTCCATCTTCAATACTCGCACAAGCTCCTCTTGCACGTTCTTTCCTTCGCAAGCTTACAAGCTCATAAACTCGTGCTCGAGAATGAATATAATTGTACCTTCATTCCTCCTTATAATCTTTTCGAATGGCTAAATTTGGCAAATTATATTTTAGGAATTGATTTTGTGATTGAAGAGTTAACTAAGTTGAACTAACTCATGCAACTCATCTCATCTCAATTCTAGAACTTGAGATTCAATCACTCATCCTTTTCCCAATTTAACTCGCACTAGAGAGCAGGAAACTCGGCCTTCCACTTTTGCACATTAGTCAACTATGACATAACTCATCCTCAGTTTTAGGAACTCATCCTAAATTATAGGAACTTGTCCTAATTTGTAGGGACTCATCCTAAATCTTAGGAATTTGTCCTAACTTATACGAGCATGCTAAGGAGGAACTCATTGAGGTCCCTCTGATTAAGGCACAAATCAAGGAACCTTTCTCGCTACTATTTTCAGCATGTTCCACCTTCAATGGGATCTGATGATGCTCGAGATTTTGCATCTTGGAAGATCAGGGGTAAGTTTGTCTGTAAGCACGAGCCTGGCTCATTATCTGCTTTTTGTGCCATGGTGTGCTGAGGTACACCATCAGCTTTGTTGATGTGAGTAGCATCATAAGGTCTTCTACAATTGCTTGGTGTCTTAGCATGTGGAATACAGTATTTGCCTCTTTTAGTAATTTGTCTTCTTTCCTAAGTTTAACTTAGGAAAAGTACAGTAATTAAAGTCAATTAATTATTATGGACTATTGAGCTATTTTCTAAGGATAAATAATTTAATTATTTAAGTGACTTAGAAATAATCTCAAACCATTGATCTTCAAGATGTTTCTAGAAGCAAGATTCAAGATTGCTTCTAGAGAGGAGATTGGGGTTTGGACTCAATCAATATTATAAATGGAAGCTAGCAATGGAGGCAAAGACACAACGAAGAGCACAAGTGTGTGTGCGCGTCTCATGAGGGAGAGAAATTTTCTCTACAGTGTGAGTGGCCCAATGACCAATGCGAATAGGAGAAGTGCAAGTGGGTTTGAATGAATCTAGGAGGGCCAATTTGGATGAGATTGCAGGACCGAATTCCCGAAAAGAGATCAAGTTTTTTTGGAGGAGGCCGAGTTGTTGGAGTATTGTGGTTTTTCCAGTGCACATTAGTGGTAGGGCGGAGATTGAGTTGCTAGAGGGCACAAATCTGATTGTGGGAGGCTAATCTCTTCAGAACGATTTCATCTAGAGGTGAATTTCCTTGAGGCGGATTTACCTAGGTTGAATTCATTCTTAAGGAGTTGAATTGCAGGTTCCAAAATGTATTTTTCCTTGTATCTTTGTGGGTCGAAAAACTTAGATTTTCTAGATAATGAAATGATGAAGAATTGTTTGTGGGTTAATTAATTTTGCAATGTGTGGTTGATCTCTTTGTTTTATTTCCACTGCATATTTTTTAATTTTAAAAGTTAAAGATGATAGTGATTTTATTTTTAGGTGATTCAGTTATTATTTGGGTAAATAAATAATAAATTAGGCATAAATTAAATTGCCTGGAGAAAATAAATCTTGTTGGTATTCGAAATTTAACATGGTTCAGAGTTATCTAAAAGACGTTCAAAGAGAGATCTAAGATCGCGAGGGTTTGCAGCAGAGAATTTTCCTTTTTGCAGCAGCAACATTACTTCCAATAATTTTGCAGTTGGATTTTGGGGTCGTGATTTATTTGCGAAGATGGAATCATTAAACAGTTTCATATATGAAGACAGGTTAGACCGGCTATCAAATTTCGACCCCTAGAAGGAGCGAATTACATGAATTCCAAAGATGAATGATCTCTAGGATTTAGTAAGCAGAGATGTACAGGTTCCTTCATATCCAATACAAGCAGCAGATAATAGAACTAGGGATATGAAAGGGAGTTGCATAATTCTAGATGGTGTGAGGGATCATATCATTCCTCACATATTAGGGAATGATACTAGTAGACAAATGTGGGTAGCTCTGATTGGCCTTTATCAAAGTACAAATGAGAACAAAAAAATGGCTCTACGGGAAAAGTTAAACAGCATTCAAATGTCCATATCTAAGACTGTGACTTCTTATCTCACGAGGGTCGAGCAAGCTCGTGATGAGCTTGTAGCTATGTGGCAAACCGTGCATGATTCGGAGCTCGTTAAAGTTACTATGAAGAGTTGCATGAAGTAATAGTCCACTTTTGTACACGGGATTCTTCCTCGTCAATAGCTTCCTTATTGGAGTCAGCAATGAGGCAATTTCACCCAGAAGGACAATGTTGCTCTTGCTACACAAGCGACGAGGGAAAAGCGAAGGCCAAGCACAAGAGGTGTGGTGAAGCATCTTCACAAAGCAAGAGAGCGAGAAGGAAAAAGGCATGAGCAAAGTTAAATGCTTTGCTTGTCATAAGTTCGAGCAATTTTCCAGTCCATGTATTGTCAAAAAGAAGGGCAAGGGTAAGATGCTACGGCAGCTACTGCACAGATGGAAGAGATGGTGGAGAAGCTTGATAAAAACTTTGCCCTAGTATCCTGCCTTTCTAAAACTGTCACGAGAGATGTCTAGTTCATGGACAGTGGAGCATATCGTCACATGACAATATTGTGGGAATTCTTCACCAGCATGACCAAGACGTCCAAAGATGCAAATGTGGAGCTTCATGACAAGGCCAAGTAGACAGTCAAGGGCACCGGGAGTATCGAGTTCCCAATGGATTCAGGTGGCATCATGGAGGTGAACGAAGTGTTATATGTATTGGGTTTGGACAAGAATGTCCTTTCAGTTTCGGCCATGGAAGACAAAGGGTTGGAGGTTAGCTTTACGAGAGATGAAGTGGTTGTTGGGTCGAAGGGGACCAATTTCAGCAAGAAGTGGGTGAACAGTAGGAGGGAAAGAGTTATATATTCGTTGCTATGACAGCCAGTGAAGGCTCTCATCCATGAGAGTGACACCTAGACCAAGATTTGGCATAGGAGGATGGGACACCTACACTACAAAGCTCTTTCTATGGTGCAAGTGATGGTTACTAGTTTTCCAGACATCCGAGAGGAGCAAAATGGATTGTGTAAAGGGTGTGTGCTTAGCAGGCATGCCCAAAATGTGTATCCTCACAATGGGACTAGGTTTAAGGGTGTGCTAGACTTGATGCATTGTGATATTTGTGGTACCCTGCCTATGACATTGATCACAGGATCTTTATATTTTGTGACATTCATAGATAATTATTCGTGGAAGACTTGGATCTACTTCCTAAAGACCAAGGATGAAATCTTCAACCGATTTCAGGAGTTCAAGGCTCTTGTGGAGAACCAGAACACAGAGGAAAATTAAGGTGCTGAGATCAAAAAAATGGGGGTGAGTATACCTCCAATGAGTTCCTGGACTTTTGCATAGGGTAGGAAGAAGGATCTCATAATACCTTACAACCCTCAGCGGAATGGGGTTGTCGAGAGGAAAAATAGGACCATCATGGAGGTAGCGAGGGCAATGATCTATGATCAAGAGTTGTCTATGTAATTTTGGGTGGAGGCCTGCAATTGTATGTGCGAAACAAGAATCCGCATAGCGTGTTGAATGACCTGACTCCTGAGGAGTTGTTTACAGGAGTGAAATCGGATGTGAGTCACTTGTGTATATTCAATAATCCAGTTTATTTCCATGTGCCTACAAAGAAGAGGACGAAGTTGGAGCCCTTATCTGAGAGGAGAGTATTTCATGGTTACAATGAGGTCTCAAAGGCCAACCAAGTCTACATTCCAGGACAAAGGAAGGTGATATTGAGTCGGGATGTTAGATTTGATGAGGACAAGACCCTAAATAGATCTAATGAGCAAGAGCCTGCAATGGTAGAGGAGGTGGAGCAAGAGTTCCTAAGGTTGAGCAATGACTAATAGCACTAGTAGGGACACAGCCAACAGATTTAGAGGATGGGCTAGATATTCCTTCAAATTATACCAAGAGGAGGTTGAGATGGGCCAAATAGACATTGAGGGACGCTAAGGAGCATGTGTAGGCTCCTAGCAGCATCCTCAAGCTGAGTAGACGACAGACCGATATTCTAGTTATTTGGCACTATCGAGCAGTGTTTGCAAGTCTGAGCCTTCCACTTTTGAGGAGGCTATAGGCGAGCAGGTCTAGAGGGATGACATGATAGAGGAGTGTAGCATGATGTTTGGTATATAGCTATGTTACTAGAAACGAGAAACAAGAAACACAATGAGAAACAGAGTTTGGAGGTTTCTCATTCAAGAAACAAGGAAAGAGAAAAAATAAAGAAAATGTGAAAAACATAAAACAAAACATTCATTATTTAGATAAATGAAATTGTAATAATCACATAGTGGATCGGGTAACATGTCTCATTAGTTAACATTGTAAATTTTAACAGAATTCTAATAGTATTATGTACAAACCTAACTAGAAAGATATTTCGTTCAGTCTTTGAAGCCAGGAATATATGTGCCACAGGTGTATGTTCCAGTTAAACATGTGTTACTATTCATTTCAAAAGTTTATTTTGATAAATAATGTAGAGACATGTTACCTGTTTGCTATCATTACAATGCTCAAAGAAGTCAACCTAGTAAATAGATTCAAATTTGACTCTTAACATTAAACCCAAAGAAAAAATAGATTCAATATAAAATCCAAGGAATTTATCTATCAAATGGTAGTGGTAGGATAAATCTCAAAGAGTTTTCTTTATCCCATCTGCCTCAGAAATTTGACAAGTAGACAGGAAAATTTCCTAACGTCAAGCATCTTACATGCTGGACTCTGAACTTATTAAGTCTTACAATCCCCCTTGAATTAGTGAACAATGTTGGCACTAAAATCAATCAAATATTTTCCTGCAACTTGCATCATCGACAGAGGAGAAAAACCTAAAGGGAATCCCATCTCCATCTGTGATAACTAGGCCCAATAAAAAAACAGGTTCATTGCAAAAATTCAAGGCATGGTTGGACCAAGTTGTAAATGGCAAGGGACTTGGAAAAAATAGATATAATATTTCCTGCAAGCGCATGGACTAAAAGGAATCAATTAAAAAGATGATGAAATAGATGCCAGGGGGATTTCGATGATAGTCAATCTTGTAGAGGAATGAAATGATGTCAATTCTCAAGGAAGTCAGGGAAGAATGCCACCCGGCTTTCCATGTTAAATTAAATAAACAAGAAATCCAAGTAAGAATTTAAAATCTATATATAAACCTTTTGTTGACAATTTGCAATGAAACAAGTTGTAAATTGTGCGTAATTGGTTGGATCTTCGTCTTTGTACGAATTTCCTCGGGGCATCTTGTGCATGGTTGAAGAGAGGGAGCCTAAACCACCTTCCAAAAAGGAAATGCAACATAAATTTTTGAGCGCTGAAAATCAAAAGGAAAACAGACGTAGAAACGACGTTTTCCATGTAATCGCAGTTCTAGAGAGTTTTTTTCGAGCAACAGTTCATATCGTCTTGTTTCTGGTATCAGAGGGATATAGTGCTAAGATAGGAGGGATAGTTTGTGAAAAAAATTGAATGTTACAATTATGCAGAAATCTACTGTTAGATCTGGTTATGCTCCTCCTACTTAATTATTAACTGAAAATTACAGATTAATACCGAAGCAAAACACATAACAGACTTTCACCAATTCAGATCTAGAAAAAGTACATGCACACATAGCCAAAGTGACATAGTGATTTTCTGGACAAATAGTCCCCGGAAAAACCCAACGCGGGAAAATTGATCTGCTGGCTGTTGGAGGATTTTATTATTAAGGGTTTTCTTAATACAGCAAATCTGGGTTCCAAATCTGGAAAACCTAACAGAGATAAAATAGATCTACAACTCACTGGTTGTTCTAAAGCCAAAATGATGACTGATCCACACCCTCAAACAGAATTTACAGGACTCAGCCAAAATTAGGCCCTAGAAACCCCAGCGCTGCACCTAAAGCCCCTGCGTCAGACTCTGCAGCCCTTGCATCCCTTAGCGTTGGCCTGGAAAGGGCTGTGTTACCCTAGACTGGGTGACGTAGTCCCTACGCTGCCCCTAAGGGTCTCTGCGTAACCTCTAAGGGTTTCTGGCTGCCTTACGCTACCCCTAGGAGTGACTGCGCAACACCTGCGTAGCTGAAGTTGCCCTTGCGCTGCGCAGCTGCTACCCTCTTATTATTGAAGCCCCTGCTCTTCTACGCTGGCTTTCTGAAGCTGTTCTCTGCCTCTTGCTGATTCTAGACACTGGGATCAAACCATCCCCTTTGTCTAAACTCCCCTCTCTACAACTGAAACACTTTTGAGAATTCTTAGCAAACCCTGCCCTAAAATCTCAGCTTAGCTTTAGTGCTCTGCCTCTGTGTATCTTTATAAATGACCCCAAGCCTTTCCTTTATACTTTTCTCGTTAGGAAACCAACAGCCATGATCAAATCTTCAATCAATGGCTAAGACTAAAAGAAAGCTTGATCCGTGTGACTTAAGACAATTTCATCACATGTTTAATTTAATTAACTTTAATTATTTAATTTTCCTAAGTTTAGACTTAGGAAATACATTAAAATAATTAATTAATTAAATATCTCCCAAACCAGATGACATTTCCCACGTCCCTTTATGGGTCTTGTAGATCAAGTGTACTCTAGTCCCTCCACAAAATTTAAGAGCTAGAGCACAATTGATGCTACCCCAAATACACAAAATCTCAACACTCCCTCTTAGCATCAGGAGTCTGCTCTAGCAATACATCACACCATGCATTACAAGATTTTGGGCATTGTATCTATGTTGTTGATGCTTGGCCTACTGCCACTCAACTTTGCACTGTTGCTGCCATTCTGTACTACTGCCCATGACACTGCCACTGCCACTGCAACATCTGTACTGCAGCTCCCTCCCAATTTGTTGCATACGTGCTGCTCATAGCATTGCCACTGCTGATCTGCTACACTGCAACTTCAGTTGTTGAGAGAAACAACTAAATCTCCTGCCCAATCTTTGACGGACAAGTCAGTTGGGTTGCATCCTCATCACTGAAGCTCCATAGGTTGTTGATCTACGATCGCATTTGAAGGATGATGCACTGCGTAAGCAGACTCCCTGTGCACTATTGAAGTCACATTATCCCCTTGTGCTGAAATCCCTCACGTTGCTGTTGTGTTGCGTTGTCCTCCTGAAGCCTCCATGCTGCTGCAACTCTGCTCTGCTCTGTTGAAGTCACATCAGCCCCTACGTTGTTGTTGCATTTGCATTGCGCTGCTCCTTCCAACCTTCAGATCTGCCTCTGCTTCATCCGTGATCTATGCACCCACTGCTCCACTTGTCCCGCTATTGTCTTAAGGCTCCCGTAGTTTGGATGTGATCCAAGAGATGAAATGATCAAGGATCCCACCAATCATTCTATAGCTCCTCTACATATCCATGTCGCCCCACTTCTGTGGTTCATGAGCGCTCATGGTTTCATCATCTTCTAAGTTCTAACCCATCATCTGCCATAGCAACCTTGAAAGAAGAAGCTTCCTTGCCCTTTTTCTTCTAAGGACAATTGATGGCAAAGTGTCCTAATTCACCACACTGGAAGTAGTTGATCTTTGACATACCCTCATTCTTCTTTCCCTGCTACCTCTTTGATGCCAAGGCTGCATCTTCTTCATCTTCCTTCTTCACTTTGCTCAATCCAGAGTTGTATCACTTCTTGGTGATTCTACGGAGTCCTTCTTGACGTAGAATTGCCCACAAGTTGTCCCAATCTGGGAAGTCCGGTCTGCCCAAGATACTTTGGACAAAGGTTTCCCACTCATCTGTGACTGCATTGAGAGTAGTCCTGCCCATCAACTCATCTTCCACCTTAGCACCCGTTGCAGTCAACTGATCTCTAATTGACTACAATCTTAAGAGGAAATGTTCCACGTCTTCTCCCTTGGTCATCATGAATGACCGCATCTGAGTCTCCAACAGCATCTTCCTTTGGAGTCTGGACAGAGTTTCCCTTATATAGAGAAGTTAAGGCCTTCCACATCTCATTAGTTGTCTTCTTTTCAGCTATATGTGGGACAATATGGTCCTTAATTCCATCCATGATCAGCCGCTTGGCATGTCCAGCAGCTTCATTATGCTTCCTTAGGATATCTGCATCAGTCGGTGTGGCCAAAACTTGTTCTGCATGGTCTCTTAGATGATATGCCTCTAGGACTATCAGGATCCTAGCCTTCCAAACTGAGAAGTTGGAAAGGCCATCCAATTTGTCTTGATCACGCAGTCCATGAGATGCCATCCGCTCAGAAATGTGTCGGAGCTTCCTTTCTCTTTCCTAGAGAACTAGATCTAAGGCCCTTGGCGAAACGGGCACCTTCTGCTCCCTCTGATAGTTGATTTCCCTTCTTGGAAATTTTCCAAATCAACAATGATTCAGCTCTCTTTAACCCTCTGATCAATCTGCAAGTTTCTCTGCCTAGAAACTTTCTGAGAAGTTGATCTCCTGCCGCTCTTTGTCACTACTGCTTAGGCTAAAGATCTGAAAACTTCATAAATTTAACCCTACCAACACCTTTTGAATTTATGCAGCTCTGCTTCAGGCTCTTCTGGATCTGATAGCTTCAGATCTGCATCACACTAGTTAGCTTCAAACAATCCCAGCACTGCCTCTACGCTACCTCTGCGCAGTAAGTGTGTGGGTCCGCTGGGAGACAGTGTTAGACTGCGTCACCCTGCTCTCTGCGTAACTCTGCTTCTCTGAAAGTTGCGTTGTCCCTTCAAATTTTCCCTTCTAATGCTCTTCCTGCTGCTTTCTGCAGCAAGAACCTTAAGTCTTCTGCTGGTGACCCTCCTAAACTGCAATTGCTCTGATACCATGTGAAAATTTCTGAATGTTACAATTATGCAAAAATCTATTGTTAATTTTGGTTATGCTCCTCCTACTTACTTAAGTTATTAACTAAAAAATTCAGATTAATATCGAAACAAAACACATAACAGACTTTCACCAATTCAGATCTAGAAAAAGTAAATGCACACATAGACAAAGTGACACAGTGATTTTCTGGACAAATAGTCCCCGGAAAAACCAAATGTGGGAAAACTGGTCTACTAGCTGCTGGAGGGTTTTATTATTAAGATTTTTCTTAATGCAGTAAATTTGGGTTTCAGATCTGGAAAATCCGACAGAGATAAAATAGATCTGCAACTCACCGGTTGTTCTGAAGCCAAATGATGACTGATCCACACCCTCAAACGAGATTTACAGGATTCAACCAAAATTAGGCCTTAGAAACCCCAGCATTGCACCTAAAGCCCCTGCGTCAGCCTCTGCAGCCCTTGCATCCCTCAGCGCTGGCCTGGAAAGGGTTGTGTTACCCCAGACTGGGTGATGTAGTCCCTACGCTACCCCTAAGGGTCTCTGCGTAACCTCTAAGGGTTTCCAGCTGCCTTACGCTACCCGTGGGAATGACTGCGCAGCACCTGCGTAACTGAAGTTGCCCCTGCATTGCGCAGTTGCTGCCCTCTTGTTGTTTAAGTCCCTGCTCTTTTGTGTTGCCTTTCTGAAGCTGCTCTATGTCTCTTGATGATTCTAGACACTGGGATCAGATCATCCCCTTTGTCTAAACTCCCCTCTCTACAACTGAAACACTTTTAAGAATTCTTAGCAAACCCTGCCCTAGAATCTCAACTTAGCTTTAGTGCTCTGCCTCTGTGTATCTTTATAAATGACCCCAAGCCTTTCCTTTATACTTTTCTTGTTGGGAAACCAACAGCCATGATCAGATCTTGAATCAATGGCTAAGATTAAAAGAAAGCTTGATCCGTGTGACTTAAGACAATTTCATCACATGTTTAATTTAATTAAATTTAATTATTTAATTTTCCTAAGTTTAGACTTCGGAAATACATTAAAATAATTAATTAATTAAATATCTCCCAAACCAGATGAAATTTCCCAAATCCCTTTCTGGGTCTCTTGTAGATCAAGTGTACTCTAGTCCCTCCACAAAATTTGGGAGCTAGAGCACAACTGATGCTACCCGTAATACACAAAATCTCAACAAAGTTTGTAGTCACTTCTCGATGGATCTACGAGATCAAACATGCAGCAAATGGCAATATCAAGAAGTATAAAGCGAGATATGTGGCGAGAGGGTTTTCCTAGAAGGAGGGAGTCGATTACGAGGAGACATTTGAACATGTCACCAAATATGCATTTATTCGAGCAGTTATGTTCGTTACTTCATAGAAGGGGTGGAGTATACATCAGATGGATGTGAAGATTGCTTTTCTCAATGGGGTTATTTGAGGAGGAGGTGTATATATTGAACAACCTCAAGGTTTTGATGTATATGGAAGAGATTCCCATGTACGAAGGTTGAATAAAGCCCTTTACACGCTGAAGCAAGCTTTGCGCACATGGTATGCCAGGATTGATCAATATCTTCTTGGTTTGGGCTTCACCAAGAGTAAGGCGGATCCCAACTTGTACTTTGTGCTTGTTGAGGGTGAATTGCTCATCTTGGTATTGTATATGGATTATTTCTTCTTGACAATATCAAAGAAGATCATAGAAATGTATAAGGGGGATTGTGCTTCGAAGTTCGACATGAAGGACATTGGCATGATGCACTACATTTTAGGATTGGAGGTGTGGCAGCAACCAAGAGATATTTTCCTTTGGCAAGGCAAGTATGTAGTGGAGATCTTGAGGAGATTTAGAATGGAGGATTGTAGGACTATGTCTATGCCCATGATAACTAACCTGATGAAGTTGAGCGCTTCTGAAGGTGTACTAGTGGATCCCACACTATATAGGAAGTTGACAGGTTTCTTGATGTATCTAGTCAACACTAGGCCAGATATATGTTTTGTTGTCAATACACTCAACCAATTCATGGTGGAGTCAAGACAAGTTCACTGGGTGGCAACAAAGCATGTGTTGAGATATCCACGTGGGGCAATAGACTTTGGAATGAGATATCTCAGAGGTGGAGGAGTGGAGGAGTGGAGTTGCAGGCGTACACAGATTCTGATTGGGCGGGAAGAGTGGTGGACAAAAAGTCCACATCTAGATGTTATTTCAGTTTGGGATCAACCATGTGTTAGAAAATCGGAAAGGCAGAAAGATTTTCTTATGTTGATAATTACTTGTGATATCTTTGAGTTGTTATTATCTTTCTTATGTTCTTCTCTTATCTTTGTTTCATGAAGCAATCATCAAAACAAAATATGAAGATCAATGACAACAGATGTAGGCACTCATCTAGGGCTAATCCCATTTATAGGGGAAAACCCAGTCAAACTCTTCCACTAGCTAATTCAGGTTGAGATAGACCAAGACCCTAGACCGAAAGGCCTTCCTCCTCCACCAAATCAGCCTTTCAATATGATTTAGCAACCTTTAGTAGTCTCTTCTTGTCTAGCAGATACAGCCTAGCAACAACCCAGAATTTCGACCCCCAGCAACTGAGAATTTCGGCCCAGCTTCAAGACTACAGTTTCAGCCCCTCCAACAGCTCAGCAGCTTCACACGTGAGAGAGAGTGAATTTCAACTTTTTTTGCTTGATGAAGACCTTTGTCTTCTTCATTATCCCTTTCCTCCTTGTCTCTTGAATTTCGTACTTTTTCTTGTCCCAGACATCGCAGACCGAACTTGATGATTATGTGCTCCAAAAGAGGTCTAGTTGTTTCCTTTATATAGGAGATTTTGCCCCTCAATTAGGCTGACTTGTCCATTTTGAGGCAAACTTGGTGGAGGAGGCTTAGAAGACCTAATTTTCATCAAAATAAATTTGTTTCTTGATTGACAATGCCCAAGGAGGGTCTATTACATTATGACATAGACAAGGACACTTGGCATAAACCCTCGAAGCCTACAATGGAGGCTTTGACCTATAAACCATTGACCCAAGCATGAAACCCATGCTTTAATAAGTCAATTTCCTTAATAAAATAAACTCTTCTTTCTTTCTTTTGACAAATACATTACATCATGACTCAAATACAATTATGAAGACTAAAACTAGCTACATTCTTGAACACCATGATCTCATGGTTCAACGGGAAGAAGCCATCAGTGGCACTCAGTTCAGCAAAGGCAAAGTACATGGAAGCAAGTATGGTGAGTCATGAGGCATTGTGGTTTCACAAGATGCTTGCAGGATTATTTGATTTACAATTGGGGCCAATGGTGATACACTGTGATAATCAGAGTTACATTAAGCTCCCTGAAAATCTTTTGTTTCATGACTAGTCCAAGCATATCGAGATCAGATATCACTTCATCAGAGTCAAGGCCCAAAGGGTCGTTGTGAGATTGCAAAACATTTCTATAGAGGAGCAAGTGGCAGATGTTCTCACAAAGCCTCTATTGAAGGTAAAGCTTGTGAAGTACCAGGATAAGCTGAGGGTGGTGAAGAATCCCTTCCTTGCTAGGAGGGAGTGTTGATATGAGTAGCATCAAAAGGTATTCTACAATTGCTTGGTGTCTTAACATGTGGAAGATATTATTTTCCACCACTAGTTACAGGTATTCTACAATTGCTTGGTGTCTTAGCATGTGGAAGATATTATTTGCCACCACTAGTTACTTATGTCTTCTTTCCTAAGTTTAACTTGGGAAAAATACAATAATTAAAGTCAATTAATTATTGTGGACTATTGAGTTATTTTCTAAGGATAAATAATTTAAATATATAAGTGACTTAGAAATAATCTCAACCATTGATCTTCAAGATGCTTCTATAAGGAAGATCCAAGATGCTTCTAGAGGGGAGATTAGGGTTTGGGATTTGGACTCAATGAAGATTATAAATGGAGGCTAACAATGGAGGTGAATACATGACAAAGAGCACAAGTGTGTGTGTGAGTCATCGTACGAGAGTGATTTTCTTTTCAATGTGAGTGGCTCAGCGACCAATGCATAGAGGAGAAGTGTGAGTGGGTTTGAGCAAATCTAGGAGTGTCGAGTTGGAGTAGATTGTAAGGTCGAGTTGTCGAAAGGAGATCGACTTTGTCCGAAGGAGGCCAAGTTGTTGGAGTGATAGGGTTTCTCCAATGCACATTAGTGGTAAGGCGCAGATCGAGTTGTTGGAGGGTGCAGATCTAATTGTTGGCGGTCGATTTCTTCAAAGTGATTTCAACTAGAGGCATATTTCCTTGAGACTGATTTACCTTGGTCGAATTCATTCTGAGGGAGTCGAGTCGCAAGTTCTAGATTGTATTTATCCTTGTATCTTTATGGGTCAAAAAACCAAAAATTTTTGTATAATTAAATGACGAAGAATTGTCTATGGGGTAATTAATTTTGCAGTGTGTGGTTGATCTCTCTGGTTTATTTCCACGACATTTTTTTTTAATTCTACAAGTTAAAAATATCAATGATTTTATTTTCGGTGATTCAACTAGTATTTGGGTAAATAAACAATAAACTAGGGATAAATTAAATTGCTATGAGAAAACAAATCTGGTTAGTATTAGAAATTTAACAAGCTTTTGGCTAACGATGCCTTGTTGATTCAAGGTGCTCAAGCATTAGACTTTGTAGCATACTCCAATTTTATCTGAGCAATAGTAGCTTTACACCAGAGGTTATAAGCCCCATTGTATAGACCCTTCCACTTTTTGACTCACAAGTTGTATATATTTTTCTATAAATACTAGGCTTATTTTTCAAAATAAATAAAAACCATTAATGTTCGCATGCAAGTATAACCAATTGGAAAATCTTATTCAAAGAAAAGAGTTTCTATTTCTTACTTGAATAAATTGATAAAAATATTATATTTTTTGTTTTCGCTGTAGTTTTCTATATTGTTTTCTCCCAGAGTCTTTTAGTCTCCGTTTGATTTCATAATGCATGAAAAAGCTTGATCCCCAAATATGCTTTCATTATACTTCAAATACTTTTCTTGAGGAAAGATAATATTTTATCTTCCAACTTTGTTCATTGAATGAAGTGGAAATGAGGGATTGTTTTATCATCAAATGGATAGTCCATTATGAGATCAAAGGGAGACATCATTTTTTCTATATGGAATCAGGTGGATCCTTGTCCAGTTCCATCAACTGCCTTGACTAGCGATGCTTGGCCTTATACATCAAAAACGTTTACCTCACATGTCACCTACTTTAGATCCCCCCATGAAAATTATATCAAGCACTTGTTTCTTCCATCTTGCCATATGCTTTGGTAGAGCTAAACATCCTATAGCTACTACCCAATGTAATAGCTTGATATCAACTTCACATTATCCCCCAGCCCATGTCATGAAGTGCTCAGATTATTTTGTGACTAGAACATGAAGGAGGACAAAACATATTTTGCATTGACATCACCATCGGACACCATTCCATACGTATATTATCATTTTTTTACAACTAATAGATATTCCTCAGCCCTTAGGCTAGGAGTACTTTCCCTTCATCCTTGACCTCCTCCGCCACATATTACTCCAGGAGGTCCCATTGACTCAAGCTACTCACCTAAGTGTTAGGATATTTAGACACATAGGAATTAGTTAAGATCAACTTGGCCTAATATGTCTTTAGGTAAAGTGTATTTCTTTAGTGTGTTTCCCTAGTGTGCTTTTGTGACTAACTAATCCAACAATCACAATTATATTCTAAACATAAAGTTATCTAACAATTAATCTTCTCTGTGATATTAACAACACTTGATCTATGGCTTAACACCCAACTAGTCCGTGAACTCTACTTAAAAAGCATGGAGATTCATTTGCTGATGATTCATTGTGAAAGATGTTCATTTAATCTAATTTTATTTTCATTAATATATTACCTCAAGTGGTCATGTGGGCTGAGACCATGAACTCTTTCCTTCTTTGAGGTTTCTAACCATGTAAACACCAGTGTACTGTTTTTGACTTGTGTGCATGAGGAATTGCCTTCAGGTGTTTGACCTATGTGGACATACCTTGTTTTCTAAAAACCAAGGATACTATCCACCAGGTTCTTAGTGCTTACATAATGATTTCAGACTCAAATGATGAGACTGACTAGCCCCACTCTATTATGGTTTGTTGCACATTGACTCACCGGGACCATAACCTTGTCGCTGATTTACAGTTAATTATCTAATACTTGAAAGTTTTCCTTGGTCTACCTTCTTTCCTGGTTATACTTTAATGCTCTACTGTTACTTAGTATTATATTGACGCACAGTATCTCGCCTCCTCAATAATGGCCCACACAATGAGAATATGATCCATGGTCTGAAACTTTCCTATGACCATAACCTGAAGGTCTCTCCTCTTGAGTTTCTCAAATTGCTGCAAATAAAGGTCAATCAATCCATAAGCGTGGGATTTATAACCCCCGTGATTCGCCAGCATGCGCCCTCTGCAGAAATGAAATCTGGTCTCTGGTCTCAACTTATGCAGAGATCTCCATTCTTCAAAAATTATTACAAGGCTTCTACTATTGGTGTAACCTGCACACAAACAAACAGTTGACAATTCAATAACAAAATAAATCTATGCTGTGTAATATTCTAACTAACAACAGCTCTCTAACTCAGTCAAGATGCCTAAGTTGTCTGCATATACTCAAGCCCTGCGGAACAATACACATACTCAACATCTGCATATGTAATCTGTCTCTGTGTACTCATTCTGCTTCCAAAAGCTCATGTTCTTTTCCATTTGCAATACTCAGTGTTCAAATACCAATCGAATCATAAACCTTCCCAATCTTTTCGTGCAAAAATCTGTCAGGGATTCAAATCCAATTGCTCACATATGTAATGTGTGTACAAGGACATCTCCTAAAATGCTTGGTTTTATAACTGTACCAAAGTTTTGGTTTGTATGTGCAGGTCCAGATGAGTGCCTAATTAGAAAAATAAAACCAACCCAATGTCTGATGTCAATCCACAATTCTGAGTCTGCCGAACTCAGCCCAACTTCATTTTCTTCATTAAAAACACCA
This sequence comes from Pinus albicaulis, assembly GCA_034641835.2. NCBI lineage: Eukaryota > Viridiplantae > Streptophyta > Pinopsida > Pinales > Pinaceae > Pinus > Pinus albicaulis. Next base: position 593,420,492 of record CM076569.1, on the reverse strand, counting down.
TCCAAAGGATCTATGGCAAGCAAGAACTATTCAGCAGAGTTTGAGCCAGCATAGCAACAGCTTATAGAACCACTCTTAATTGTGGTGTCCAATCACAATGCAGCCTACACAAAAGTTTTACCTGTCACCTTGTCCACAACAATCCAATCACAATACATATAAATATTGCTCTAGAATTAACAAATAAGATCGCCCTGAAGCTTCTGACAAAGGGAAAGAATTGTTGAAAAGTGTAACTAGGTCGGTCTTCATGTTGACTATGTAATTATGTATTTATGTAAAAAAAAAAAGACAAAGATATTAAAATGTATTTTGTTGCACTTGTTTCATGAGCAAGATTTTATTATATAGGTTAATAGACTTCTTCTTGATGTCTATTAGGTTTTGTGTCCTCTAGGTATAAAATGTAATTAAGTGTCGTATTCATCTAGCAAATATATGCTCCAAGACCTTGTGGAAGAAGGACACCCAACAGCCCTCAAACTAGGCTGGAAGACTAGCTCACAACAGCCCTCAATCAACGATGAAAGACAAGCTGTATTTACAGTGGAGAATGCCACATTAAATGCTGAAGAAATCACACTTCATGTCGGCCTATTCACAATGGACAAGTCAGCCTAATACATAGCTGGATGGTCAGCCTAATAAGCTGGAAGAGTCCAATATATATACCTGAACCTGCGGATCATTTGTGCACATGCTTTTCGGTCAACACAGTGACAGATTTGCAGATAGTTCTGAGGATAAATGCGGACCTCTCTGATGAAAAAGATGCGGATATAAAACAGGATAAAGTGCGGATGTAAAACATGATCAAGTTCGGATTTAAGACAGGATCAAATGTGGATATAAGTTAAGATCAGTGCGGACAACCTAAAGGGATAGCATATGTATAGCAGACTTCTGGAAGAAATAGTATTGCGGATTTTTGTATAATTACAGGGTCAAGAAGCTATTACATATGCTGTCTATATAAGAAGAAGAAGGATGCGGAATTCAGAGGCAGTGTGACACAGAAGTAGAAGTGAAGTACAACAGTCAAAGTGCGGATTTGTTTAAAGAGGGTCCTGAAGTAAGTTCACTCACACAGTGCATGAAAAGAGATCAATTTGAAAGGTGTGAGAAGAGACCGAGTTCTCTAGGTCAAGTGCAGAACAGTGCAGACTGTTATAAAGGAGAAGAGTCGAGTTTTGGATCATCTGAAAAAGCTGTATCAAGGTCTTGGAAGCATATCTAGGTCAAGGGTCTGAGTCTTGGTCATGGTACTTGTCATTTGAAGATCTATAAGAAGAATTCTTTGCAGGTTTTCCTCTCCAAGAGGGAGAGGTTTTGCCCTGGCTCTAGGAGCCTAATTTTGTGTCTCGTGCATTTTGATAATTGACTTGATGAAAGACTAACTAAGCTAAAGAAATAAAGACATAAGTAACTCAAGCAAGCTCACAAGTAATTATCAAAAAGGGAATTTGTATTAATCTCCAGCCCTCCAAATTCTCCACAAGAATGTTCCAACATACCCAACCAAAGGGGATGCTTTAATTGCCATACATTGTCAAACCAACAGCAATCAAATAGATCGCTCCAGCATTCAGGATATCATTCCCATTGCAAATAAATAACTTGCTCCTGTATTAACAAATGACATGCAATGCTTTGCTCAACGCATTGTTCTCAACATAAATAACAAGAAATATATGAATATCACTACAGCATATGATAGAACACCAATGCTTTCTTGGATGCCAACATTACCAGCATTGAACATATATATATCCAAATCTGGACCAGCAATTAGATATTTAATTACCCTTGAATTTTCAATAAAGGAATTTCGACATTCCAATGCTTTCAAAGCCAATATGTTTTATTACCATTTATCATCATCTCTACAGCATGCCCTCTTATAGAGCATTAATAGCTCTTAATTATCAGCATGTGGCTATAGGAAATATTAATAGCTGAGTGTTCTCTTGACCACATGGTTTAGTAAGGGATCTAATCAAAACATTCCAGCTGAAACACTCTGTGTTGAGATTTGTGGATTGTTGGGGTAGCTTAGGATGTGCTCCAACTCCCAAAATTTGTGGAGGTGCTAGAGTACATGAGATCTCCAAAACCCAAAAGGGGGTTTGAGAAATTTCATACAGTTTGGGAGAAAATTAATTAATTAATATTTTTAATTAAGGACCATAAGTCTAACTTAGGAAAATTAAAATATTAAAGGTAATTAATTTAAACATGTGATGGAAATGACTTAAGTCACACAGATCAAGCTTTCTTTTAATCTTAGCCGTCGAATCAAGATTAGAACACGGCCGTTGGTTTCCCAACGAGAAATGTATAAAGGAAAGGCTTAACGTCAGTGGGAGAACACACACACAGTTGCAGAGCACTGAGACTAAACTGGAATTCTAGGGCATGGTTTGCTAAGACTTTCCAGAGGTGTTTTAGTTGCAGTGAGGGGTAGTATTGGCTAAGGGGATGGTTTGATCTCAGAGCCAAGAGTCAGCAAGAGGCAGAGAAGTAGCAACCAGGAGCAGCGCAGAGAAGCAGAGGCTACACAACAGCTACGCAGCAGCTGCGCAGCGCAGAGGGTTTCATCCGCTACGCAGGCCCTGAAAGGGCAGCGCAGAGGCAGCAGGATACCATCCAGGCTTATGCAGGGCCAGCCAAGGCAGCGTAAGGACTGCGTCACCCAATCTGGGGTTACGCAGCCCTCTCCTGAGCAGTGCAGGAGCATCAGCAGGACAGCAAGGCTGATGCAGGCAGCTTCAGAGCAGCGCTGGGGTTTCTAGAGGCAGAAAGAGGCTAAGTTCTGTAAATCTCGTTTGAGGGTGTGAATTCGTCTAGTTTTCAGTCCCCTGAACAACAGGTATTGCTACAAATTTTATATTTCTCTGTCAGGTGAACCAGTAAGGTGCCCAAATTTGTTGTACTCATATTCTACTTAATAATATAAACCCTCCAGCAGCCAAAAGACCGGTTTTCCCACATTGGGTTTTTCCGGGGATAGTTGTCTAGAAAATCTTGTGTGTCACTTTGTCTGTGTGCATGTATTCAGTTTTAGATCTGTATCAGTGAGTATTGTTAATGTGTTTACTTCGATGTTAATACTGAATTTTCAAATTAATAACTTGATTAAGTAGGAGAAGTATACGGGTTTCTGCATAAAGTAATATTCAGAAATTTTCATACTCAGTTCCCTTCACAACTTACCACAGGCAATCTTTCAATTGGAATGCTAAGAGATCGATTCATATATTGGAAGTAGATGTTTGGTTTGCAGCCTATGCTACATTTAACCTGTGTGAACATTAGAAAGTAAATAGTGAGAGAATTAGGCCACAGGGAATTGCCCACTAATTCAATATAATTGTGAATCGATTAAACCACAAGAATTGCACAATTGTACTAGCATTAAGTTTTAACACACACAATAGACACAACAATTAATCATGCAGGAATCACAATATTAGATTCAGTTTGAATTCCAATTGTTCAATGAGGTTTGGATGAGGTTCAACATTAGGTCTATGTGGGTCTTGATATCTATATCTATATCTATATATGTATATATATAATACTTTTTTACACTGAATATGGAGAGCTCTCGGAGTAGTAGGGTTTCGACCATTTGCAGTCTTTTGCCATGCGCCGCTAGCCTGTGCCCAAGATGCGAAGCAAAGGTTTGAATCCAATCGGTGATGAAGAGCTCAACACCCTTCATGGTGATGGGCAGTGACTAATCATTGTGCTTTGTGAAGATGTTTGGTTCGCAGCCTATGCTACATTTAACCTATGTGGGAACACTGGAAAGTAAATAGTGAGAGAATTAGACTATAGGGAATTGCCCATTAATTCAATATAACTGTGAATCGATTAAACCAGTGTGGAAAAAGTTGGCAAAAATTCCTGACTTTTTCAAAAAATCCCGAATTTTTCACTGAGCCAATAATATCGGTTGACTTTTTGCCGACTTTTTCAGCCTTGAAAAAGTCGCGATTTTATCTTAAAAGTACCGACTTTATCCCAATTCGATTTAAAAAATTGGCTATCTCTCAAAATGCCCGATTAAGAGGCCGAAACTCAATTTTTCTCACTCATTTTTCAATCCATTTGTTGCGTTTGAGGGCTATGGAGAGAGAGGAGGTGATTGAGGCTTGAGCTTTGCCATTGTCCAAGATTTATGGTGTGGATTTAGAGATTTGTCCACAGCTGCATGGAGGGTCGAGACTAAGAGGCCGACCATGGACTCGATCCCTGATTGGTTAGATATGGATCCAGAAGCACTAGTGCCAGAGGAGGTAGTAGTTGCAAGGGATGAGGAGCCAGAGGTAGAGGAGGAGGAGTAGGGTCAAGAGGCAAAGCATGAGGAGGATGTGGAGGAGGAGGTGACACCATCTAGGATGTGCAACAGCAACAAAGAAGACAGAGGCCACCTCTTTTATTTGCTTCTAGAGGACGACTGAGTCCATTTGTATCCCTAGGGACAGGGCCTTCTTCCTCTAGAGGAGAAGGCAAAGCCATCCCCTATTCCCATAAAAGGGGTAGGGGATCTCAGTGACTGATTACTTTATGACATGGAGATGATTCATAATATACATTTATTATATTTTTTGTTGATATTTTGACTCTTGAGAGTTGAGACTGAGACAGGACTCAAGATTCAGGACTTGATTCACTATTTTGATATGTGATGTAGCACTAGACTTCATATACATATTATATATTAGCTTTCTTTACATGTTTATGTGGAAATGCATTTATTTGATCTCGTGGATACTTTAGATGCTAAAAAAAAAATTTTAAAAATTGAATAATTTTGTATTTTTTTTAATTTTGCCGACTTCTTCAAAAAACTCTCGACTTTATCGAGTTTTTCAACTTTTTGACCCTTGTCAATTTAATGCCGACTTCGACTTTTTCCACATTGGATTAAACCACAAGAATTGCACAATTTTACTAGCATTAAGTTTTAACATGCACGATAGACACAACAATTAATCATGCAGGAATCACAATAAAACCAAAGTCACATGTTTGGGTTCAAGTTCAAGGTCAAGTTCACAAAATATTGGATTCAGTTTGAATTCCAATTGTTCAATGAGTTCTTTATGAGGTTCAACATTAGGTCTATGTGGGTCCTTATATATATATATATATATATATATATATATATATATTGACACTGAATATGGAGAGCTCTTGGAGTAGTAGGGTTTCGACCATTTGCAGTCTTCTACCATGCGCCTCTGGCTATGTGCCCGAGATGCGAAGCGGATGTCTGAATCTGATCGGTGATGAAGAGCTCAACACCCTTCATGGTGATGGACAGTGATTGATCATTGTGCTTTATGAAGATGTTTGGTTTCTTGTCTGTTTAAGTTTCTACAATACTCCAGAGATCTTAGCCAGCGGAACAATAGGGTTTGCAACAATGGGCAATGGTAGATCACCAAGTTCATACTTTCTTCTCCCCGTTGAAAGTGTGATGGTTTATTTTAAAGCTGGTAGGGGATGGCCCTTTGATGTCTTGATCTGAAAGGCTATACTACAAGACCTAGAAACCATTTTTTTTGAACCCTCATTTGCTACTAAATCGAATCTGGCAAGCGCAGTCCCTTCTCTCAGATCCTGTTGGGCAAAGAGCTTAGATCTACGTGCGTACACCCCTTGCAGCTCCTTGAAGGGTGTCGATCTACAAGGAGACTTCCCCTGCCCATATCAATCTGGGAGGGATGGAAGCAAGACTACGGAGAAGCAGTCACATGTAGTCACGTGTGGTTTGAACTTACAAGCAAACCACCCCCCCCCCCCCCAATTAACATCGATCTGAGTGGGTTGGAAGAACAGAAGACTTGGAACAAGAGGACCTCCAAATCTTCATCAATAATCTAAATGGGAAGTTTTTGCTTTTTTTGATCGCAGCTTCGAACCCAATGAAAAAGCTGAAGCAAAGTATAGAGAACAGATTAGGTATTCCTGCAAATACGCAGTATCCTCTTTCTGAAGGAAAGTTGCTTCAGGACTTTTATCAGATGAAGGATTATCGTATTTCAAGAAACTATACCAGAATATTGAACATGAGGTTGCATGGAGGAGCTTCAAGACTTAGAAACCCTGGTGGTTTTGTCTCCTACAAGGATGTGGCGCAAGGAAAGGGCTCCAATCTGGCGGATTTGCCTCAGTACAACCTAGGACCTTACATGGTAGAACAAATGAAACAAGTGACTGCCATGGAGGTCAATCTATCATAGGTAAACCACCTTGTTTCTGCTCTCCAATCTAGGGTTGTGATATGCATATTCCAATGGTTTCCTACCTAAATCTGATGCTTTACACCAATGGGTTTTTTCAACATGGACCCCCAATTGTGATATTTACCTATGCTCCAAGGGTTTTTTTATTGTTCAATTTCATACCCAGGAAGATTTGGGAAAAGCATTAAATGACAAGCCCTGGTTTTGGGGAGGATCTAGGCTCCTCAGCACCTGTTGGTTCCCAGACTTTGATGCCACAAAAATGGTGGTCTCCACAATGCCAGTATGGGTGAGGCTATCAAATCTCCCCCTTCCTTTCTAGCACCACAAGGTTCTAGAGGAAATCTGAAATACCCTAGGAACATTCAAAAAGATGGGCTACAAAAGAACAGAGAAAGGTCATTTTACTCTGTTGCACGAGAACCGCTCCCGAGAAATGGGAAACTCGTTCCAAAGGTTCCTCCATTCCCGAGAGCTTTGGAACTATGTGGGAACTTACCATTTTCGGTAGGCGCTGCTACCAGAGCCGAGGCACGTTCCGGAATCTTTGACCACTATGATGATTGACGTTCCGACGTTTCCAACAAAACTTGCCGCCAAAACAAAACTTCGTTAAACATTTTTAGTAATTTTTACCAAAAAAGAAACTTCATTTCTGTAAATCTGCCCCAAAATCCGCCAAAAAAAACTTCCCTTCTCAAAGTACATGCAAAAAAATTCTTTTTCTCGCCAAACTCACTCACAATCTTGCATAGAGTTTGTCCTCCATTCACTCCATCACTGTAATTGTTAACTTGTTTAAGAGCGCAACCTTGTATTCATTTGCAAACAGTGCCTAAAGCAGCAGTTCTCTGCGGCCAGTAGCCTCAGTGAGTTTCCAAATACTTTGTTTTTTCTAGACATTTAAACTCCAATAGTGAGGGCTTTAACTTTTCAAGGATTTCTTCTTTTCTGTCCTTTCTATTTGTGAGCTCTTTTGTGGGGCTATTTCATTTTTGAGTCCTGTTTTATGTGATGTCTAAACTTTGGTTTCTTGCTTCCCTTATGTGAAATTCCTCTTGCCATTAGTATGTTAGTTTCCTTTCCTTTCAGTTTCAGAGAGACTCTCTTGACTGGTTCTTGTAAAGATATTATATTTTTTCATAATAAAAAATTATATTAAATTAGTAAATGCATCAATGATGTGTCTGACATTTCTAGAATTAGTAACATTGACCTCCTTTGACAAGTACAAAGTATCAGACCCATATGGCACATTACAACATTCCACAGATAAATTATGTAATTAAAAAAACATTTTTTTTTATTATTATATAATATTACCGCTCCCAATAAGTCGTTTCCTATAATTTTTAGGGAAACCTCTAGCTGTTCCGGACACCCGTACCCAAGTTCCCAACATTTCCACATTCCAAAAACTCATGCAACAGTCATTTTACCTTTGCCAAAACCTGTGCAGAAATAAACCTCAATAAAGGTCTACTTAATCGTATCTAGCTGAAGCATAAAAACGTTCAGTGGACCCAATTTTTGGATTACAAAAATATGCCATTTAGATGTCGTATATGTTACCAAATAGGACACTTCTAGAACACATGCCTGCAAGCAAAATAGATCCTAAAAAATAAAAAAGGGGCAGGCACGCAAAACAAAACGATAGCAGCTTTCTTGATCCCTACATCTCAAAAGAAAAAGAAGAAGAAACCACAGAGAACCCTCCAAACTAAGCAAAAGGAGATGCTCAGATCCAAAATGGCAGCAGAACCCATATGCAGAATGGCACTGAATCAGAAGAGATCCATGCACCAGAACAACAGAAAAATGAGGCACAAAAAGAAAACCAAACGGGGGGTACAAAGAGAGCTCACGTTTTAGAGAGATCTAATTCAGACAAAGAAATCCTACCAAAGACAATAGGAAGTGAATTGGAAATGGTTCTAGTAGATCCAAATCAAGGGGGATGGCAGAAGGTCCAGAAAGAGAAATGAAAGAAAGAAAATTTAAGTCATTATTATCACACTTAACTTCAAAAGTTTTGATGTAATTTTTGCAGTTTTTTCTTTTGCACATAAGTCGAGAGGCTTATCTTACTGAATTCTTTCAACATCTATATAATGTAATGTTGTTCCTTGCTTCAATTTGAATAGAACTACGAGTTTTTTCTCTTTGGAAAAAAAAAAATATATATATATATATATATATATATATATATATATATATATATATATATATATATCTTTTCAACCCTCAAATATTGTTGAAAGCATGTGTACTAAGCCTTCATACATTCATCTTTAATGCAATCCATTTTGGATCAGCCATGGTGTAGGGCCTCAAGAATGTTTGTCCCGCAATGATCATCCTATACTTATTCAGATCTTCTCTAGAGCTCAATTTGTAAATCAAGTGGACGATATGGTGGGACAAAGATAGTGGGAACCTTGGGCATACAACTTGATTAAACAAATCAACAATGTGATGCACATGCACCAGTGAGGGTATACCATGTTTGGAGAGATTTGGGACCCCTCCTCATGCACAGCCCTACTAGTGTTCAATTCTCAATTTGCCTCTTTGATATGTCTATAATAGAACATGTGGAAAGAGGAATGGAAAAAGGTGATGCGGACAAGCAATTGTCAATGGAAGTTGTAAAGGGAAATGGTGTGGTCAAACATGAACTAAGGGATAAGGTCAAGTAAGCTAGAGTGACGAGGAAAACAATATGCCATTAAATTTTGGGGAAGTGGCAAAGTGAGGCATGCAATACACATCTCCTCTAGACTATGAAGAGGTGTTTCCTACAATAGAGGAAGGACTAATTAGATGTGTATTAATGTGTAGGATACACAATTGTGGGAGATGTAACAAAGGTGTTTATGGAATTTTTTGCACTCTTCATCATACCACTTCTTCATGGGCCTAGAATTGAACTTAGAGGAGTAGGAGGGGAAAGTGGTAATGCAAGCATAAGAGCTAAGGACCACTTTCCAAATGGCTAATGATAAATAGTCGTACTTGGAGGAGGTTAACTCAAGAGATGAAAAACTAAAGACAGGGTAGGAAAAGCTTGCGAATACAAGCAATATAGGCATTGTGCTCCCTACCCTTGAAGCATATGATGGTATGGGGATTTATTACGGGGCAAAAGGAACTAAGGGGAGGGGAAGGGTCCATGTAAAGGGGAAAGGAGAGGAGGGCACAGTTGATGAAGGGTATTTGGGTAATGAAGAATTGGCAAATATAATGAATCATATCCTCGTAGCTATGACTTATTCAAGTACAAAAAGTCCCTCAAAATGGGGGGAACACATGAAGTGTGGCAAACAAGGGATACCATTCAAAATCACCAAGTCACGTGATTCATAGAGATCTAAGAAGCGTTGGTCATTTGTTGTAAGTCGTCCCATGGCATCGTTTGATAACCTATGCAAACCGAGGGTAGTTCAATCTCATAGGAAGAAAAATCATCCTCTGACCTATATTTTGTCATGTCCTGGTACAAACATTTAATTCCACCAAAAGAATGACCTTCCCAAGCACAAGATATTGGATGATGTTAGCATACAAGTCTTCAAAGGTGAAGTGAACCAATCTGGTTCATATCACATATATCCAAGGTATATGAAATAATGAAAAAGAATCCATCTAGATTAAAATATTATATTGAATAAACTAGAGAGACAATGATTGAATGAATGAAGTCACAATGAGGGGCACCATGCATATACCTACGCAGGTGCCATTCACTAAAATTCGTGTCCTTTAGTTAGAACTTAGGAAATATCATTTCATTAGGATGCATCTTTTCACTAGATATTATTATATTATATATTTATGTTTATTAAAGGAGGGATTTCCATCCGAATCTTTGTGGAGGTAAAATCTAACGAGGTAGGTCAAAAATAGTAGACCACAAAATAAATGTCTCATTAACCTAGACCCACATGAATCGAGTGAAATCATTTAAGGATACCATTGTGACTTTGCCCTAAATAAAATCTCGATAGAGACAAGCTACACCTTCTAACCCACAAACACCACCCAAGCTCCACATTTCATATATGTTGGTTAAAAAGCACAGATATCTTAGATAATCTAGGATAGGATCCCAATCATGAAAAGAATATGGATATCCCAAAGTCCCTGTGCATCATACAATATTCTAAGGGAGGACTAGGAAGACCTGTTACAATACCAACACCTAATAAAGTACAAAGGAGTGCAGTGGTCTTGGACTACATTCCTACAATTCCATAGGTGGTCAAAATTCCAACACTGATCCTGATTGGATTATTATATTATTTGTCATCTATATTGATGCTTTTGAAGTGTAAAAATTGGAGGAATCAACTTGCAAGGTCATTTTTACTAGCAAGTCCCAATTTGTAGAATTGGCTCTAAAACATTTCAGGGACATTTTGATGCATTAAATGGAGCCTTTTTGGCGTCCAAAAATTCTTGCTTACCCCAGGCCCCATCGTGTTCACACTTCACTGAATCTCCTCACCACCATGGTTCAAGAGGATAGCACATCAGTTCTCGTTACTCATGCAAAAGGGTCCAGCCATGTGTGGACTATAAAAAAGACTCTAGAATTGTTAAAGTTGTAACTTTATTTGAGATTTGAAGGAGTCAAACCTGACATTTGGGCCATTAGGAGGAGTTGTGGTTCCATTCTATACTATTGTATCTTCTTCCATATTGACGTAGAGCAACTAGCATTGGGAGTTAGAGAGCATAACATAGGGGGTTACTATTATGTAGTAGCCAACCCAACCACAAGTCTCAGGTAACTCCACAGAGTACCATCTCCTTTGTACGTGCACTATTTCAATACCAGAAAATAGAGTAGAGCAGCCTCACCTTCCACCTAGGTTTTCTCCCGTAAGGGTTTCCCAAAGCAGAGATTTGTGTTCATTGTTCTACACTAAGAGACTTTTCCAACAGCACATGAAAGATGTCAATAAAAGTTGATGGGAAAAAGTATGCCTCTCGAAAGTTGACCTTCTAGTTTGACCACCATGGTTCGGGAGGATGCCACATTAGCCCCCATTACTTGTGCAAAAGGGGAAAGGAGTCAAACCTAACCACTATTGGATATCAGGCTATGCTAAAACTGGGCCACTAGGAGTAGGGGCTCCATTCTATACTATTGTATCATGTTCCATAGTGGAGTAGAGCAATTGGAAGTGGGATTTAGAGAGCATAACAAAATGGGTTAGTGTTATGTAGTTGCCAATCCAACCACAAGTCTCAGGTTACTCCATAGAGAGTACCTTCTCCTTTGTACTTGCATTATTTCCATACCAGAAAAGAGAGCAAAGTAGCCTCACTTTCCAGCTGGGTTTTCTCTCGTAAGGGTTTTTCCAAAGCAGATATTTCTATTCATTGAGGATGGTGTGTGATTCTATTTGTTGTTCTCCATTTTCCACATTTTTTTATCTATTTCATGCATAAGCAGAAAATCAGTAAAAAACAAATCCGGGACCTAAAGGAATTCAACCTTCATAGTATAGATTTCAGTTTCTTTTATCAAATCATTGTGACAAACTATCTAGTGGAATATCCATGACAGTTTACAAATCAAGCAAAGCCCCCAGCTAAGGGGAAGTTCGGATTGTTGTGACAAGCTTGGTTTCAAAGAGTGTTAGTTTTTTGTTTGCTTCGAGTCTAGTCTCCAAATGATTTCCTCCTCCTAAAATTTGGGTTTCCTATAATTTTAGGAGCATCTATTTCTAAACTATCAATAAATTAGTGACCAAGCATTGCTTCTTTCATTTCCTTTATTTTAGGGATTCTGTTTTTAGAACATCTATGTTTGACAGTTTAGTTTTAGATTGCAGTTCATTGTTTGACTAGTAATTATTTATTATTTCTTTTTCATTTAATAATGGGCGGGATGCCTTAAATAGATAGAATATTTATTCCATTAGTGCACATCATCCTTCATGCTTGAGTGCACCTTATGTAGAGAGGAAAATCTGAGCTATTCCAATGCACTTGACGTGTGACAATAAAACTTCAATGAGACATTTTCTCATGTGCGCAACCTCCCAGTATAGCCAGTGAGTCAGTTTAGGATAGTAAATGTGTGTTTTGTTATCTTCTTTATCTGCCAGTTGTCTTCTTCTGCCACGTGATTGCTTGAGCTAAGCACATAGCAAGTTAAAGGGCAAGCTGCCCTGAAAAAATTAACATGTGGAGCACGTGCCTTCTAAGGGTGTTTCTTTCTTGTATTGTATCATTGTAATCGTTTTTTTGTGGTTAATGAAAAGTAATGTGATTGCTGTTACAAAAAAATTAACAGATTCAGTCACTGTATTTATGGTATATGTTGAAAAAGATAGAACTGCTGTCCTTAAAGATGTAATGAGACCCAAAACAGATATATTGGGCAAAACTTTGAAAATTGATTTGTGAAGCATACTGCAGCAAGTTATAATAGAATTATTTTGATTATACATATCACCAGAGACAGACTTATGCCACACAACACTGCTGCATGTAGTCCAGGCCTCAAAATATAATGAGATTTGTTCATGTTTAAAAAAATGTGAATTGTCAATAGTGACTTGCCAGCTCAGTGAAACCACAGGACTGCTGTCACCCCCACCAGAGTTCTACTCTGTCCAACAACAAGTTTTCTGATTGTGCTTGTTCTTTTGTTTGGTCCAATATTTGAGAAATTACATGGGGCCACAAGTCCTGAGTCACTTTGGTAGAATAGAGACCCATGGTCAGTGGAAGCATTTCAATCAAAAAAAGTAAACAGACAAAAGAGCTTCACAAAGTATAGAAGATACATTCGGTACATCTATTGCAGTAATTCGTCTCTCCTACCAAATAACTAAGATTGAGTTATCAATGACATCTTTATTCATCTTATATATGGCACAAGGAAAATTGGAAGCCCTGTGACAGTAATAAGGATAAGACATAAACAACCACATTTTAATAAGGCACAAAGTGACTGTAATAAGAAAATAAATTACTCAAGAGTAGACCTCCCATTAATTGAAATGGTTGAGAGATGAACCAATGCTGGCCCAAACTGTCTTGAAAGCATTCTTGAAATAATACCCAATTTGTATAACTGAAGCAACTCCCATTAGGAACTATACTTGCAATATGGAATTTCATCTATTCCCAAGTTTTAAATAGCCATATTTAGGAGAAAATTTATTTATTGTCATTGTGGCCATTCCACAAGGTTAACGCATGCAATCACAAATTTCGACGTGTTTAGATATTTTTTATGGGCATAAATCAAAATATACAATGGACTGTTCAAAGTGAATAGTAATCCTTACCCTGATATCAAGTCCATTCAACCGACATCGTTGGATCCTTCCTCTGTCACAGATCATATACATTAAGCAACTCAATGCAGATGCCCAGACTGCTTCTTCTTTCTCTTCTATCTGCATAAAAGGATCCACTGATCAAACCATGCCTCCACTATGTGCAAGCATTAACAACAAACACAACAATGACAGAACAGGAACCCGGACTGCACTTGGTAGCAGAAAGATGTAAAGATTGAATAAGAAAGGTGTAAAGATTAAAACCTAGTAATGCACACTCTCAATACTAAAACCTACATGATTTAACCAGATAATCTAATATTTATTGTTACAGCAGTGTCATACAGTTGTACTACATTTTAGACATGAAAATAACATATGTGATCCCTAGTTTGAGGGACCAAACAAGAATTGTACTTGAGTCTCCCAATCAATATGAACTGACAAAGGTTCCAACAAGCACATTTAGTGTGATAAGCAACCAAAAAGACGTCTCTCCCATTTTCCTTTACCCACATCCTTGTTGGAAATATGGTAGCCATGGTCGGTATTTTCATTATGTGAAGAAATAGAAAATTTAAATTTAAATTTTGGCTCCTAAGTTGCTCAAGTCTGCCTCCTTTTTGTTCAAGTCGGTTGAGCCCCCTAGAGGCACCTATTCGACCCCCTTGAGAAGTCTATATAACGGAGACCACTTCTCCTCATTTGACACATCGGATTATCTCTTGGTTGTCTCTGATCCAGTGAAGTTAGAAGCAGGAGGAGGGGGCCGAAAATCAGGAGGAGAAGGAGGGCATGGCACTTGATCTTGTTATTGGTTTCTGGTTTGGCTATTACCTTGATGTTATTATTTCTGATGTATTGATGAACTTGGAACTCTCTCTCGTAACGAAATATTTCTGGGTTTTCCCTGCCCTCAGGCCTAAATTTCTGTGCCTCCTATCTCATTGTCTCATGGTTATTTTACTGCTTTTTCATGTTTATTAGTTGAGATTTTCTTCTGCATAACTGCTTAATGGTATTGGATATGTAATTGATGCTAATTGATCATTGGAAGTAGTTATCTATTGAAGAGAATTGTTCTAGTTTCTTTGCCCCAGAAATATCAACTTGCTATCTAAGTCACCTGACACGGGAACACAGGGCACGATGGACACGCAGTTTCGAGTGTCAGATTCGGACACGGTGACCCCCCGGAATAGGACACATCCGGACACGTTATATATATATATATATATATATATATATATATATATATATTAAAATTGATTTATATAAATTCATGACAATTCATTGGATTCAAACGATCTTACCCAGACAAGTTTCATAAAGGACATCATACATTGATATCATACAATCATACATATTACAGTAATAGACACATTCATCAAAGATCCAATAGGAGAAAGACAAGATATTGTTGTTTTCTCATCAAGTCATCAAAATCAAAATGTGTTACATAAGTACTAGCCTCTAGGTAGTACAATGCCAGTGGCAAATAGGAATAGCAAATACAAAACAACTACAAGTCATCGACGTGATCCGGGCACTCAAAGACCTGACCATGCCCTAGCCACAGTCATTGGAGGTTTGTCCTATACCTTTGCTATATTTTTGAGCTAACTTCTGTGATTGCAAGATTAGTGTTATTCTTTGGAGAGGTCACAGTGTTGGTTTATGATCGAAACATTGTAATTTGGGATTTCATCTTGGCATGCTAGCCTTTGAAGGAAGGTAGCAGGCCTTTGGGACCTAAGTCCTCTCCACCGTGGCCTATTTGCATACTTTTCAATAGCATCAGGTTTGAAGCACTTATTGCAAAACCTAAATACGCAACAATAATAGAGCTTAAAAGTACTAAGTTGGTCATAATAATAGTAAGAGGACAGCAAGCTTCTTTTCTTGCTTAACTTTGATATACTTAAGAGTTGTGACCCTAATCAGAAAAACAATCATAACAATAGGCCCAAAAGCACTAAAATTTGTCATATAAAAATCATGAGAAACATAGCAAGTGCTTAAGCCTCAACCCTTGTTCTTGCACATTTGATGACTGATCATGTTGACTCAACTCACACACTAGCATTTGTGAGAAAACAAGGAGAGATTCGTGCTTTTATAAGCCCCGGGACGCTTTTTCGCGCAGCTCGAATCTGGCAAAAAGGGATTCGACCGTGTCGGTACAGGGCACAAATCGGGACTCGTCGTGTCCTGTACGGACACGATCGAATCCAGGCAGTTGGACACGAATCCCCACGAATCGTGTCTGATTCGCTCGATTCGGGACACAATAGGGGTAAACTACGAATCCAGTTTCTTAGCTTGCTATCAGAGCCGGTTCGATGAGCAGTTGAGACAAATACCTCATCACATCTTTGATAAAGAAATTTGAGCTTCCTTTTCTGAGAACAATCCGAATTCTGAAAGTATCTGTGTAAGGAAGGTTGAAAGTTTTTTGTTCTTCAGGGTCGAGTTATCTCCAGCTATTGAGAGAGGGTCGAGACCCCTTAAAGCCTGAAAGGGCTTATATGCTAAAGAAGGGTCGATCTCTATGAAATTTGAATTGTTCAATCCAAATTGCATCTCTAAAGCATAATCTGAAGTTTGTATATTAGTCCAGGCAAGATGAACTGAGCTCTTTGATGATCCAAGCCTAAGACATGAATCGATTCTAAAAACCAAATCCGTGCCACTGTAAAATGACAGAGATGATACAAAGGGACTGAGCTCCTTGTGCAAGAAAAAGGCCAAGTTTCAAGTGCAAAATTCTTGTTCGAAATATTATCACAATGCAAGTTCTAAGCTAAAGTTTCAACATGATCCCTGTCCAATCCGAAGTCTAAAGTAAAAGGGGTCTAAAATCTAGAGTTTGATGAATACGACTACTACAAGTCTACAAGATGACATCAATTACAAAGATAAGGTAATCCATGAAATCTATGCAATTCAAGCCTGAATTCTCTTGTAAGGAATCAAGGAAAACAGAAGGCCTGAATGATCCCTATGATGTGGTTGTTATCCAAAGGTTGTGGTTACCTTTTGTGTAATTGATCCAAGCTCTGTGCATGTATTCGAGCTACAAAAGAGTCCAAAGTCTATACTAATGTGAGGAACTATAAGGATTTGAACCTGAGGTCTATGTTATGCAAGCTTCCTGCGGCATATGATGTACTACCTCAATAGCACTTGAACCCTATTGTGGCATCTTTGTTATGCGAGCTCCTATGGCATCTCGTTATTGAGGAAACTTGCGGACCTGAGGCCATGTATCTATGGAACCATACAAAGGTTTTGAAGCACATTCACTGAGACTATTTATCTCTATCACAAGTTCTATGGCATCACATATGCAAATTTTGTGACAAGTCCTAGCTCCGTCATGGAATGTGAAGCTCGGATCCAAGTTTCCTTACCCCTATGTGGAATCTGAATTACATAGCATCCAAGGCATCCAAGTTGTGTGGAAGGAAGAGAGTCGAGTTCTTCTTTTTTTTTATGTGTGTTGTTTCTATACTCTGGTAGAGGTCAAACTTATGGAGGGTTGAAGTGTCGACTTGTATGAATAAGTCAAAACCGATGTATGAGACAAGAAACCTGATGACGACATTAGGGCCAAGCTTACTATGCCATCTGTGCAACAAGGATCAAGTTAAAATCCCTGAGAAAAGAAGATCGAACGCGGAGGCATATCTCTGACATATCCAAGAAGAACAAGTATGATCTAAGAAGTTTGATTCGAATCTAAGCCTTAAATGGTATGTATATAAGTGTAAGTACAGTCGAAGCAAGCCAATCTGATTGATCTAAAAGCCGACCTGAATGATATCTTTGTGAGCCTTGGTAACGAATTGATATTCAAATATGTTGCAGAAGGTCTATTGCAAAGAAGCTTGTCAAAAAAGTTTGAAGGCTTGTTGCAAATTCCAAATCATGTTGAAATATTTTGCAAGACACTGATGTTGAGAAATCTAGGGCATTAGCATTAGGTGATTTCTCTTCTCTTAGTGACTGTTTGTGAATGCTTTTTACTTCTTTAGATTAGGATCTTCTTCTTATTATCTTGTTAGTGTTCTTCTTCATCAAACAGTACAAGGGGCCTCAAACTAAAGGGATTTCAATTTTATGAAATCAATTCAATTTTCAAGATTTGATCCAAAGCGCCCCTTATGGGTCCCAAATTATTTTCTCTTCACTCTAGAGAATCAATACAGCAATGTAGCAACTATATAAATTCATTATGGACATTTTAATAAGATTGAATTCCTTCCTTGCCTCCCTCTTCCTTTCAACTGCAAAGTGGATGCAAGACAACAAAGATTAGTATTGGGGATTGATCAACTCACTCTTTCTAACACTCATAACACCACAGTTATTATTATTATATGGATGTGAGAAATGAAGGCCAATCATATCAAAATACGAAAATACCTAGATAAAAATCGCAAAAATGCATGGCAATAACATTCCTTCGAATAAAGGCAAACACTCCTTGTAAAATTCCTCTACCAAAAGGAAGTATATTCATAGGAGAATTGGAAGAAATAAATTTCTTGATTCTGTTAGAAAATTAGAAAGGCAAAAAGATTTTCTTATGTTGATGATTAGTTGTGATATCTTTGTGATTGTATTAACTTTCTTATGTTCTTTTATCTTTGTTTCATCAAGCAATTATCAAAAGCAAAAATCGAAGATCAAGGCACTAGATGTAGGCACTTTGTCAGGGATAAAACCCCTTTATAGGGGAAAACCCAGGCAAACTCTTCCACTAGCAAATTCAAGCTGAGATAGACCAAGACCCTAGACTAAAAGACCTTCCTCCTCCACCAAGTTGGCATTCCAATACGATTCAACAAATTTCAATAGTCTCTTCTTGTCCAGCAGCTTCAGCCCAGCAACAACCCAGAATTTCGGCCCCAACATGTCCAAAATTCCGGCCCAACTATATTACTGCAACTTCAGCCCTTCCAGCAGCATCACACATGTGTGAGAGAGAGAGAGAGAGAGAATTTCGACTTCTTGTGCTTGATAACGACCTCCTTCTCCTTCGCTAGCCCTTTCCACCACCTTCCTTGAATTTCTCACTTTTTATTACCCCTAGCAACTGCAGATCGAACTTGGTGAGTGAGTGCTCCAAATGAGGTCAAGTTGTTTCCTTTATATAGGAAATTTTGCCCCTCAATTAGGTCAACTTGTCTAGTTTGAGGCCTACTTGGTGGAGGAGGCCTAATTGACCTATTTTACATTAAAATAAATTTATTTCTTAACAAATGAAGCCCAAGAAGGGTCTTTTACATTATGACATGTACAATGACACTTGCCATACACCCTAGAAGCCTACAATGGAGCCTTTGACCTAAAAAAATTGACCCAAGCATGAAACCCATGCTTTAATAAGTTAATTTCTTTTATAATAAAATTTATTTTTCTTTCTTTTAACAAATACATTACATCATGACTCAAATACAATTATGAAAACCAAGACTAGTTACATTCTTCAACACTCCCTCTTAACTAGGGAGGAATTCATAATTACATATATACAAAGGTACATCAAAGATCTCAAAATGATATACTCTATGAAGAGTCTTGGCACACGCAGTGCTATAGATTAGATACCTGACCAACATACTCTAATTGGGTGGGACTAAGGTGGACTCAAGCTTTAGCCACTATAGGCACCATCAAGCTTTCAAGTTCTACCACCAACCAAGGGATCTAGGTGCATATCCAAGGTCGGAGTTCCATGACCAATGCCACCTTCCCTACTTCAGGATCTAGACATCAACACAAAGGTCGGCCAAATGTCCTCCCAAGCATCTTTTCATAAGATGCTTCATCTCTCCTAATAAACTAAATCAAATATATCCACCAATCCAAGCATGCTTCAAATGTTCAATATTTTATAGAGAGATCTTGCACAATCACAACCCCCATCAATAATAAACTTTCAAATGTATATATACAGGTAAACACAAACCTTCGGGGTCCTCAATCATTCTTATGTTGCTTATATCAATTTTCAATCTTATCGGAAGTTTTCCTTTTCCATTTCTTCAGCAACACAAAATACAGTCTCAATACTTCTCAAGTCTTTTGTTTATAACTTCATGAATCACAAACATTCATCTATGGTACTTTTATTCCTTCAATTCCATTCTTAATTCAAGGTATTCATTATGATTGTCATAATATGCCCTCCCTCTCAACTAGAGAGATATACCCCTTCATCTATCTAGGCTCCCTCTCAACTTGAGGAGATCAAGAGCTTCATAAGTTCAGAGAAACTTCATTCTTTCAAGGCTTCATTTCTTTCTTATGGCATCAAGGTCATCATCATTCTTATAGCTTCCTTCATCATGCTCATCATCATTCATTAATGATGAACATCTTATGTACTTGCAAAACTTTAAGTACAACCAAATACAAATATACAGAAGCATGAAGTTAACTATATTATAACCAAGTCATTACAATGGAAGCATCAACTCATTCATGCTTTTAGACATCAGATACCTAAACCTAGTTAGGTTCATAATCAGCAAGGGTCATATCTTTTATTTTCTAGACATCAACTTCCTGCTATGATTTTGTCATAAACCCTAGACTCCATTTCAAGACACAAAGCCTTAGATATCAGCAACTCAATCAAATAACAATCCTATTATACATATAACGCTTCAACAATATGCTTTTACATGTCAAACTTCTACTAGGGTTTATTTCAAACCCTAGATTTTATCATCAAAGCTAAATCATATTGAAAACAATATCATATCCTAGAATATCAATCTAAACTAGGGTTTTGTCACAAAACCTAGATTTTACAAACTATGAGTATCGACAATTAAGTTAGCATACTTGCATATACATATTTAGGATGCATTTCATATCAATATCTACTAGGTAAACCCAAGACACAGACATTAATACATCAAAGTTAGATATGCAACAATTTTATTCAAACTAAAGTTTCGATCATACGAACAAATATACACCTGGGGTTTCATTCCTGGGATCTTATTATAAAGGTTTTGTTCACGAACCCTAAATCACCAAACCCTAAAAATCTAGGGTTTTTATCACAGCGTTTTCAAAACCCTAAATTTCAAAAGAATAGGATTTCTAGACTTTATCAACAATCTCTAAGTAGATTAGGGTTTCATTAATCAATGTTGACATACCCTTGGCAATAAGAGCCTAAGGATTTACAGTGAACCCTAAGGGTTAGGGTTTCACAAGAATAATTAAATAACAGAATAACGAGCGTAGATTTAATCTAATGACTAATCACCCTAACAAGAATCTTTATGATTCAAAACCTAGACATAATGATGTCAGTAATATAAAGCAAATTTCAAAAGAAGAATGATCGTACATTTTACATGAAGAGAACTTTACAACAAAACTTATATTCTAAGACATACCTTGAGTTGTTCCTTAAAAAACCTTGTAGGACATCAATCCTTGAAGGGCTTCCTTTGCAAAAGAACTTCTTCCATGCTTCAAGTCCATCCTTTGAAGTCTCCTCCAAAACCTTTGTGTATTCTGCAATGTTTTTCTACCAAGGAAAATACAAAGAAAAGGTTATTAGCATATAATACAAACAAATCTTGAAAAGAGAGCAACTAAACACAAAAGAGGAAACAAGGAACAAGATACTTATCTTTTGGTAAAATGGTGAAGGCTCCCAATTAATCCAAGATATGTTAGACCTATAACCTCTAGAAATCAAAACATAAAAGAAAACACTACAAAACTTAAGATAGAAGGATATGTGAGGGATAGTGTTCCGTAAGAGCTCTGGCAATTAGATCTTTGATTTCGGATTCTTCAGTCTTGTTACTCTTAGGTGGAGCTTCATCAGCGACATTCACATGTTCTCTTTCTCTCTTCTTATTCCTTGGATCTTCAGGACATTGATTTTTGTAGTGACCCATCTTATGACAGTTGTAGCATTTAAACTTGGATAGGTCAACTTTCTTCTTTGGTCCTTTGAACTTCTTGAAGGTTCCCTTGTTCCTATGATAAGCAGAATAGGAATTAGAGGTGTTTTCTTCTTCATCTGCATCATGGTTGTTTACTAATGATATTTGAGCTTATTCTTAACTGTGTGCAATCCACATTTGTTTGAATGTTGGAGTATCCTTTCAACTGCTAATTCTTTATGCAAAAGCACTCCGAGATTTTGGTAGTCCTAGAAGAGCAGCAATTACGAGCTCCTTATCTAGTACAAGTTCATTATTGCTTGGAGTTCATCTCTTATTCTAGATATCCTTACAAAGTATGATGATACAGTATCGTCTCTTGTCATCCTTATTGCCCTTAATTCATTCTTGAGGCTTGTTATTTAACCAATGTTCTTGATGGTGAGTAATTTGGAGAGAGCCTCATACATTTCTTGAGCAGAGCCTATGTAGGATATGTATGGAATTAAATTTTCCTTAATTGCATCTACTATTAGATTCATGGCAAAGATTTCAAATAGTGATTAATTTGAAGAGAGCCTCATACATTTCTTGAGCAGAGTCTATGTAGGATATGTATGGAATTAAATTTTCCTTTATTGCATCTACTATTAGATTCATGGCAAAGATTTCAATTTCTCTGAACTTCTCCTTCTCTGCTTCATTTGTAGGCTTCTTGACTTTTCCTTGAACAAGATCCAAATCGTTGTGCTTAGAGAGGATAAAATCTATCCTCTTTTTCCATGCACTATAGTTGGAGGCTCCTTATAGTTTTCTCCCTTCATTGAGTTTGTCATATTGCTATCTTCTACTCCTTGTGACCTTTCTTGAAACACTTTTCTTATATCCTTTCAATAGATATTCAATCTGTATTTTTCCTTCTTCTTCACCTTAACTCGGATACCATGTTAAAAAATCAAAAAGGCGAAAATATTTTCCTATCTTGATAATTACTAGTGATATCTTTGTGATCTTATTAGCTTTCTTATGTTCTTCATTTATCTTTGTTTCACCAAGCAATTATCAAAAGCAAAACATGAAGATCAAGACAACAAATCTAGGCACTTTGCCAAGGCTAAAACCCCTCTATAGGGGAAAACCAAGTCAAACTTTTCTACTAGCAAATTCAAGTTGAGATAGACCAAGACCCTTGACCAAAAGACCTTCCTCCTCCACCAAGTCAGAGTTCCAATACAATTCAAAAAATTTCAATAGTCTCTTAGTGTCAACGAGCTTCAGCCCAACAACAACCCATAATTTCAGCCACCAGCAAATCCAGAATTTCGGCACAGCTATATTATTACAACTTTGCCCCTTCCAGCAGCTCAACAAATTCACAAATGTGAGAGAGAGAAGAGAGAGAGAGAGATAGAGAGAGAGAATTTCAACTTCTTGTGCTTGATAACGACCTCCTTCTCCTTCACTAGCCCTTTCCACCTTCTTCCTTGAATTTCACATTTTTTATTTCCCCCAACAATTGCAGATCAAACATGGTGAGTAAGTGCTCAGAATGAGGTCGAGTTCTTGCCTTTATATAGGAAATTCTGCCCCTCAGTTAGAACGACTTGTCTAGTTTGAGGTCAACTTAGTGGAGGAGGCCTAATTGACCTATTTTACATTAAAAATAATTTTTTTTCTTAACGAATGAAGCCCAAGAAGGGTCTTTTAAATTTTTCATTATGACATGGACAACGACACTTGACATAAACCCTAGAACCCTACAATGGAGGCTTTAACCTAAAAACAATTGACCCAAGCATGAAACCCCGGCTTTAATAAGTCAATTTCTTTTATAGTAAAATTTATTTTTCTCTCTTTTGACAAATACATTACATCATGACTCAAATACAATTATGAAGACTGACGCTAGTTACATTCTTCAACAAATTTTATATAGGAAAAGATTAGTGAGCATGTGAAAGGATAGCACCTAGCAAAATTGGCAACTAGGTATTAAAGCAAAGAAAAAACACATGGCTGCTACAACGCTCAAAATTGGTTGGAAAGTATAATATGGTTACTTTACTAGGGGCATAATTTTTTCATACAAACTCTATTTGAAGCAAATGATCCTTCGATGGAAAGATATCAACCTATAGAATGCAATGAGGACCTTCGAGACAATTGTCTTCGAGGCTAGGGACCCCAAAATTCCACATAATAGGGGCCTCAAACTGAAAGAATTTCATTTTATGCAATCAATTCAATTTTGAGAATTTGATCCAAAGAGCCCCTTATGGGTCCAAAATTATTTTTTCCTCATTCTAGAGAATCAATAAAGTAATATAAGAACTATGTATATTCATTTTGGACATTTTAATAAGATTGAATTCCTTCCCTACTTCCCTCTTCCTCTCAACTCCAAAGTGGATGCAAGATACCTAAGATCTAGTATTGGGGATTGATCAACTCACTCTTTCAAACACTCATAACACAAATGTTATTATTATTATTATTATATGGATGTGATAAATGAAGGCCAAGCATATCAAAATACGAAAATATCTAGATAAAAAAATCGCAAAAACACATGGCAATAATGTTCCTGTGAATAAAGGAAACCACTCTTGTGAAATTCCTTTAGCAAAAAGAAGATTATTCTTGGGAGTATCGGAAGAAATAAATCACTTGATTCTATATAGGAAAAGATTGGTGAGCATGTAAAAGGATAACACCTAGCGAAATTGGCAACAAGGTATTAAAGCGAAGAAAAAACACATAGGTGCTACAATGCTAAAATTGGTTGGAAAGTGGAATATGGTAGGAGAGAGATGTCTACTAGATAAAAAAAGATCCAAAAAATCCATACGCAAGCTTGATACAAAAATGCCAAATGGGAAGGAAACTTGAAGAAAATAATAATACCACATGACAACTTCAACCCCACAAGAAAAATCAAAGTACAATAATATCTACAATAAGTATCTCATGGAGATAATATAAGATGATGATATCAATATCTGAAAATTGACCACAAATACATCAATTAGATTGTTAAGTACATCCATGAGAACACGAAGCGGGAATGCTAAAGCAACTCAAGAAAAATCATGATATAAGCATACCTATCCTATGCTGAGAAGAATCCAAAACCTAAATCTTAACAGCATGAAGAAGTTAAACAAAGTGATGGCAAGGTGCATGTAAGTGCAATGGGGAACCAAAGGCCAAGAACCATTGGCTCTCTAGGGGGCATGTCTCGCCTGGGGGGAGATTGGCATCCCCCAATGCCCTCTCTCCTAACAACTAAGGTCAAAGGGAAGAAAATCCTAATCAATGACTAGTTGGATGACCTGGAAGGCCTAGGAAATAAAGTATGAGATGTCCCTCGTTGACTAGGTGCAAAAACTCATGACTAAGATCTAGATGAAGTACCCTAGGTCCCTACCCATTGGTGCAATGTGAGCTATCTTAGGGGTCGAGGTCACAAGACCGCAAGGGTCTAGTTGGTCAATCATTAGTGACCTCTCAAGCTCTCACAAATTTGATGTCCTATGTAGTATTGGTGGTCTATGGTAATATGTGCCTCATTGACTAGCCTCTATTTGCTTGAAGCACCAAAAAGAAATATATATTTCGTTGAACTTAGTCTACACATGGATAAAAAGCGTGGATTAAGTGAGATTTGAATCCAAGGGCCTCCCTCATTTAGAAATCCAACCATCTCTAGTCCAAGAAACAAAAGAACCTATATAGAGAGTTCTAGACTTCCTAGTCCAAGAAACAAAAAAACTTATAGAGAGTTCTAGGCTCCCTAAAAAGGTAGTGAAATCGTCCTCCAATCTTGTAATATATAGGACACCTAAATATGAAGTGATCCTCTATTTCAATCTCTTGAAGATGGAAAAGTTAGAAAATTATAGTGATATGGTGGTTGATTTCAATTTGAAGACAATGAGAACAAACCCAAAACTATCTAGGGGGATCCAGAGACAAAAATAATATTAGCCCAACTAAGGACAACCTCAAATAAAGTAAGAAGTGTAACAAGAAGATGAAAGGAACTAAAGAAATGGGAATGCAAATCAAGCCCAGTGTGCAAGAAAATCAAGGTGGAGAGAGCGAGAGAAACACTTATACCTCACTATGAAGCACACCACAACTTTAAACATAGCTTAGTATTAGAATACATCAGTTGGGATGCATTCCAAGTTTTGTAAGTAAAGGGTAGGAAAGAAGAGTAGCAAAGATGATGCACATTCAGGACAAGAGACTACTCTCATCCCCTATAGTACAAGAAGCAATACTTTCTTGCCATCAAGAGACATAAACTACTTTATGCCCTTCACAACTCCCCCAAAAATATTGGCATACTCTCTCGCTTAGAAAATCTGCTCTTCCACCCAACATTGATTATCACTCTTGTTTCTCTCTTACCACTCCCCTTTATGACATGTCAACTCTCTCCCCCCATCTCACATTTTGTCATCTCTTTTTCCCCAACAACAATGAGAGAGTCATCCAGATTTTGTGCATTAATTAAACAACAAATGAAGAAAGTTGTCTCAATGAATTTCTCATGCAAATTATTGATCATCTAACTTCCCACCTTGTTGATCTCTTTGATCGTGCAGTTACCGAGAACTTCCATCCTCCATTGTCACAACATCTCATCAACCCAATCTTCAAATCAAGGAACATCTTTAATTCAAATAACTACATGACTTTTATGATTGACCGCACCTTTTTAATGTTTGATGTTACAATCCTGACCATGTGAGTTTTAAAACACTTGCAGAGGAACAAACACTATGCAAAGGGGTCAACAAGCTTTAGAAGAGACTACCAATCGATTGACCACATTGTTATATTGTACACTATCATTGAAGAGATTAGCCAGTGTTCATACAAAACCTTTTCTTGCTTCATTGATTTTCGAAATGTTTTTTGTTTTGTTCAAGTGGATTCTTAGTTCAAAGCCTTCATGGCATTAGCACCTCTATGTCTCTCATCATAGCTATCACGAAGCTATATGTGTCATCTATTGGTTGGCTTCACACATCAAAAGGCCTTTCTAACTCCATCAGGAGCACTACAAGGGTTAAGCAAGGATGCACCCTCTTATTGACCCTATTTAAGATCAATATTGATGACCTAGAGGCAGACCTTAAGGATCATACACATCCAAAGAATGGTTGTCTTTAACATCATGATTCCAATAAAGGAAGGAATCCAATAGGAATAAAGACATGGAAGGAATCTAGTAATATGAATCCATGGGAACTTCATTATGGATCCATAGGAAGTTCCATCCATAACGAATCCTTCCTAAAGATTCTCAAGGCATTCTAGTGTGGTTTTGGTTACTGTCTTTTCTGGTTCTGGATGTTAATTGGCTCCATGACATTAGGCCTCCCTTGATGATTTCTTTGAAAAATGGAGTCAATCATATCTGTTTCTTATACCAAACATCATCTACACAATGAAGGCCCTCCAATTTATGTTTACTGTGATGTCTCTTCTATAGCTAAGGTCTAAATGTTTGTGCATCTGCATATATCCTATTGATGGATGGATACACTCAGCTACACCATCCCATGTTAATGTTATGAGTGGTTCAATGCAGTCCTAAGTTCTAACTCAGCTCAAGGACCTGTTCTGCACACAACATCCATGCTTATGTTATTTGCAGGTACTCTGATGACATGAGAATTGAACCGTTGATTATTAATGATGTCACTTATGCTCCTATCTTCTTCATGGTTGGGTGAACTCACAAGGACAGGCCTTACCACATTACTACTCATGCAATTTCTTGATTAATAATAAAGAGATCTTTCAAACAATAGTGAACCATAAAATCACAACCCAAAAACTATACAACTCCCAATACCAACTGAAACATAACCCATGATAGATGGCTTAAACATGACCAGCTGTACAAATTATAAACTATACTTAGTAATCATTTATATAAGTTTGCAATATACTGCAGTCAGAAAGCTTCAAAGGATCAGGCAAATATTATAATGGCAATTGCCATTGCTGGGACACTGCTCATTACACATGAGTGTACTGCCAAATATGAATATGAAGCTTCACTTAAAGACGGGCAAGCCTTAATTCCATCCGGGGCATGGATCCATAACAACGATTAAACCTTATGTTAAATGTGAAAGCAACTACCTCGCACAGACCTCATACCGGTCCATATTCCACAGCAATGTTAAAGTATAACAGTACATATATAACCCTAAAAAGTCCTTAAGGAAAAAGCAGCTTCTATTTCAACAGTCACATTCAAGAATTCTAATTATATTATGTTGATAGCATATTCCTCATTTTTTACATGGAGAAAACAAACAAAAAAGACTGGCATCACCGCAAAACTAAATTACTGTTTAACGCCACATTATTGTCCAGTTTCTTCAAAAACTTGGTTCAAAATTTTATATCTGATGAGGATATTCTTATGAATGGATGGAAGGTGAACATAGAGAATGCCCAATGAAAGGAACTTTTGTTTCAAAATGAATTTTCTCACTTGATATACTAGAAGTGTTTGTTTCATTTGTCACTGTTTCACCATCTGTGGGTGCCGACTTAGTTGCCTCTAGTCCATGGAATGTCCATGCAGTTACAGTTTCCAATTTCCATGCACTACTATCTAACATGTGCAGGAAAATTTAGAGAAGTAAAACACTACAAAAGAGGACAAATGAAATCACCATTGCATTAAAAGAACTCATTGTACTTGCCACAAAATTTTCTGCAGACAACAACTCTTTATAAAGAGAAGATGGTTATCGCAAATTAGAAATAAATTAAAAGACCTCTCAATAAACAAGGAGAAACAACTCAGCCCAAGAAGAGAGAATATAGAACATATAATTGGAAGTAAAGAGAAGACAATGTTGTAAAATGGAACAATATTAAAGGACTTCTTGTAAAAAACAAGGGAACAAAGAGAAAGAAATCACCACAGTATAGGAAATGTAATAATGGATATACCTGCACAAGGAAAAGTAGTATCTCATAAAGTATGTTCAATAACCAGATCTCAAATTCATTAACTGCCTGTGGAGTTCCATTTTCTAGTTTGTCATGGCATTTTAAAGCTCCCTTTGCCAAAGCAAGAAACTGATCTCCATTATTAAAATTGGTGGACTGAGAAGATGATTCTTCTGCAACTCCAGACTGATCTTCACTCAGCATAGGTTCCAATAAATGAGCATGAATACCAAGATTTAAAATCAAATCAAAAGCCCGGGTTCTAGCTGTCAATTGAGGAGAACTCAGCATACCCTGAAAAGTATTTTCAAATTCACAGATGTAGTCATACCCTGTAAAGTATTTCAAGTTCAAAATTTCCAACAACAATATATATTCAAACTATGTAACGTGTAAATGCAACACAAACAATGCTTGGGCCTCTTCTGTAAGCATCAACGTCAATATACACACATGCCTCATATATTCCCCTTCAATTTATATCCAAACTATGGAAGGTGTACTTGAAAAATTGTACCAGATGACAGCTTATACAAAAGAATATATCCAACTTTTCCTCGGCACAAATTTTCAGAAAGCCAACAAGCATTGTCAGTAACTATTAATCAAAGAATATTTTCTTAGAGGTAAAACTAAATAAAACAGGAAGCTCCAAGAATAACCGGCATTCTCATTAAGGTTCTAAGCTTACATAATACAGAGATTTACAATTGGACACTGTTAGATTACGCAAAGACCTAAGGAAACTTTACACTAGAACAACCAGATTTTTAAAAGTTATGAAGATTCATTTATGGTGAAGCATCATTGTGAACACAATATTAAATGGCAGTAATGAACATAGTATTAAAAACCAGAATTGGTCAAACCGGGACTGGTCAGATCTCAATGAACCAGTTTTTAAAAAATAAATTAAATAATTTTTTTTTAATAAAAAATCTATTTTTAAGATTTGCAACCATGATTCCAAGCCAATAGAGACAAAATATGCAAAGTTTGCTCATTTAAATACCATGTAAAGGTGAATATATCAAAATGGCACAGAGTGCAATACATATCATCGACAAAATACATAAGCAATGAGGCTCCAAATGGCCTATAAAGTCCAAAAACAAAGCCTAAAAACTATGGGGCCACTGGCCTACTACAAATCTACATATATTATATTAGTGATCAACATTATCACTTGAAACTTTTCATCATGATCAAACTTAGTTGGTTGAGTCTCAACTCCCAAACTTTGCAACTGCTCGAGTCACAAAACTCTGTATTGGTTCGGTGAGAGTCTCAAATTTCTCAAGGTATTCTGCCCTAATATGCCCTATTACTTCATTCAGTGCTCCACATGACTTTACATGGCCTCCTATCCCAGCGAAGTGTTGCTTGAAACTGTAAATACCCGCTCCTGCAATAGATT
This sequence comes from Pinus albicaulis, assembly GCA_034641835.2. NCBI lineage: Eukaryota > Viridiplantae > Streptophyta > Pinopsida > Pinales > Pinaceae > Pinus > Pinus albicaulis. The sequence continues at coordinate 593,390,596 of CM076569.1, read as the reverse complement.
TTGGCAATATTTGTAGATTATTTTGCCACCAATCATATCACAATGAGCCCATGCAGTGTCCTTAACTTTTGGAGGCATGATGGCTACTACTTAGCTCAAACTCTCTGTTGTTCCACTACTCCAGCAAAAGCTCAACACTCTCCAAGCTCTCAATCAAACTCACAAAAGCTCAACACTCTCCAAGCTCTCAATCAAACTCACAAAAGCTCCAAATGAGATGTGTGAGACAAATGAGAGGGTACCCTTGCTTTTAAAAGATTGGAGAGGGTGTTTTTGGAGGGAAACAACCCTCCTTTTCCCTCCAAAAACACCCTAAACAAGCCAAATCCACATCCGTGGGTCCCTTTTGCGGCTTGGCAACTAACCGACCGGTTTATCTATAAATCGGCTGGTTAAAATTGGTCAAACCGAAATTTGTGGCAAAAGCCCTCCTTGAACCCGGTTTTCAAGCCGGTTTGACCTAGTTGAGTATCTGACCGGACGATTTGCCCCGTCTGGGCATCTAACCAACCAGTTTGACCCAGCTGGGCATCTGACCGGCCGATTTGACCAGTTGCCGGTTCAAACCGGTCAGTTTTGAATACTATGGTAATGACAACCAAAGGCCATGAACAAAGGGTTACCTACTACCAACAGGGTAGACTATCAGACACAAACCAACTCTCCATGTCTATCAGAGATACACCCGCTCTCCATGTCTTTACTACAACGTTCCAAGGCAGCTAAAAAACCCATTGAGCATATGCAGTCATGGGCCTAATATTTGGACCAGTCTGAAACTGGAAGAAATACCAAAGGAGAGTCGCAGGAAAAAGGAAAGAATACCACATGCCATGGGAAAATGTTACAAACAAAGTTTGTATACACAACAACTACTGCAGAAAATCTGGTATATGTATATATGCATGATAGGACAGTAATATAATATATAAGAGTATTTGAATACATGTGAGATGATCATTACAAATGAGGGTGAGGGTCTGCTTATATACCTAAGAAGGTACCTCTTCACAACAGTCATGTCCTTAGAACACGCCACTTCAATACTAATTATTATTTAATTAATCATTGTTTATGTCTATTATTATTTATATTATTTGTATTATTTTTTATATATATTTTATTTATAACATTGTCTTCCTCTTCAAAAAAACTTTGTCCTCAAAGCTTATTGCTTGACAAGGCATGCCATATGTTCTTGACGTGTAATTTGTTCGCTTCTTCTATGAATTCTTGGAGTAGTCATCTTCATTGATACATGATAATAGGATCCTTGGAGTGATAAATAAAAGTGTCGCACTGAGGAAGGATCTGGCCATCCTAAATCAATCTTTTGTGGAGCTTTGCAATTATTTGATAGCTGAGATAAATTGTTATCATCATACTGGATTGTGTTGAAATCACTATTCTTTGTAACATAAGTATGGTGTTTATGTTCTAAGGGATACAAATACGCAGACTGCTTGAGATGTTTTCTCTTGTGATTCGGGTGTAGATAAGGAGTTCTTGTGGTTTGATCTTGCCTTCATCTATTTGTGGTGATTTCTTGGTTTATTGGAGATATCTTATTTCTTTTAGGTACAGAGGTTGCCTGATTAACTGTGAGATATTTACTTGAAATTTCCATCGTTTGGACTGCAACTTCTGAGTACGTCCTCACTTCAATTGGTTTATCTTTTTCTTGAGTTGTGATATTGACTGGATCGGTATTTGTTCATTTTTATTCAATTTGGATGGTTACATCTGACGACTTCAATACATCTTTCATGATGAGTTCTGCTAATTTATTTTTCAATGATTATTTATCATTTTTAAGTTTCTTAATTTGAGTGAGTAATTTCTCACTATGGTCCTTAAGACGAGTAATTTCTTCATTTTCGTCGGCGGTTATTTTTTCAACTTCCCTTTGCATATTCTGTATCGCTTTTTTACTTTCTTAAAGAATTACTTTTGAGATATCTTCTATGTCATATGGCTTCAAAGTAATGTCCTGTAACGTTATTTTTTTCTTTTTCTGAGAAAATGTCAAAAACTTATTTTACGTATTTAGGATAAAGGACCCTAGTGATTCCATCAAGGGCAAACCTAGAATTATATCATTATAGTCACAAAATGAGGTTTTAACGATAAATTGCGAGGCAAAAATATAGTCTCCAATACATAGTTGTAGATTTTTTATGTTACATTGTTTATTATTCATCGAATCCATCATTTCAATTACGTTCGATTCAAGAATCACTAATTGGTTAGCAACTTAGCACATTCAGTACCAACATAATTTTTATCCTGAGTAGGATCAATAAAGATTATAACATCCTTTTTTGCAAGTGATCCTTTGATTTTAAATAATGCATTAACACACATTCTAAAAGTTTTAGGAAATCTTCCATCACTGATCTCCACTTTTTCTTCCATCATTATTTTCGAATCAAACTCTATTTTGTTCGTCGAATATTAAATACTTTTGCCCTTTTTTAACTACAACCTTCACTTTTTTTAATTCAACCTTTGCAATCTTTATACTATAAATATAATTTAGTAATGTTTCACTTAAATGTTTTTTTAATATATATATATATATATATATCTTGTATAATAACTATTATATAACTTATTATATAAAACTATATAATAAATTATATATCATTTTTCCTTATATATAATGGCTTTGCTATCACTGTTGAATTTTTTGCCAATCGCTTTATAAAATATGATTTTTTATATAGTACATCTTTCTGAATAGGGTGACTTAGTAAATCTTTAACTCAATATATAGCCACGACTTCTAAAGGCTGTGACTTTTGGTGATTGGAATGGTATACGAATTGAGTTACGAAACAGATAACCTTTTGAAATTGATTCTACTCTACACACAAAAATCAGAATTTAGCGGTTATATGATAATCTTTGTTGTGCGATTAGATACATTGATGGAGTATTGTAGCATATTGTTAACAGTGTGCGAAGGCTTGCTTTTGGCTAGCTGCAGAATGTTCCACTGGTAACCTGGATGTGTGACGACAATCACACGACAGTGTAAAGGGGTGTCGGTAGCGAAATTGTAGAGGAAAGACACAATGGTTGCAGGCGAAAGGTGGAGGCAGGGTCAAAGGTTTTGTGGTAGCTGTGGGTGAAAGCTGGCAAAAAAGGCGGTGGTGCAGAGCATTGTCAGGGAGAAGGTGGTGTCAATTTGTTGCGGATCACAGGACTGCGACATTGAATTGCAGTGGTGGCCAGGTAAGTCTTTGTGTATTTTTATTTTTTTTATTCTTTTATTTGTTATTTTAGTTTTTTATTTTTAAAATAGAACTTTTTTTTTTTACTTCTTTTATAATTTATATATTGAATTATTTTTAACAATTTTTTTAATAATCTTTTTTTCATCTTTTTTCCCCATTTTTGTTTATTTTCGTTATAATTTTTCTTCTTTAATATATACTTTCTCCTCTTTTTTCCTTTTTTTCTTTTCTTTTTTTTTTTTAAATTGCCAATGGCCTCACAACGAAATGGAGAATCTCTAGTAACTGTGTGGCGAAACACTTCGACTGTGACAGCAACAAAGTTGACCAAAGTTTGATGGCCAAAGGCCAGATCAAACACGCTCTCTGCGGTGGTTGAGCAGCCAGAGGATTGAACAGCGTTGATACAAATGTTACGAACAAAGTTCGTATACACAACTACTACTTCAGAATATCTGGTATATGTAAATATCCATGATAGGACAGTAATATATTACATAAGAATATTTCAATACAAGTGAGATGATGATTACAAATGAGGGTGAGGGTCTGTTTATATACCTAGGCAAGTACCTCTTCACAACAGTCATGTCCTTAGAACATGCCTCTTCCATACTAACTATTAGTTAATTAATCATTGTTTATGTCTATTATTATTTATATAATTTGTATACTTTTTATATATATTTTATTCGTAACAGAAGTATTGAATTAACAAAAGCATGAAATAACTTTGAGTTTGAATCCTATTTAACAAAGATTCTCCAAACACAACTGTATAAATAGGCTAAGTGTTGATAGAAAACTTCATGGTTTCAGCAAAAGCTAATGACTTGAGCCAACCTTGGCATGCATCACATCTAAGTTGCAGGAAAGGTCCTCCCCACCCTCATTTCAGGCAAAAAACGAAACGGAAACGGGGAAACCCACACCGTACGGCCGAGAAACGCGTTTCCGACCGTACTGGTACATTACCCATATGGGAAACGTTGCCAGTACGGCCAGAAACATGTTTCCCGGCCGTACAGCCACGTTTCCTCCCAAAACAACGTTATTTTTTTATTTTATTTTTATTTTTTTGGGATTCGTGCGATGTATTATTATTTTATTCGTTTTATTTGTGTCTTGGATGCTTCGTTTCTAATGATCAAGCCTATGGCCCTAGTATTTATATGTGATTCATGGTAATGTTAAATTCTTAATGTAGAACCTGAAATGACTCAGGATGTTTGAGAGTGGTTCCGACCTCATTGGATTTCATATGGAGAAAGTAGAATTTTAGATCTCATTCAAAATCCAGCAGACTTATCAGTTTTTCAGGATTTCAGGATTGGGTGCTTGCAATGTTTCCATCAGATTTGTCATGTATTAGGGTATGGAACTCATATTTAATCAAAAGCACCAATTCCCTTTATGTACCTTGATGTTAGTGACATTGCATGTCAAACTCCTCTATCATGACCCTACTAAAAATGTACCCATCACTCAAACAAAATCTTGACTTGACATGCTCATAGTCTTTATTGTACTTGCAGCCTCATATATATAATAAAGGTTGATTTTGAGATTTTGATATATAATAAAGGTTGGTTTTGGATATTCCGATATTGCCATTTTTATTATGTCTCTGTTATCATTCATGAGTAAATGTCTTGTAACTTGTAATAGTTTATGCTTTGAATTTATCATGTATGTTTTATGATTTCACATAACATTTCTTAAATGTCCTAAATTCTAATATAAATTTAAATTATAATATATATATATATATATCGCGTTTCCCCGTTTCCAAAATTTGGAGAGGTTGCGTTTCATATCGCTTCCCATTTCGGAAACTCGTTTCTGTTTCCCCGTTTCGTGCAACTTAGCATCACATGCTTGAAAAAGAATGTGGTAATGTGAGAAGTTTGAATTGTGATGCCTTGGATAAAAAAACAATTACATCGAAAAATAAGAGAGAATGAAAAGATTTTAAAAGCGAATGAAAATATTTTAAAAGCAATCTAACAGAAAGAGAAAAAATTGACGGGCATATGGAAGGGGAACAACTAAGTTAGTACTTGCCAAAAATGCCATAATGAGGTTCCTCTACATTGTCTATTTTATTGTTTATATAAATCCAAAATAGGCTAGATAGATGCGAGGATATCAATAAAATATTATTAATACCATGTGGTGAGGAGTTGGACATGGAGGGAACTGACAAAAATTCCTGTGGGCAGAATGTGGGTAGACAGAATGGGTCGGAGTGCTCCACAAAGGTTGTGAGAGAGGTATTTATATACCCAAGCAAGGCAGGGATCCGATTAACATTATAAGGAGTTAAATGGAAAATGCTAGGTGGGCACTACCTATGGCAGCTCCAGCTATGGAAAAAGTATGAAGAGCAAGAATGCATTAAAAAATAGTATGAACTTTTGCAGCAGAGTAACGATGAATACTGCTCAGGAGTGGGAAAAGGAACTGGCAGAAAAACAGAAAGGGCCTACAGTTAGCTCAATACTACAGGACACAATACCAGCAGTAGGTGGTCATAGTTAGCAGGTTCTGCTTCTAATGAACCAAGGACCAGATGGGAGAACCAGCAGAGTACACATGCAGAATGCAGGTCATTCATATACAGTGATCCTCTAACTATGGACATTGATAAAGCATTTTGTGTGAAAAGAGTTGATACATGCAGGACCATGGACCTCTTGTCAAATTAGGTATGGTGACCTCATGAAGCTCACAAATAGCCTGATACACCCGATATAAAAACCTCTTGTTCAGAAGAGAATATGCAAGTGAATTATGTGTCTTGATTTAATTTGGCCGAGGTGAAAACTTAGTAACTTACCAGGGTAGTTGGAAAAGTTAAAGGTTATTGCATATATGTTTCTCCATTTTATATGACAGAATATGGAAGACAGGTATTGAAACATTTATATCTTGTAGGAGAGAGCAACTGGAAAGTGCTCTGTTAGTATTTATTAATTTAACGTGCAAAGAGAGAAACCTGGTAGAATTAAAATAAAATACAGCAAATTTTAATACCGGAAACATAAAATCTTCAAAACCATTCCTAGAGTTTACATTTAATAATCAGACAATACTTGGTGCTGTAATATTCAGAAACGAAACATTTTTGCAATCCCTGATATAAGGCTACTAAAATATTGAATACTTTCCTTGGATAATTTAATTAAAAATAATAATTATTCAAAAAATGCATCATCACAAAACCATACAATCATTGAATACTCACAGTATTCCTTAGAGGCAAATTATAACATTTAGGCCCAACTTTCACCACACAAATAGTACCATACCTCTAGCATAGAAAGGGCAAGTGGAGCAGCAGTCCGAGAGTCTGCCATGTACCTACAATGAATTTCAATGTTAGTGGCACATAAACATTTGAATGGACAGCTAAACCAAATTTAAACTAGGTTGAGAAAACAGGCACAATTTGGTTTGTTTCAAGATATTAGTCAGAAAAATACTACTCATCGTAATGCTTACTACCTGAAATAGCAATAGTGGTAGTATCAAATTATGTAGCTACTAATTTCATGGAAGAAGTTAAGAAAAAACACGTGTGCCTCATCTCTACAGTCCACTAAAATGCACAACTATTGGAAAACCTTAACTACCCTGGTCAAATCCTCAATTCTGACCAAGAGAAAATCAATCTCTTTAAAATCTCTAAATCAAAGGTTAAAGCAAGGATTACTCACTCAAACTCAGATCATCATGCTGAAATTTACAAAAACCTTCAAAACTGATCACCATTCAAAGATTGCCAGAAGACAGTTTTCACTAACGCTGGAAAGGACAAACAATAAGTTGAAAAAGGAATTACTAGAAAGTTAGAGTGTAAAATACCAGCCTTTTCCCCAGAGAACAAGATGGTCAGAACTCAGAGAAAGAAAAAACTCAAAACATTTGTTCAAGAAAACAAGAGAAAAGATGAAAAATCAGGACTTGCAACAACCAGAACAATGATGCACCATTATGACATATCCTTTCTTTGAATCTTCTAACAACTATGAATTGCGATAGGGATATGGTAAGTTTATCAACCAAGAAGGCCGTTTGCTTCTTATAGCTTCAATCAATAGCAAGGAAGACTGACTTTGGAAAGTGCAGCAATAATTAGGCATCAGAATTTCACGTCCTACTAATATGCCTACATCAGAACCATGTAAATTTGCTCAATTGGGTATCTGAACACAAACACCTTCATCAAAAACAGATAACAAGATTGAAGCAAAAAAATTTGAACAGCAAGCAATGAATCTCAGGAGGAAGTAACTAATGACCTGTAAGATACAAGGAAAGGTAAGGGTCCACGCCAATCAGAATATCTTCATGATAAAGAAATCAATCTCTGTCGGTCTTTCTTTATTTCTCACTATTTGATAATGTGTGAATCTTTTGGATCAAAACCCAATAAAAAAGTATGTTCTAAACAAAATACAGGCAAAATGACATCCTAAGTACTACAAAACCAAAGGGTACCTTCAAGCAAAAAACCTTTAAATAATGGTCCTTGTTGATTTTTGTAGCATCAAAAATTGTTCTAAGTCTCAAATTTGGTGTAGAGGCTTAGACACTAGTATTTCAAAGAACCCAGAAAATGTTTGTAGAAATTCCACTCGGATTTTGTTATATTTGAAAAATTAATTATTTTAATGGGGACGCTAAGTCTAAACTTAGGGAAATTCAATAATTAAAGGGTATTAAATAAAACAGAGTGTGAATCTTCTAGAGGGCATGGATCAAGTCATGTTATAATCTTTGTCGTTGATTAGACATCTAATCTAGGTCATTGATATGTCAACAGGAAGACTATAAAGGAAGGTTGGAGGGTCATTTGGAAAACACACCAAGACAGTGAATTGATCTAAGAGTTCAAAATTTTTGGGGCGTGGTTTGCTGAGAAATTCGACCTAGAAATCTGAGCAGTGAGGGGTAGAGATAGCATCCGAAGAGGAAAAGATTTTCTCAATCAGTGAAGCATTAGTCATAGAGAGGCAGAAGAGATCTAACCAAAGCCAACGTTGAAGGAAAAGCGTTGATGCAGTGACTCCGTAGGCTCACGCAAAAGCAGCGTAGAGGCAGAGGAAGGGTTTTCGGAATTTTGTTGGTGGATCAATTTCAAAGGCCAGTATCGGGAAAGTGGCACCAGGAGGCTGTTCCTCAGGGTCCACAGAGGCAAAACAACTTGGTTGAGGGCTAACGTTGAGCCTGGCAGGGGGTGACACAGTGACTAGAAGTTCCAGTGCTGGATTTGTGCATAGGTTGCGCAGAGCTTCTCTGAGGCAGTGTTTTCTTCATCTGGATCGGCCGCAAATTCAGTGATTGAGTGAGGTAAATCCTCACAAATTCTCCTGCCAGTGTTTCTCTCTGTAACTGAATCACCCTAAAGGTATTCAGAGATGTATTCAAACATTGCTACTGCATAATAATAAAACCCTCAGATCTGCTGCACTGATTTCCCGCATTGGGTTTTTCCGGGGACTTAGTCCAAAATAAAGGTGTCATATGCGTGAATGATTTCCTTGTTCAATTTCCTTGTTTCAAAATCATAATTATTGTAGTGTAGGCTGCTTCAGTAATTGCTTCAGTATTTCATGAATGTATTCAGAAATAATTGTGTAAAGTAAATTACATAATAGATGAAGTAATTCGGATGGTTGCAGTAGGATTCCTTAGATTGATTGAGATCTAGGAATTTTCACAGTCCTACCTCTGTATAAGTGCTCCAAATCAAAACAAGGCATGTGGCAATCCCTTCCAAGCAATTTTGACTACTGGGACAATTGGGGCATGCTGATATCAATCATCCATGTAAGAAACCAGCAAAATTTTGATAAAGGTTGGCTACTAAAATAACTATACGAGGGATTGCCCTTACTTTATATGATCTAGGTCAAGGTTACTAAGAGCATCCTATTGGCCCTTGCTCCCAGTCTAGAAACACACTCAAAGAGGAAGCACACAAGGACCAGCCTCCTGGCATGCTCACTGCCTCTGTCTAAACTAGCATGCTCCCTCCTACGCTTAGTCCCACTCCCCCATGCTCCCCAAACCCTTGCAGTGCTTCTGCAAAAATGAAGAAAAAAGGACTTTTTTTAAAGGTGAGGACCTTGGGTAATGTAGGGTTTAAGGTAAACAGAAGTGGAAAACAAAACAAAAACTTATCCCACACTATTATATGAAAGAGAAAATCACCGTGATCCAGAGCTTCAAGCTAGTTATATAAAAGCATCAAACAAATTGATCCCAAATGAAGAATGTGATATCATATGGCACTGATCGAGCCACCACATCAATGGCAACCATGCACTTAGAGATCGAGGGAAATTTTCTTCTTTCTAAGTGGTGGAACATGCACAGCAGTTCCACCCCATAACTACAACATTGGCGACCTGGGTAGTTTCACAGGTGGTGAAAACTTCTTTTGTGGAGAGGTGTTGGAGTACCTACAATTTCATTTAGTGTTAGAAGAAACAAGTTGAATGTAAACTAGCCACAGGGCTTTGTTTATTTGTATTAGCCCTTGCAATTGTTGTCCCGATTCCCACTAGTTGAAATTTGGTAGCACTAAGAGGTACTCTCACATGCCCTTGGTGTTGGGAGAGGAAAAACTCACAGAAGTGATTGTATGAGTATATGCGCTAAGCGATAAGGCTTTGTACTCATAGACCAATGGTATTCTGATGACTCATGGTATTGCACCCTTTGAAAAGATATAAATTAGAAGCCAATGGAGAGGGTTGGGAAAAAAATTTGGAGAGGAGAATAACAGATGTTTCTTCTTGATTGGGATTCTGATTTGCTAAGGTAACCGTAGACCTGCAAAGGAGCAATAGGGTACTCTTGAAGGATGTGAGTAACTTAGTTCATGGGGTAAATATGTTTGGAGAAATCTTCAAGAAGGCTGTTAGGCTATTCTAAAGGCGAGGAAGGAAAGGCAAAAAGGAGGAAATGAGCAGCTGAGGGCATGAAAGGGAATTGGTGCCCTAGGAAGGGCCAGACCTGTGGGAATCTACCATCAGCAGCTGAAGGAAAGTTTGGGGGTTAGTTTTGAGGCCTGTGCAAGGAAAACACAGCTAGGGCAAGAGCTGGTAGGTGGCCAGATGGGTGATGTACACAGACTGCTGCAAACAAGAAAGGCCACAAGGCCTGTGTGCAAGGGTTTAGGGCCCAAAGGAAACAGCTGGGTCTACACAGCCGCAAGGACGGGGCTGTGAGCCCTGCTGTGGCAGATCGCAGAGAAAAGGGGGCATGTAGGTGCATCCACAGGCAAGCAGCAAGATGCCAGACTCTGTCGAAGGGCCAGCCTGCTAGTTTCGCACAGGCCGAGGCATGGTAAAGGAATACAGTCCTGGCTGAGGGATGGAAGGAGAGCTGGACGTGCCCCAAGGCTACAGCAGCAGAGAGTTGGACAGATGGTAAATTCTGTAATCGATGATTGCCACAGCAGTGGTATTTTGGGCAGTTGTGGGCTTCAAGGATTTAGCCTCAGCCCAGGGATTTTGGACAAGGTTTTGTCTCTTGTCTTGGGCTTTTCAGGGAGTTGTAGAGGGCCACTATTCCTCATAAGGGAACCCTAGTTTTCCTATTGAAGGAAAAATAAGAAATTGATTTTTGCAATTAAAATTGCAAATTCTGTGTATGATCTAATTGCCGGCGTATGTTCCGCTGTGCAACTTGTTTTTTGAAGTTAGGCATTTCGGTGTGTTTATGTTTTCAGTTGTGTGTAACTGTCAAAATATAGACCAGAACTCGGAGTCAAAGATGGATAAAGCATATAAGACTCAAGACAACAAACCAAAGGAGGATAATTTGGAGTATGGTGCATTAGTTTTGAAGCAAATGGAGAATGGCTCTTTTTGATGATAATGATTGCAGTGAGAGGCCAATTTTCAGCCTTAGATTTGTTATGAAATTTAAATATAACAGTGGCAACAGTAGAACACATTTCAACCTTTAACAATCCGCTAGGCAATTCAAGAGAAGATATCAAAATGTTCCAATAAGTTTCAGCCCTCTAAGGCTATCATATCATGCATATAACAGCTCTGAAAAACAATCATGACAGCTGTAAATACAGCAACAATTCTGTCTTTACTTCTTCAATGATAATGTTAAATCACTAAACACATTCACCCTTAACATATGTCAAATCAGAAAGAATGAGAACTGGAAATTACAAAACCGTTAAGAAGTAGATCACTGAAAATCAAATCTGCATTTTACACAAGTATAGGACTGTTGGAAACTTAACTAATATGCATAAATATGAAGTTCATCTACAGGCTATTGCCTTATCACAAGAATACTTTAGCTCTCCAAAACCCTAGGTAAGGAAAACAATGAAAATCCTAGCTGAACCATGGATATCCAACAAGCATCCATCACACAAGCACATCCTCCAAATGAAAGACATCTCCTCCTCTTAATCACTTCAACAAGTACAACCTAGGATTTTATCTCAAAACCTTAATGTCCAAGACTCTAGGGGATGAAACCTTGGCCCTAGTCTTCAAAATGCTTCAAGAAGCTCAAGAAAACCTAGCAACTATGAGAGAGAGGGAGAGGGAGAGAGAGAGAGTACAATAGAAAATCAAGACAGAGAATGAAAAAGAATCTTGAGTGAGAAGAAGAACTCGCAACAAAAATAATAGAGTTAAATCCACACAATACTCCATCAAAAATGAAGCGTGGCTCATTAGAAAGGCAATAACAACATGCTACAAGGTTTTCCTAGTCTAAAATCAACAAACAAAATACAAGTGCACAATAAAGCTACACATCAAATGAAAATGTACATCAAATTCTCCACAAGTTATCCTTCTAAGGATAATCTCCCGAAATAAAAGAGACCTAGTATATGAGCATGCTTAACCACACCAGTGACCCTCCTTATGTGCCACATGCCTCACAAAAACAACCTCAAAAAAATAAACATATACATGCCAAGTAAAAAAAGGGGAAGGCACTCTCCAATGAAGGTCAAAAATGCCAAGTGTATCTGAAATATCCAAGCAATAAAGATGAGAGAGCATCTAGGAGAGGTGCACTCTAGAAAAATGTGCCATGTAATTACCTCAACCACCCAGCAAAATCATAATATATTCTTCATATGAAGTGTACCCTCAGAGAATGTCCCAAGGTGGTTAGAAGTAGAACTCATCAATAAAATACTTTTCCATTTGCCATGTCGTAAAGGTGTCCAAACAACCCAAGAGAGTGTGCCAACCTCTCTAAGAAAACAATAAAATATTACATACCTTGAGAATTGTACCCAAGAAGAGGGGACACCACTAGAGAGCTCCAAATAGCCACTCCAAGTGAAAAGGAAATATATATATAAAATAGGGTCTCCAAGCTATTAAACTTTATTTGAAGAAAATAGATTAATTTAACCATTAAATAGTTAAATCAACCTCAACATGTGTGCACAAGAGTTAATGCTTAAATATAATCATAGTCCTCCCAATCAGTGGCCAACAAATTAAATCACAATGAACATGTGTGTCAATGAGGGGTACACTTCAATAAAGTGTTGTACCATATAAATAAAAAAATGTTATCATATCAAAATCACCATCTACCCTTAGGAAAAGATTAGATCTCCATCAAATCATAAGGTAATACCTGACCCTCTAAATCAAATTTAGGAAATAACATATCAATGAGGGTACTAACATCATGAAACACATTCCTGCCTAGGTGATTTCTAGCAAATGTAACATTATAAAGTTATATCACCTAGGAAAATCCCACAAAGGCAACATGAAACATCCCAACATAGCAACATCATAAGAGAGGTACATAAGAGAAAGACGAACCCATCCAACCATCAAATGTGTCCCCCATCACACCTCCAACATACAAGAACCATGAAGAACACCCCTCCTAGTGACACCAAATAATACCACATCATCATGCAAAAGTGATGTGTTCAACAATCATAAAACACATATCTCCTAACCATCATCATCTAATCCCTTCGGGAGCTAAAACCATCATCCACATCCAAGATAAGCATATATAGTATATACCAAACCACCATAATGAGATATTATGTTCCACATCCATCAAAAGTGCAACCAAGGTGTGATCAACAAGGCAAGCACAAGTGAGAAGACCACCAAGCAGCAAGCACAATCACCATGCAAGAACTACAACTCCCCCAGCCAAGATCTCTCTATCAAACGATATAATGCTATGAAGAAAAAGGGGCTCCATGAAGATGTATCCCTCAAAGTTTGTCCAGCATTCCAAGAGTACCGGCAGCAAATCTCCATTAATTTTATGCAAATCAAAAGATGGAACCTCATACAATATAAGTTGGAAGTTGAAACAGACATCATGGCCCATAGTTTATCAGCTTAATACTTGGACCTGACTTAGTGTTTGGAGCCTTGAACCCTTATATAAACTCAAAATGATGGTTGCTGGGTTGTATTGTGCCTGTACAGGTTGTGGTATATGTTGTAAAGCTTTTGCATAAGATAATAACCTTTGGCATAGAATATGGATTATGGGAACCTTTCCCCTTATCTTCACTAATTACAATCAGCCTGCATCTACTTTCCTGCATCAACCACTGTTTTATTATCCTATCAGTCACATACCTAGAGAATCTGTGACCCCCTAACTATAACCCATTTTCCAAACCTTTTTAAAGTCATCCAAATATAATTGCACACTTGTTGTTTGAGTTATCCCTTGGCTTATAAATGTCCATGCAACAAGTATAATATTGCCTGTGGTTTTACATATCATAAGCTCATGTCACTTGATCATTCTTGAAAATTGCTTTGGACAGAAAAAATATCTCAATATCAGGAAGCTCTGTTCCTTATGCAATATATAGTGTTTGTGAACTAGTGCCAAAGAAGTTCACCAGCTTAATGTTTCCATCTCTTCCATTATCAGCTCACTTCCTAATATTCAATGAGAAACACATCTAATGAAATTAGAGACAGAAAATTTTAACCAAGTAGATATATCCTTCGAATTGTAGCCCAGTGGGCTAGCTCGCTTGGAGCTTAATCCATAAGGCCTAGGGGTCAATCCATTGGGCTGGCGACCTCAGTTGGATGCCTCACTCCATGTCCCTACCAGGTCAAATGGCATAATCAGCACCAACAGATTTAGACTCGGTGCTAATTGCAAAATGTGGGTAAATGCATTGGGGTTTCCCTGCATGTGTTTCCTTGGAAAGAAATATCGTTCAAATTGCAAGCCAGGGCAGAAATCTGACTAATTCAATTAGAAAAGAAATCAGTGATAATATGATTTGGATACAAGATTCATCACTCAATGCTTTCAAACTAAGATCCACCTGAATACTTGTTACTCTAAATATGAAGTTTCCCCTGAATATACAGATCCAGGGCTCTAAGAATATCCGATGACAACCACCTGAAGAAGAGAAATCCCATCTTCTTGATGTCTTTGAAAATAATGGGTACAGTAGAGCCCAGGGCCTTAAAGCCTTTCAAAACCCCATCTTCTTGATGTCTTTGAAAATAATGGGTACAGTAGAGCCCAGGGCCTTAAAGCCTTTCAAAACGCCTATGAAGGGTTAAGTGGAAAAACTGCTCGTGTGGACCCTATCTCTAAGGTTAACCTCCCATTCATCCAAGGGACCACTGACAGGATTGCGCATGTCCGTAGAAGAAATAATGTCTCCTCCTTGTTCAAACCTCTTTGTACCATTAGAAATTCTCTTGGTTCTATTAAGGACTCGTTCGACCCTAAGGACAAGAAAGGTGTATACCTAACAGTCATTCCTTGTTCTTGTGGTGTTCCCTATATTGGAGAAACAGGTCGATCCATTAAGCAAAGAATCCAAGAGCATGTTGCAGACATTAGGCACAATCGTTCCCGCACTTCGGCTTTAGCAGAACATGCGGAAAAATCTTGTCACCATGTCTATATTGAGGACTCTAGGGTCATTGCTAAGGTTGATCATTTCCACCATAGGAAACTTAGAGAGGCTATTGAGATTGAGAGGCACGCTAAGAATTTCAACAACGATAATGGTTGGAAATTGAGTTGAGTTAGAGCTGGAATCCAGCCATCTCGATGTGATTCCCTCCTGTCTCCTTTGGATTCTTATTGCGTTCCAGCTCTAAGTCTCCTTCCGGTGTCCTTTTCCCCCTTAGTTTTTATTTTCTTCAATTTTATTTTTAACTCATCCCCCTTACTTTCGTTGTTTTTATTTTAATTTTGCCCCTTTTATTATATTTATTATATCCTTCTTACCCTTATTTATGGTTAAATTATTTACATAACAAATATTTTTAAGATTTTTTAAAATATATATGTTACGGATAATAAAATAATATTTTATTATAATTTATTAATAAAATTTGAAAATTATTTAACATTAATTAATTTGATTCTTAACTAATTACCTAATTCTCTAACAGCTACTTTTAACGGCTATATCCGGGCAATGATGCATCCATACTATTTATTCAATGAGATCAGTTAACTTCTTCACCTTGTCCTGAGGATAAACCACATTAGTTGGTTCGAAACGTCAACCAAATCTTGATAATGTGATTATTCTGAAAGACATTTATCTACAATATGGATCACAAAAGTCTCAAATCTAACATATACAGATCTTGTCAAAAATGGAATTAACAATCCTTTTTTGTATAACCAGAGGCACTTTCAAGTACGCAAAGTTTGGTATTCAGAAGATGATAAAGATTCTAAAAATAATTCCATAATTTGGAATGCATAAGAAAGTCAAAAAGATTTTAGCAGACCCATAATTTAAGAATACTACACTCACTGACAGCAAAAAACAGAAAACAAGAAGACACGCCATTCACACCTGCATGTCTGATCCTCCCAACAAAAGCAAACATATATGAGAATGAAATTTACTGACAGCAAAAATCATAAAACTAGAAGATAGATCATCCACACATGCATCTCTAGTCCTCTTAGTAAAAGTGAATATCCATGGATATGTATTTGTAATAAGCTACCAGAACTATGTTCACAATTGTTTGCATACAAAACCAAAACATACATGTCAATAACAAGTTTGATAAGGACACTAGCTGCGACATCAGCAGTCTCCACAGCTAGCCTTCCAGTCTGATTACTTAGCAACGAGGACATAGGTGTCACTGTATTGGTATTTGCCACAGATCCCTCAGAACAAACAGCAGATATAACCTCCTCAACTTCACCAGTACTCAACCTCAAAGGTTGTTGTTCACTGCACAAAGAAAATAGATGCATCCAAATTCAATCATACCATTTAAGATTCGACCATACTAAGTAAATGCAAATGATCAACCTTGCTAGATGATAGAGGTACCCAATCAGGCTTAATTACAAGAAAATTTCCACACAAGATAGTTGCTAAAATTTTACCATGCAATTCTAACTTATTAAACAAGAGGGACAAAGCATGTGCTTAGAAAAGCTCAATAGATATTAGTTATCACAAATAATCACTAGTTTGTCACAAATCATCCTAAATCAAACATTTATCCAGTAAGAAACGTGTTGCAAAACTTTTGATCGGCAAAAAATAGCCAATTACTTCTAGCAGAATGGCAATTTTTTTCTTTTTTTTGTGATATATAAATACTGACTTGCAGCAACTTAAAACCCAATACTGCATCAGATAAAAAAACAAAATTGTATGTGTTGCCAAGAGTCACTCTCTGGTGTCTTTTAGAAACCTCTATGGGAGTTCAATTTCTGTTCCCTAGAAAATACCAGCAGACATATCACAAGTTCAAAACCCATGCCAGGTATCTAGAGATGCGCTTTGCAAACAGCCTGCCTGAAGATATCTTGATCAAAGTGGCAAGCAAGCCCTCAAAGCAAAAACCAGATTATGACGAGGTAGCTTCTACAAGAATATTTTACCTCAAGTATGGTCACTTGGGTAGCTTCCTGCCCAAATAGAAGTGTTAAGACTGTAAAGTCTTCCAAAAATCCTCTTGGAAGGAAGGTTCAAAAGCAGAATTGCAAACACACTTTGTGGAAATGTGCTGAGGAGCATCATAATCTGATAGAAACTGCAGTCTGCACCAAGGATGTGGAACTCGGGGGTAAAAAACCACTTGGAAACAAAAACATTCCAGAGGGAAGTGACTATCCTTGAGCAGACCATACTGGTTCCTTTCCCTTGTATTCCTTCAAGGAAAAACAGTGGGAAGGCTAGAAGAAGTGAAAGGTAAATATGAAGAAAGGCTATGAAGAAAGAGGCCATATTTTTTCAGTGAAAATGGGAGCTGAGAAAGGAAACCAGCTGGATAGATCCAAGAATGATCCTTTTTACAGCAGACAAACAACCCTCGGAAATCAAGGGAACCGAGATTAGGTAAATTATAGTAAGATAGTGTATACTTACTGTTAGTTCCATCTTCGTTTTAAGTGCCCAACAGGTATAGATAGAAGTTAAATCTGTAACCCTTTTTTCTATTCTAATGAAAAAGCAGTTTTGTTTTTGCTAACCAAGAGCCTGAGAACTGAAAGGTGCTGCAGACTGAACATGGAGTGCACCCATCAAAGCAGGATCACTTATGAGAGAATGCACAGATGCTTAGGCATTGTTGTGGTAGGGTTTGAGGTTCAAAGGGAAACAAACAACATTCTTTCCAGCAACAGTTGTTGCTGGCTTGAGAAAATGCCAGTCAAAAATCACATACACTGCAGAAACCTGCCATCATTTCAAAAAGTACGTTTCAACAAGAAAAAAAATTCAGTACTCAGAGAAATGACAGTCCTGCTAAAGTAGCTTAGTCACTGATAGAGGTCAATATTATCAGTGTTGTTATTGGGTTTGAGGTTCAGAGGGAAACAAAAGTCACTCTGCCCAAGGGCAATCGCTGCAGGCCGGAGAAAACTCCAGATAAAAAGCACAGACAAAGCAGAAAACAGCCCTCATTTTAGAAAAGGTGATTCAGCAAGAAAATTGTTGATATATAGAGAAATGACAGTCCTGCTAAAGTAGAATAGTAACTGGTAAAAGTCAATGTTGCCAGTGTTAGAAGATAAGTCATTGTCGTCGAAGATGGAAATGGAAATAAGTCAAAGTTAAATGTAAGCAGAGAGAAAAAAAATTGTAACCTATGTCTATTAAAATATAAATATTTCGTGGAAAAGTTTTTTTTATTCAGTGCCTTGTCCATAAGGTTGTTGGAGAATGCAGTAGAGCAGATATTAATTCGATTTCTCCTTAACCTTAGTAATTGCTTAAGAACTTTATTTATCTTCTTGTGTATCTTTTTCATCAAACAATTATCAAGAGCAAAAACAATACAGACAATGGACACAAATATTAGGCTTCAAGCCATGGAAAAACATCCTCCAAGGGGAAAACCCGGAAAGAATCTCTTCTCTTCTTATATAATCTGCTTCAAATGAGAAAACCAAGATCCAAAACCCTAGACCAAGTCCTCCAAGCACCAACTCAGCCCTCCAAGAAACCCTTCCAATTAGGCCAAAGATTAACCAAGTCAACAAGAATCAATTCTACTTCAACCAACTTCTAGCTTCAACTTCCACCCTTCAAATTCGACCTATAATCTTCGGCCCTATAGTAGCTGCAGAAACCCTAATTCTGGCATGTGTCAATTTTTCAAGAAGTTTTCCTTCAAACAAGCCAAGGTCTCCAAAGTCAAACTAGACCAAACTGGAGTATTTGGCTTTCTTGCAACTTGGATCTGCAATTAGTCCTCTTGTCATTCGTACCTACAATTTTTGGCCTTCTTTGAAGTTGCAAAAACCCTAACCTTCGCACGTGTGAGAGAATAAAGCCCAAAACAAAGTTTCCTTCTTGATTTCTCCTTGCTTCTTAGATCTTCGCTCTTCCTTTCTTCTTGCTTCTAGCTTCAAATCGAACTTGATTCTTGGGAGATTGAATTGGTGCTAAATGAGGTCGAAGTTGCTTCTATTTATAGGCTTTCCATGAGGTTGAATAGCCTCTTCTAGGCCAACCTATCTCTGCCAAGGCCGACTTGTGTTAGGAGGCTAGTAGGACTTTCTAGACTCATAATTAATATCTTTTACATGTTACAAATTACCCAATAGGGTCTTATACAAATGATATAGACTCAAGAAAAATATTATTTTGACATGACAAACACTAGAAGTTTGATATATTCTGATAATCTAGGTACTCGTGTAGCTAGAGTTTCCCATTCTCTAGTGTGTTCGTCCACATCTCCTTTTTGTTACAGCCTGGTGAGTGTTGAGAATAACTCTTCTTCCTCGACACTTTGGAACCTCTTTAAGAATTCATTTTTGAATTTCTTCCAACTGATAGCAAGAGTCATCTTCTTCCACCACATATACCAATTATATGTTTTGTCTTCCATCTGCATGGATGCATGCCTGATCTTTTCATCATCATTGTCAATACCGTAAATCGCGAAATATTCTTGTGCTTCATTAAACCATGCAACATTGTATTTCTCGTTACCGTCAAATTTGGAGAGCTCAAGTTTTGTTCTTCGTTGATATGTAGCACATTGTGGTGAAGAAGGGTATTGGTTCGTGAGCTACATATTTGAGTATTGTTTCTAAAGCTGCATATTTTGAAAATTCATGCTCCTATTTTGTTGATGGGGCATGGAAGATGCTTTTGGAGACTCAGGGTTTTGATGTGATCTGATGAGTTTGTCATATCCACAGAATTTGGAGTAGCTTCGTTATTCTAGGGTATTTAATCAGGTGTAATCTTCAACTTGTCGCAAATACAGGTCAACATCGCCATTGCTTGATCATGAGCTATTGATGCTGCATTAGTATTTCAATCCACCTTATTTGAAAGTATTGCGTGATCTTTTTTAAATTCGTAATGGTTTTGCTCGAGTTGATTCTCTAATCTCTTCGTTGTGCCCTGGAGCTCCTCGATTTTCTCAACATGTCCTATGACCTTATTTTCAAGATCTATCAATTTTTTATTAAAATCATCCATCAACATTGATGAAGACATTAATCGAGTATGTGGTGGTGTATATTCATCCATCTTAAAGTTTTTTTCTTAACTTGACCCAAATTTTTTTATTTATTTTTTATAAATATAAAACTCCCTTCATTTTATTATTTTATTTTTAATTAAATAATTTTTTATTTTTAATATTATTTAAATATATTAATTATATATCAACTATATAACTATTATATAATAAGTTATATAACTATAACTATAGTTATAACTGTATAACTCTAAATATAACTGGATGGAAAATGTGACGGTTTTGTCGGACAAAAGGCGGCGTAGTGGACAGGGAATCAAGTTGTTGAGAAACAACGGTAGGGAGACATGCGAATGGTCGGGTTGCAAAATTACAGGGGCCGACAGGGCTACGATAGTAGAGCATGACAGCGAAGAACAAAGGGGCGAAGGTTAATGGGATAGGGATGAATGTGGCTGAGCAAAGAAGGGGGCAACACAGAAGATGATGGGTCAAACACTATTGTGAAGGATGACGGCGTCAGATGGGTAGAACAGAGGCGGTGGGAAGGTAGAAACACGACAATGGTGATTGATGGCGGAGAGTACGCGGAGAATGAGGACAAACAACAGTGGAACGGTGGGAGCGAAACAATGAGGAACAGTGGCTGGAAGCAATTGTTGGCCGAGAATGACTGCTATGATACCATATGGAACACACAAGCTCAGTAATAAACAAAAATACATATATTATTTATTAATGAATGAATAATGATTCTTTACAATGAGGGTCCTTGGATTATATACCGCCATGGGTACCCTTTCGGGTAAGGGCATGATCTTATGATCGTGCCCTTTCGTCTAATGAACTTAAAATTACACTAAATAATTTTTACATAACACAACACCTAACTAGGCTCAGAAAACAACAACAAAGAAACAAATCTCGGAGCTCTCACACAAAATTAAGGCCAGCATTGTTTCCATCATCAGACAGAGGTTAGAATATGTATTTCCAGCTATTTTGTATCTAACGTCTTATCTAACGTCTCAATGGGAGCAAAAAATTTGGTTCCTGGGCTAACATATGGAAGGAATTTCCTTCATGTTGAGGAGAGATTGACATAGCAATCTGACCAGTAAAGAAACGAAGGCAATTTTCTCTTATGGTTTAGAATACTTCCAATAAACTATTAAGGGGAATTTCTAGCATTAGTTTGTACCCTTCATATGACCTATCATTCAAGGGATTGGTTAGAAATTTGGGGCTTCATTCATATGCAATGCATTTGAGTTGGTCAAAGATGAGATATTAAGTCAAAAATCAAGGTGCTTGGTAAGAATTTTTCCAGTATGAAAGGGGGTGAGTTCTAGGTTGTCTAAAAGTACATGCCAGACCATAGTCAAGCAGTTATGGAACAGCGACCAAATTCAACGAGATGATTTAGAGGATTACACTAACATTATTGAATGCCTCCAGAAAAAAATTTCCAAAACAGTAAAATACATTTAGGAGACCTATAAAAACAGAGTGATTTCATCTTCTTGAAAGTGAAACTCTGTATAATGATCAAATCACCACAATTAAGGAATCTGACATCAACACTTTCCTGTAGCACCATAACAGAGCAAGGATTTAAACCCTGTTTCTTAGATGCCAGACCATATTTCATTTTGAAGCAGAAGCAAGAACAATACTTACATTCTGTTGTGAATCAAATAATATAAATAATGTAAACAAAAAATAACGATTAGTTAACTACTAATTAAGTTGAAGAGGCATGTCTAAATGGGACATGACTATCCATGAAGAGGCACCTGCCTAGTATATAAGCAGGTGGCTCGCTCTTAATTGTATTAATCATTCTTATTCATACATTTAATAGTATTTGTATCCTCGTGGATATTTTCATATTCCATGTCTTCTGGAGTATTTAACTTGAGGTACAAACTTTGTTCGTTCCATTTGGTATCAGAGCAATTCAAGCCTCTGCCTGCTCAACCGCTGCACAGAGTTGTGTTCTCCGATACAGGTCCTTAACCATTGAAATTTGTCAGCTTCGTTGTTGTTGAAGCATTTCGCTACAAGTTTGTGGAGTGTCTCCATTTTCGCTAATAGGCCCTTGGCCATATTAGAATAAGAAAATTAATAAATTATATATATATAAAAAAAGGGAAGAATGAAAAGAAAGAAAGAGTCAATATATATTGGAAAAAAATTAAAGGTCAAATAAAAACAAAAAATAATTTATAAAAAAAAATCGAAGAAAAAAAAATCGTTTCTGTTGAAGCGTTTCGCTACAAGTTTGTGTAGTGTCTCCATTTTCGCTAATAGGCCCTTGGCCATATTAGAATTAGAAAATCAATAAATAACAAAAAAAAAGGAAGAACGAAAAGAAAGAAAGAAAGAAAGTCAATATATATTGGAAAAAATTTAAAGGTCAAATTAAAACAAAAACAAAAAATTTTAAAAAAAAATTATAAAAGAAAATTGAAGGAAAAAAAATTATTTAAAGGAAAATAATAATAATAATAATAAACCAATCTCAAAAACAAAAACAAAAAAAGAGCAGTCCTCCACCTACCGTCATCCACAGCAACTATCAGTTTGCAGTCGTCAGCACCCACGTTGTAGTCTAATACATGATCAAGGTTGGTCCACAGTCACGGCATCCAACGAATCAAAACTCAAATACACTGTACACAGTCACCGCCATTACCATCGTAACTTTGTGTGCTGCGTTGCACCCACTGTCAACAGACTGCTACCACATCGCTTTTTTGTTCTCAATTAAATTCCACTCTACCACAGCCGCCTCTGCATTCTAATGTTCGACGTCCATGGTGCTATCACTGTTGATACAGTGCCTACATAGTAAAGACCACCGTCTTCTCCCCTTCAACCACTCCCTGCCATCACCGTACACGACATTTCACAGTTGCAAACACTTTTACCCACCACGTCACAATCGCCTGTGCCCAACCTAAAATCGTCGTTGTCCGCACAAACAGACAACACACTGCCATTACGCTGCATAAGCCACTGTTCCGCACCCCCATCCACAATTTAGAGAAACAACAGTGCATAGCCACCACTGAGACAGTATCGTTGTTGTAGCCGCCTCCAAGTCCTGTTTCTGCGGCCACTGACATTGCTAGAAATTTTTTGTATATATTTATCCTTGCAACCATCGGATTAAAACTATTTTGCAATTGGCAATGACACTAATTAAGTATTTCCCAATCAACTTTCCGATTCCATAATTCTGGGGTCAAGGAAAGGACGTGAGGCGCAACAAGATCAAATACTACGATTACAAATTAACGCGCCATAAATTTAGTATGTCACCAATTGATTCACTTTGATTTGCACCAATATTATTAAAAAATTTAATTGGTGTGTTTGTTCGTACTATGGAGTTTGAAAGGTCACGATTATTAAGGAAAAGTTTATCACTGTTCAATTTTTAAATCATACCATATCACAAATTAGTTGCCTTTAAAAAACAAAACCCTCAAAAATACATACATAAAGTGACCATACTTTATTAATGTTCATTAAAAAGGGAAATTGGAATTTTTTGAGATCATACAAAAATAAAATAAAAGAATTTGAAGGATAAAGTGAAAGAAATTAAAAAATAAATAAATAAAAATAGAATTTTTATTAATAAGATATTTAAAGTTCATTAACTAGAAAGATGTAATATCCCCAAAGGGAAATAACCAGTAATAAACATAAATATGCCAGACAGATATAGAAAATACAATACTGAACCAGATCATGGAACAAATACACATGGAGTGCCAGAAAACTGAGCCATTTTATTAATTTCAGAACATATAGGCAGGAGTACAAGAAAAATCAGAATGAATGCACCTATCCTTGCTCTAGGCAAGTGGAGTCCCTCTCAGACAAATAATGGCTACAACAATGACAGCGTCCTAGCTGGCTGAAGACTGCTCTGAAGACTGAAGCTCCTGGATGCTGGAAAACGTTGTCAAGCCCTTCTAACACAAGCCTGCTCCTCAGATCAGCGTCCTACTTGATGGATCTACCTCCTGTATGCTTAGATCTACTGGATCTGAAGCCTCCAAAACCAGATCTGCGTCCTATCCCTCCTGATCTGCGTCCTCCTAGATCAGATCTGCTACCAACCCTTCAGATCTATGCTGAATCTGACTATATCTCTTCAGATCTGCAACCTGCAAGGCTGGATCTGATGTTATCTCTTCAGATCTAGGCTAGATCTGCCAATATCTCCTCAGATCTACAATCTCCCAAGCTGGATCTAGTGCTATACCTTCAGATCTGCACCATACAGAACCAGATCTGCAAATATCTGCTCAGATCTACAACCTCCAAGGCTGGATCTATCAATGTGCCTTCAGATCTGCGTCCTCCTCTTCCTGCTGCACTGCGTCCTCACTCCAAGACTGATCTGCGTCCTTCCTCCTCCTGGAACAGCGTTTTCTCTGCTCATACGAATTCGTCCTCTTGGAGCAGCGTCCTCACTCTCAAAGTGATCAGCGTCACTCTCTTCTCACGAAAGCTTCGACGTCCCTCCTCCTCGACTGCGCGGCCACAAGGGCTTCTTCCTCTCCGAATCTCCACCTGAAACTGCTACTGAAACTGAAGGATGAAACTCAGAAATTAACCTTACTAAGGCGGGCACTCGAAGTCCCCCGAAGCTAAGGGTGAAACCAGAAATAACCTTACCAGGGCAGGCACTCGAAGTCCCCCGAGGCTAAGGGTGAGATCTCCGACCGGAGACACTCGGTTGCACTAAACAGTGCTGCAGACCGACTAAACAACCGGCGTGCTGAAGTAGACAGAAGTCTAGCTCTCAATAATAATATCAAATCATGAATGCCAAATGAAGTGGAAACCCCTCCTTTTATAATGCTAAACTCCCTCCAAAACCTTAACTGCGTCCTTCACCTTGCAGTTACCCTTGGGTCAGCGTGAGGCCTCCCCTCATATACGTGTGGACCCCCCAAGGCCCCCTCTTTAAGTTATAACGTTAATCAACTAGGAAAACACTTTATTTTATAAAGTGAGGTGACTAAAGTGAGGTGACCCCTCTTATTTCTCACTTTATTTATTATTTCTAACTAAAGCGGCAAAATTAAACAGAAATGAAATATTCCAATTAGCAAGGCTAATTGGGAATATTACAAAAGAGGCTTTAGTATATTTTGAAAGAGTGGGTCAATCACACGAAGCATATATAAACTCCTTGGCCAAAATATTGTTGACAATATTATCGACCAAGCAAAATGGAATCAATCACTAACCAGAAAGAAAGTGAGTGTAATTCAGAAATAAAAGAGGGAAGATTTCCTAAAACTTATAGTATGTGTGTTTGTGCGCTGTTTAAAATCAAAGGGTTACTTGCAGGAAATGAGGGTATCATCTCTATCAATCCTACTCAAAAGAATAATTATGTTAGCACTAAATGTGCTAACCAATTAGTGATCCCTGAATCAAATATAATTGAAACGGATTTTGTTAACACAAATGACAAAGAAAACGACATAGGCAATCTACACCTAAGTATTGGGGACTATACTTTTGTCTTGCAATTCACCGTTAAAACCTTATTTTGTGACAATGGTAATATAATCTCAGGTTCGCCCTTAGATCGAATCACTAGGATCTTTTATCCTAAATATGAAGAAGAAATTTTTGACATTTTCATACAAAAAGAAAAATATAACATTACAGGATATTTCATTGAAGCCAAATTCAGTAACGCCTGAAGACATACAAGACATATCAAAAGTAATTCTTCAAGAAAGTAAAAAGGCGAGACAAAAAATGCAAAGAGAAGTTAACAAGATCACCACTAATAAAAATGAAGAATTTTTTCAACTTAAAGACCATAGTGAAAAATTATTAACACAAATTAAGAAGCTTAAGAAGGACAAAATGACGTTGGAAAATAAGGTACAACAACCTATTGAGAAGGAAGCACTAAATTCTTCAAATAAAGAAATTCAAGTTGAAAAAAATGAATGAATACCCATCCAGTGAATATCACAACTCAAGAAGAAAAGAAAAAACACACTCGGAAGCTGAGGCGAAGGAAATTCCAAGTGAAGATTTTGTCACCAACTTTACGACATCAGAACTTGAAGTACATCATAATCTTGCCACACATATTATAAGGGAAACCAAAAGAACTCTTTATCTGCATCTGAATCACAAGAATAGACATTTCAATCAATCTATGAATCTGTATGACTTAGAACATAAACAACAAACTGATGTTCCGAAGAATACTGAAGTGCGCACAACTCAATCCAATGATAACAGTTCATCACAGGTTTCCAATAATCAAAAAATTCGACAGAAGATTAATTTAGGATGATCTGATCCCTTCTCAGTGCGACAGTTTTGTTTGTCACTTAGAGGATCATATCAACTTGTATCAATAAAGATGACTATCCCAAGACGAGATGACATTCGTAGCAGAAAAAAAGATCTAGCAGAAGACATTCATAGCAGACAAAGAGATCAAGCCCTTTCATCAACAAGCTTTGAGGACAAAGATTTTTGAGGAAGAATGCAATGTTATGAATAAAATAATATAAATAATGTAAACAATAAATAATATTAGTTAATTAGTAATTAAGTTGAAGAGGCATGTCTAAATGGGACATGACTATCCATGAAGAGGCACCTGCCTAGTATATAAGCAGGCTCCTCGCTCTCAATTGTATTAATCATTCTTATTCATACATTTAATAATATTTGTATCCTCGTGGATATTTTCATATTCCAAGTCTTATGGAGTATTTAACTTGAGGTACGAACTTTGTTCGTTCCACATTCTATTGTGGGTTTTGTGGCATATATATATATAACAAGGAAACCTAAGGGATGTTGTCCCACATTCATGGATGGCCTCTCTAGTAAACTCATTAATGTAGACTAGTGCCCCTAACCTAGGCAGATTCGAACTAGGCACCGGCTAGCACAGAACTAGCCAAATGCCTAGCAACATTGGCAACAACTAGTGCTACCCTATCACTTGCTCGAGAATTAACATGAAAGCATAACTCATATCATAAGAAAACATTTTGCATGTGTACAATAATATTATTATATCATCTTGATACTTCCACGATGACAACTTATATCATAAGAAAACATTTTACATGTGTACAATAATATTATTATATTCGTTTGACACTTTCATATTGACGTCTTTCATGGGTTAAGACTTATCCATAGGCCAATTTCAATTGCACTAAGAAGAGCTTAAGATTTATCGAGATTATATGGCTTTTTTCCTCAAAAAAAATGTTTTATCGGGATTACCAAATTGCTAGAAAAGAGACGATCTAGCCTTGCTTCATTGAAGGCAAAACAAAAGGGCATTCTATTCTAATGCCCTGTTTATTATGAGATCAAATGCAAGAACTATTGTCTTTTGAAAGAGGGGTTTTCTATCATCTAGCATTAGTTGTCGTGAGCAGGAATATGCAACATTCTTTAGATGGAAGTTCATTCTCCATGTGAGGAAACTTATGGAAATACATTTACAATTCGTCTCTGTTGAATTTTGTTCAACTAAGGGAGAAATTTCCCTAGAAAAACACTCTGAGTTAACCCCTTTCACCCTTGAAGCGAATTATTTTTCAAGTGCAAATTATTTTTATAAGTGCAAAAGTTATTTCCAAAATTTTTTATAAAGTTAATTTGACATGTGCAAGATAAAATCACTTGAGTGATATAATTTGACATGTGCAAAAAATGGATCACTCTAGGAGCTTCCAAAAACCTAATTCGAGTTAGGGATTTTGTCTCAAAGATTCCTATATATTGAAGAGAAGCCTTCATTTGTAATAGATCGAGTTCTCTCTCTCTTGCTTTTGTGATCTAGCTCTCGTATTGGTGATTAAACCCTCGCATCAGTGATTTATCTCTCTTATTGTTAGTAGATCTATTGTAGATTTGCAGATCTTTGATTATCAATGGCAGATCGCTTATCATCATTGGCAGATCTCTTATTATCAGTGGCATACCTCAAATTATTAGTGGCAAATCTCTTATCATCACTAGTGATCTCTTTGGCATTGGTGATAGAGCCCTTGCATCAATGTTTTATCTCTTTCACTGTTAGCAGATTTATTGGAAGCATATTATTTCGTATTATTAGCAAGATCTCTACCTTGTATTATCATTGGTGGCAGATCTCCCTTGTATCAGTTTTTGCAGATCTCATATTACAACTCTCATCCTCTCACACCTAGAGGATATTTACTTATTATTTGTGGCCATATCATCTTATTGTGAAGGCATATTGTGTTGGATTTCTAGCACGCATTTGGAGACTTGTCTATCTCTTTCGTGGAAGCTAATCTTCTTCTCGCACTTGCAATTCTGAAGTTGATTTTAAATTCATTAACACTCATCTTGAAGCACGATCGTTGGAAGATATTTTTTCATATCTATGGCTAGATCGCTTCGCACTAAAGGCTTGAGGCTTATTTGTCAACTGTTGGTAGGCCTATTGTAGATCTCCTATTCGCACTTGTAATCTTTGTTGAAGGATTGAAGGATCAGTTATTCTACATTTGTGATCAGATCTCACACTTCAGAAGATTTGTCCTAGTTTGAAAAGGGCCAATGTTGTTGTCATTGAGAAAAGGGTTTTGCACTCTGGTTATGCATCTCTGCTAAACATTTGTTGAAGATCTAATAGAAGAATATTCTTAATGGTTTTTAACTTTTCCCCCACAATCGAGATTTTCCCTGGTCTTGGACCAAATCTGTTGTCTCATTGTTCATTGATTGTCTTCTATATGGGTATTGGTATTGTCTGCACTTAAAGGTTGAAGATCTAAGATAATTGATTGCAAAATTGCAAAATTTAACATGGTTTCAGAGTTGTGGTGAAGATAAGCTCAAGAACAGTGAGCTGAAAGCAATTATTTTTTGAAAGACCTTATTTGTTGCTCAAAATACAACAGTGAGAAATACATCCTTCTTCAAGGATAGTGAGAAATTGACAGGGGCTTCAAATTACGTTGCTTGGAAACTCAAGCTGGCACCAACTTGGATGGAGAAGATGTTCTAGAGTATGTCTAAGAAGGTGTACCCCAGCCTCTTGAAAATGCCCCTGCTGCTGCTAAAGCAAGATATAAGAAAGGTGAGATCACAGCCCACAAAATTATCGTTGATTCTTGAAAGATCATCTTCTTCCCTATATCTCCAAACTGAAAAAATCTAAGGAAATGTATGAAAAGATTGTTGGCATGTTTAAAGTCCAAAAATTGAATCACATTCTTAACTTGAAGAAACAACTCTAGGATATCAAATTGGATAAGGGAGAATCTATTCAGTCTTATTTTATAAGGATTTCTGAACTGAAGGACCAAATTTTGTCTCCTGGAGAGCCACTGTCTGATAGGGAATTGGTACACACAGCCCTTGATGGACTTCCTACAGCTTGGGAAGTATTCATTACTACTATCAACAATAACAATGTTCTGTCAACTTTTGATGAGTTGATCGAAAGATGCAAGAAGGAAGAATCAAGGATGATTTCAAGGGGTGGAATTTGGAGACATGAAGAAGGAGAACCATTTGCCTTTGTTGCACAAGCAAAGAAGAAGAAAAAAAAGGAAAATCTTCTAAGCCAAAGTCCAAACCCAAGTTTTTCAAGAAGAGCATAAGGAATGTTGAATTCTTTAACTGTCACAAGCATCAACACTATACTCGAGATTGTCCAGAAAGAAGATCCTCTTATAATCAAAGGAGTAGCAACAAATACAATAATCAATCTCATGATAGAAAAAGGAGGAATTATTTAGGAAGAAGCAATGCTTGCGGTGATCGTGATCAAGAGCCTCGTCCTCAAAAGAGATACAGAAATACAAGGTATGAAAATAATGTTGTTGCTTCTCAATCGGAGTACTTCATGATTTCGACTTTGTCTAGTGCTTCTCCTCTAGATTCTTTAGACAATTGGTTAGTGGATAGTGGTGCCTTTAGGCACTTCTCTGGTTATAAAGAAGTCCTCTCTAATTTGGTTGAGAGGGAGACTGTTTTAAACATTATCCTAGGAGATAACACTACATACCCTGCAAAAGGTTTTGCTTCAGTTTCTTTTCATTTTGATCTTGGAGAAACTATTCACCTTCAAGATGTTTTATATGTACCTGGTCTAAAGAAAAATCTTGTATCTATATATGTTCTAGAAGATAAAGGAATGAAGGTGGCTTTTATAAAAGGAAAGGTGTTAACCTGGCTAGAGAAAACAAACATGAAAAATGATTTTACTCTTGGATTGAGAGTCTAAGGGCTTTACAAGGTCAATGGGAGACCTATTAAAGTTATGGCTCAAGAATGCAGTTTCAATCAAATCGAGTTATGGCACCACAGATTTGCTCATCTTCATTATAATGCACTAGCCAAAGTAAAGAAGATGGTTTCGGGAATGCCAAAAATCCAATCAAAACATGATGGTGTTTTCCTTGGTTGTGAAAGTGGAAAGAAAACGAGAGGGACTTTCCCCTCTAGGAGTACCAAAACTCATGCCATCCTGCAGCTAATTCATTCATATTTGTGTTGACCTATGTCAGTAACATCCATAGGTGGATATTTGTATTATATCACCTTTGTGGATGATTTCTCTATAAAAGCGTGGAAATACTTTCTAAAGCACAAAGATGAAGCCTTTGATATGTTCAAAAATTTCAAATCATTGATTGAAAACCAAACTGGAAAGAAAATCAAAGTCTTTGGATCAGATAATCGAGGAGAATTCATTTCGAATGAATTCATTGACTTTTGTAGAGAAGTCGGTATCAAGAAAGAGTCCACTGTACCATATAATCTTGAACAGAATGGTGTGGCAGAAATAAAGAATAGAACTATCATGGAGGTTGCTCGTGCCATGCCAAATGATCAGAATGTGCCATGGTTCCTATGGGGAGAACTTGCCAACGTTGTCGTATATGTACAAAACAAGACTCTTCGTCAAGCATTATATGACAAGACTCCTGAAGAAGTATTTACAAGAAATAAACCTGATGTCAGTCATTTAAGGATCTTTGGTTGTCCTGTTTATTTTCATGTACCAAAAGAAAAGAAGAACATGCTTGAGGCTTCAAGTAAGAAAGGTATATTTGTAGGCTATTGTGAAGATTCCAAAGCATTTAGAATTTATATACCTGGAAAAAGAACAATAGACTTCAGCAGAGATGTAACATTTAGGTCCTCCTTCTATCTCTTCTAAAGAAACAAAAGATGATGTGGATCCCTCTACTCATGAACTTGATCATGAGGACCTAGATGAACTTGTTGAGCCTATGGATCCATTAGATCCTCCTCCATATAGGAAAAGGCATCTATGGCATTGTGATACTCTACAAGATGTTGAAAAATATACTACTCCCAGGGGAAATTTTACAGAAAGCAAGAAGCCCAGTCGATATCAAAACTATGTTGTTTCTATGAGTTCTATCATACAGAGTGAACCTCAATCATTTAAAGAAGCAGTAAAGCACTAAGTGTGGAAGGATGTCATGACAGAAGAATATGAATCCATTACGCAAAATGATGTATGGAAAGTTGTTCCTAGACCTCAGGGAAAATCAGTTGTGACTTCAAAGTGGTTGTTCAAAATAAAACATGGCATGGATGGCAGTATTGAAAAATATAAAGCAAGATTTGTGGCTCGAGGATTCTCTCAGAAAGAGGGAATTGATTATGAAGACATATTTGCTCTTGTTTCTCGTTATACCACCATTCACTCTATTATTGCTTTAGCTGCTAGTCAAGGGTGGACTCTCCATCAGATGGATGTCATGACGGATTTTCTCCATGGTGCTCTTCAAGAGGAAATATATGTTGAAGAACCTCAAGGCTTTGAGGTAAATGACAGATGAACCCATGTATGCAAATTGAAGAAAGCACTCTATGGCTTAAAGCAAGCCCCTGGGGCTTGGTATTCTCACATTCACAGCTACTTAGTAAAATTGGGATTCACAAAAAGCAATGTTGATCCAAAGCTCTACTTCAAATTTGTACAAGGTGTGCCTTTGATTTTGGTACTATATGTTGATGATCTGTTTTTCACAGGTAATGAACCTCTAATGATTCAGTCGAAGAGGAGCTTGCCTCTGAATTTGAAATGAAAGACCTTGGGATGATGCACTTCTTTTTGGGCCTGGAAGTCTGGCAGAGAACTGGTGAAATTATTCTCCCCCAAGGGAAGCATGTTGTAAAGCTATTGGAAAGGTTTGGAATGGTAGAGTGCAAATCCATGAGCACTCCCATGGAGATGAACTTCAAGAAACTCTGTGGTGATGATGTTGGACCTGATTTATCTGATCCATCTGAGTATCATCTATTGATTGGAGCATTGATGTTCCTAGTGCACACTCGTCCTGATATTTGCAATGTTGTAAACACCTTGAGTCAATTCATGACCTAGCCTTTACATAATCATTGGGTTGTTGCTAAACATGTGCTTAGATATCTACATGGGACAATTAACTTTTTTCTTCGATATATTGTTGGCAATATAAAGTTGCATGGCTATATGCATGCTAATTGGGCAGGCATCATTTTTGACAGAAAAATCACTTCAGGATGTTGTTTCAGTTTGGGATCTACCATGAAATCTTAGATGAGCAGGAAACATAAATCAGTTGCTCTCAGTTCTGTTGAAGCTAAGTATATTGCTGCCAGCTTATCTACATGTGAAGAGCTATCTGGTTAAGAAAACTCTTTGGAGAGTTATTTGAGCAAATCTTGCATACCACAGTGATATTCTGTGATAATATGAGTGGGATCCAATTGTTTGAGAATCCCATATTTCATGACAGATCCAAGAACATTTAAATCAGATATCATTTCATTCGAGACATGGTACAAAGAGGGGCAATGAGACTCCACCATATTCAGACTGATGAGAAAATTGTTGATATACTTACCAAAAAGGTTGTCGAAAAAGAAATTTCAAGTCTTCAGAGATATGCTTGGATTAAGGGATGTACCTCTTCCGGGTTTGCGACCCGACTAATCAAGAACACTAAGATGTGTGCTCTTTCCCCAGTCATGCATCTTGTTTCCCACCCATCTGGCAAATGGATGTTGGCTACTTGAGATCGGATTGTGATCCTTACCAATCTCGGTAAGTAGTATCTCGCTCAAGTTCGAAGATGTCAGTGTTCTTGAATTATTATGGATTCTTAGCCTATGTGTTGAGCTATTATGGATTTTTAGCGTCATTGGTTGAGCACTGGTTTCTTAGTCTTCATGACTAAGCAGTATTCATTACAGGTGGTAGCATGAGTCTCATTGATGATATTTAGGTCGGGTTGGAGCTTGAGACTCTCTGACAATGGTTTCTTAGCCTTTATTTCGTTGAGATTGGATTCAGGGTGGTAGCTCAGACTCCCCTATCATGAGTATTATTCTTTAGATTCGAGAATGTTCAGCACGAGCCATGATGATTTGACAAGTACAGCAGTTTTGACACTATTGAAGGAAATTCCTCCCTAGTTGAGGAGTGTTGAATTTTGTGCAACTAAGACAGCAATTTCTATGAGTTAACCCCTTTCACACTTGAAGCGAACTATTTCTCAAGTGCAAATTATTTTTGTAAGTGCAAAAGGTATTTCAAAATTGTTTTATAAAGTTAATTTGACATGTGCAAAATAAAATCACTTAAGTGATCTAATTCGACATGTGCAAAAATGGATCACTCTAAGAGCTTCCAAAAACCTAATTCAAGTTAGGGATTTTGTCTCAAAGATTCCTATATATTGAAGATTCCTATATACATCGAGTTCTCTCTCTCTTACTTTGGTGATCTGGCTCTCGCACTAGTGATCAAGCCCTTGCATCAATAATTTATCTCTCTTATTGTTAGTAGATCTATTGTAGATTTGAAAATATTTGATTATCAGTGACAGATATCTATTATCAGTGACAGATCTCTGATTATCAGTGGCAGATCTCTTGTCATCATTAGCAGATCTCTTATCATCAGTCACAGACGTCTGATTATCAATGGCAGACCTTTGATTATCAGTGGTAGTCCTCTGATTATCAGTGGCAGATCTCTTATCATCACTGGTGATCTCTTTCGCATTGGTGATAAAGCCCTTGCATCAGTATTTTATCTCTCTCACTGCAAAATGTATTGGAAGCTTGTTATTTCGTATTATTGGCAAGATCTTTGTCTTGTATTATCGTTGGTGGCAGATCTCCTTTGTATAAGTTTT
Organism: Pinus albicaulis; assembly: GCA_034641835.2. NCBI lineage: Eukaryota > Viridiplantae > Streptophyta > Pinopsida > Pinales > Pinaceae > Pinus > Pinus albicaulis. The sequence continues at coordinate 593,356,159 of CM076569.1, read as the reverse complement.
TGCAGATCTCGTATCAAAAGTCTCATCCTCTCGCACTTGTAGGATATATGAAAAGTCTAATTAATGTCTTTTTCTTTGCAGCACATTGGTGGGAGTCATTTGGCGGCTAATGTCCTCAATTGCAAAAGTTTGCAATTAGGGTCCTCAGCCAAACTTACAATGCTTCAGGTTGTGAGCGTGATTCGTCTATTTTTTAGCGCATACACATGAGGAAGAGAAACCGTTTGGAACAAAATTGGTTAAATGATCTTGTCTTCGTGCAATACAACCTTTGACTAAGGCGAAACCAAATGATGAACAAAACAAATGATCTAGGTCCCATTGTGTTGGACGATATTGATCCAACATCAGAATGGGTGGAGGAGACTGAAGATCCAGTGTTTGAGGCTAATTTTGATATTGACATGGCATTACTAGGGGATGAAGCAGATTTGGTGGCGCCATCAAAACCAACATTAGTAGCCCCATCAAGGAAAGGCAAACAACCAATGGAAATCACTAGTCGTGCAACTCAACCAACTCGTGCTTCCATTAGGTTCACTTTTGTTGTTATTGCTAGCAGTTCTACTGAGGTTGCAGATGAGGCTGAGGCATCCTCGGACTCTGAACCAAATGATGTCAATGTAGCTCCTAATGATGAGCTTGTGTCTAGTAGTATGATGAATTTGATGATTGATCATGTGTAGAATCTAGACTTGTAGTCTTGTAGTAGGCCAATGGCCTCATAGCTTGTAGCATTGTTTTTGGATTTTATAGGCAATTTAAAGCCTCATTGCTTATGTATTTTGTCGATGATATGTATTGCACTCGGTGCCATTTTGATATATTCACCTTTACATGGTATAAAAATGAGCAAAATTTGCATATTTTGTTTCTATTGGCTTGGAATCATGATTTTAAATCTTAAAAATAGTTTTTTCATTAAAAATTAATTATTTAATGTATTTTTTTAAAACCGGTTCATTGAGCTCTGACCAGTCCCGGTTTGACCGGTTCTGGTTTAAAACCCGGTTTATTAGGTGGACCGATCCGGTCACAAGTTCCGGTTTTTAATACTATGGCCCCAACCAATCGATCAGCTTACCCCCTAGATATCAATTTGATCTTCAGTTCAATGTACCAATTCTTAATCATTTGTGGACATCAATAAAATTTCTTCTTCTACTGAACAGGTCAACAAAATGTAATTCTGACATAAATTCATGTTCAAAGATTCCAAATTTAAATTGCACGAAACATGTACAAGTTTTTGAAAAGGGAATGCCTAGAGACATCACCCCCAACAAATGGGAATTTGAGGGAAATGCGGTATATTAAAAAAATAAAAAATACAAAGATATAATAGTTTTTAAATACCACATTATCTTGCAAGAAAATAAGAATAATACACATAAATGACATTTTAGAAAGAGACCAATGTCTATACTAACACTCATAGATGATTACATATGATGCAAAGTCCCATAGTTTAGTGGTTTTGATTAATGCCAATGCCATATCCTCATACATGATAGAATCCACTGGAATGCTACAATCCTGCCAATCCTGAAATCCCAAGAACTGTTAAATCTGCTAAATTTTGAATGGGATATGAAATTCTACTTTCTCCATATTAAGTCTGGTCAAGTTGGAACAACTCTCAAACATCATGACACAACTAATGATGATGCTAAAAATGTATGGAAAAGGATAGAAAATATAAGATAAAGGAGAATGCCAACTTTTACTTGAAAAAATTAATGTTACAATTATAATTACCAATGTGGTAAACTCCTCAAATCTCAATCCCATACCTCTGTTTTGTATTAAATGGTCACCATCACAAACAAGGTGACATTTTTGCTATGGGTCCCACATCCTCATGAGCACTTAAGCTGGGCACAGAAACTTACAGGAAAGTGCTCAAAACCAGTGTTGCAAACATCTCATTAACATCCCAATTTTATCTCGAAATCATGATTTTTTGGCCTAGCCGATGTTTGCAGATTTTTAAAGATATTTTTATGGTATCTTATTTTGCCGATGTTTGCCGATTTTTACTGATATTTTGCCGATTTTTATGTTTTTTGGTTTTCTGGACCATGGTCAATTTTATCCCGATGCCGGTGTTCGCAACATTGCTCAAAACATCACTAGAAATGGCTAAAACATCTTTGAAATGTCACTGGCCATACCATACGACATTCCCAAAGGCAATATTGTCCTATATATCCCACAGCCATCTCAGGCACTTAGGTGGGCCTGGAAACTTCCAAGAAAGTGCCCAAAACATCACTAGAAATGGGAAAAACACCTTGGAAACACTTAGGTGGGCCCAGAAACTTCCAAAAAATGCACAAGAAGTTTCGAGCACTTTTTTGGATGTTTCCAGGCCCACCTAAGTGCTCGAGAAGGGTGTAGACCCATACAAAAATATCACCCTGTCCATGCCAATGACCTTTTTGACGTTTTGGCATTTCCAAGCTGTTCCTTAACTGTTTTGGCATTTCCAGGCATTTTGAGTGTTGGGACGTGGCCAAACTAGGTGTTCCCTACAACTTATTTCCAAATTTTATAGTGTCCTCCATTCTGCAACTCGGTAGAATTAATCACAGAGAGACTCAAACCAACCAAGCCTCTAGAATGCCAAACAGTTTCCATAATTTACACCACCTTTAAATAACTTTAAGTCTGTTTTCTTAGGTATATGTTGTCACTTTTGATTTGATAAAAGATTACCATGGTTTTTTACTGGAATAAAAAATTACAGTTGATATTTCTATCAACTAGAGAAACTCCATCCCATAAATTTACCAAGGTCTTCTGCATTTTGCTGTTGAATTTTTTTATAAGATGCATGAACGTCTGGCTAGTCTGGACTTTAAATCATTTCCATCAGAGTTACTAATTGTAAAGCTTTGATCAAATTGAATAGTATTTTAGTTCCAATCTCAGTGCTGAATACCATTTCAACTAATAAAAAATCATTAACAGAACTCATAAACAATGAACATCAAGGCTCTAGTCTCACAAGCCTATCCAATGAACGTGTGAATCCTCAGAGTACAGCAGTGACAAGCTCACAATTGAACAAGACAAAAAGCAATTGTGTGGGTTTCTTTCCTTCCCATTGGAAGGAGCCTGTTTAGGTAATGCCATTCTAACATGGGAAACAAAAAGTTTAGATATACAATTTTTCAAAAACCAAAACTTTACAACTGGATACAGTGTTTTCTTAAACAACTTTTTGAGGATTTAGTCCGTTCATGGCCATCACATGAAACAAATTACAAAGAGAACATTAAAAAAATCATGAATAAATAAATGTACGATATAGAAAACTTACATATATATATATATATATATATAGAGAGAGAGAGAGAGAGATGCTACCCTAGTTGAACCAATGAACATACTCAAGTTCAATTCAGTTTTAGAATATCTGAGATATCCAAATATAATACCTGTAATATCTGTATTGAAAAAGGGGGCGTGGTCGGCGACGCAATGTGCTCAGAGGCACATCCTCCCTGCAAAAGATAACAAACTCTATTTAGGAACAAAGTGTGAAGTAAATTTTATCTTGAATTCTAAAGAAAAAGGAAACCATTATCTAAAATATCTAAAGTCAACTGTAAAATAAACTAATTAGGATTTTCATCAAGAGGGGGGAAATTTATTGGGAAGTCATTTAACACACTTAGAAACAATGCCCACACAAGAAAAACTGGGAAACTGGTAAACTCATAAGCCCTCAACCTTGGCAAATACTTCTGTATGAACATGAACATTATCCAAGGTTACTAAAAGTAACTGTGTGAATTGGATATATAACTTGTGAATTTGCAAAATTGCAAATGATGGGATTCATCAAGATCAATATTCAAGGTAGTTAAACAGCATGTCTAAGTTGGATGTATGAGTGGTTAGTTTTCAAACTGTAAGATGTTGGGATACAGGTAAGCTATTCTTGTAGCAAGCGGACCCTCTTTCTGGCGACAACTCTGATAAGAATCCTGCAGAAATTTCGTGCATGAGCAGAGTTCTGCTATGATCCCAGATCCATATTCGGTGGTATAATGCCATTCAGGGTTTTCCCAGTTCTGAATAGACCCAGAGAGTAAAAAATTCAATCAATATTCTAGATTAATGGGAACTTTCTATATCAGAGGGAAATCTGTTACAAGATTAGACAGCTTCATTGGGATTCATCATGATTAGGGTTTCCAAACAAATAGAGAAATGCATGACATGTAAATCAAAATAATGCAAACAGTATAATAATAAATTTCACCATGAATGTAGAGATAAATCAATCAGGCATGACATCATCAATGTTCCACCAAGATTCTGAGATGGGGGTGCACAGGAACAGGGAAACACATCCAAAGGACATTTGGAAACACTCCCCAAATTTTAGGGAACACCATGCAAATGTTGACATCCCCAACATAAGGGACCCATCCAAAATCCTTAAAAAAAACAATTTATGAGAAACAATTACAAGTCAAAAACATGAACACTGACAGACAAATAAATATTCACATTTCCTTTGGGGCCTTGAATTTTTTTCGTTTTTAAAAAAATAAATTAACATTTTCTATGGGAAATGGACAAAATTTGTGGGCAGACGTTTTCTACATCCCCCTTTACTCACTGGGGAATGTTTCCTACACCCCCTTTCAGGGAAAGGCAGGGAGATGTCAAGGGGAATGTTTCCTACATCCCCCTTTTAGGGAAACACAGGGAGATGTAGAGGCGGATGTCTATGAGTCCCCATTTTCATAGAAGGGATACCAAGAATCACCCATAAAAGAGAAACGTCCCCGTTTCTTGGGAAACATCCCCCTCTACATCTCCCCGAGTTTCCCTAAAAGGGAGATGTAGGAAAAATCCCCCACTAAGTACCTTCATCACAAAAACTTGGGATGCATGGGGGGCACACCCCCACCACAGTGAGCATGTCTGTGTATCGTACTGGATAAAATAGTATTTTCAAGACAACATCTTCAAAAGCTCTTTTAGAGTCTAGAGCTAAGTTTTTCATTTTGTTGCGATTTTTGGTGCAACTTTTAACCCTTCAGAGGAATATTTCTCAGGTCAAGCATATGATGCATTCCAAATTCATCCCGTTTCCATATTTCTCATGGGATCTGTTACCCCTCAAAATGCATGTCCACCTTGCGACACTCCTTCCACTTGATTGAGCACCAGTATGAAGGATGCATGCAGCATTTCCATTGGATCCCTGAAATTGAAGATTTTATTGCATCATTACTAACCCTTTGTAGTCATCATGACAGAACAGAGATTCTATCAGTGAGCTGTGTGAGAGAACAGTGAGCTTCTTCCATATATGTAAAAGCAGTAAGGGCACCTTATTGTAAAGTTATGTATTTGTTCTATGCTAGTAGCAATTTCACTTTTATTTCAGCAATCATACAAGTAGTTAAGCAAAATGCAGATAGAACATATAAGAAGATCTTACAGAAGACAAATCAGAAACAGGGAAAATGTGTATGTTCGTTTCGGCGGTCAACAGGATGCTTCAACCAGCAAAGTCTCCTTTGGTCAGCCAGCCCAGCATGTGTCACAACAACCCTTCAATCTGTAGATGAGTCAACCCAAGTCAACTCTGCAAAAGTCAACGCTGTCCTGAAAAGTCAACGCATGGGCAGCAAGCTAAAAGTCAACGCAACAGCAAAACGGTCAACCCTTTGACCTCGATTTTTGTGCCAGGTAGTACGGCCTTCATAAATCGAACCTTCCACAAGTTTTCAGCTTGTTTGGACCAAGCGTTGACCAAAGTCAACGCTGGTCAAAGTTTCTGCGAAACCCTAGCAGCAGCAAATCCGTACTTCAGCTTAGCCGTACAGTTTTTTTCTCTTCGTCCTTCACACGTGTGGCTGAAACTCGTCCTTCTTGGTAGCTCATACTCTAAGATGAGAGGAATATGTGAGTTGTGATGATGATGAAAATCTCTCCAACTTTTCCTGTATATATATCCATCATGAAGGTGTGTGACACATCTGTTGGGCATGCGAGCCTACATTACAAAACTGGCCGACCTTGCACATATAATTTATTAAAAATAATAAATTCAAAATATAAGTTCTGCTCATCGGATTAAGACATATTTTATATGGATTTTACACCTCTCACAAAGAGGAATCCAACAAAAATATTAGCCTCTTAATCTGAGCATCTTAATATGGAGTTTGGACCTAGTTGTCCAAATTTAACACTCCTCTCAACTAGGGAGAACTCCATCTATTAGTGCAATCAACATCGTGCGTCATCCCGCTGAAACTTGCTTTGCTGGCTTCTTTATTTCAGAACAGAAGTGGGTCAGTCACAAAGACATCATCCCCCGACTGACATAGTCAGTCCAGAGGTCCCAGACCTCACAAATCTTGATCCCAGATCAAGTGGTTGGACCGTGCCATCCTAGATCGAGAGTACGGCAATCTCTGATGCGTCCATCAGTCTTTGCTAATAGTCTCTAACTTTTCCACACCTCATTGGCCAAATGAGAGGTACTTCCCATGAGCCCCGAACTCAATGGGTAGGATGCATACGGGGCACAGAAAATGAGAGGTGAACCAACTCAAAATCACAACGGTGGGGTCCAAGCACACCACCAAGGTTGGCAAGCCTAGCCTTGTGGTTGCCCATAGCTCCAAGAAGCTCTCCCCAAAGCCCCCCACAGCTCCCAGAGCTCATCGTCCAACAGGACCCACATCATAGGGTCTTTCCACGACACCAAGACTCTCACGGAAGGTTAGGAACTTGACCTTCCCCAGGGGCTTAGTGAGAATATCTGCGACCTGCTCATTAGTTCCTATATGATCGAGCCTTACGGCGCCTCGCTGTACCATATCCCGGATAAAGTGGTACCTGATATCAATATGCTTGGATCGGTCGTGGAACACAGGATTCTCAGTCATACGAATCCCACTCCGATTATCACAGAGTATCACAGTGGTATCTAGCACATGTCCAAACAGCTCACTAAAGAGCTTCCGCAACCAAACTGCTTCACAACAGGCCATACTAGCAGCAATGTATTCGGCCTCCGCGGTGCTCAAAGCCACCGACTTCTGCTTCCTGCTCATCCATGAGATCGAGGTAGAACCAAGATTGAAGCAGCATCCAGATGTGCTCTTACGATCCACCACACTGCCAGCCCAATCGGCATCAGTATATCCACGGAGTATCACACTCCCGGCAGTGTATCTCAGCCCATGGTTTATCGTGCCCCGAAGATATCTCAAAAGATTCTTGGCACCAACCCAGTGAAAATGATGAGGCTCAACCATCTGTTGACTCAAAGTGTTCACCGCAAAACATATGTCCGGACGGGTGTTCACTAAGAACATCAAAGCTCCTATGAGTTGACGATACTCAGTAGGATTGGCCAAGATAGGCCCAGCAGCGCTGCCACTCAACCTTTTAAAGTTGAGTTCCATTGGTGTCGACACGGACTTACAGTCCACCATTCCAAATCTTTCCAGAAGCTTCACAATATATTGTCCTTGAGAAAGGAAAATCTCTCCAGGTCTCTGCCAGACCTCCAGGCCTAGGAAATAGTGCATCAGTCCTAGGTCCTTCATCTCGAATTCAGCAGCAAGCTCCCTCTTACATTGATGAATGAGAGGGTCATCTCCAGTCAGGAAGAGGTCATCCACATACAGCACTAGAATGAGAGGCTTCTCTTTCACAACCTTGAAGTATAGGTTCGGATCAGCATTGCTTCGAGTGAAGCTTCATCAAGTAACTATCCATCCTCTCGTACCAAGCTCTGGGTGCTTGTTTTAACCCATAGAGGGCTTTCTTCAACCTGCAGACATAAGTGTCTCGATCTTGAACTTCAAATCCCAGAGGTTGTTCTACATACACCTCTTCCTTTATTGCACCATGTAGAAAAGCGGTCTTGACATCCATCTGATGAAGACTCCATCCTTGTGTAGCAGCAAGGGCTATGATTGATCGGATGGTGGTATATCGTGCCACAGGTGCAAATATGTCATCATAGTCAATTCCTTCCTTTTGAGAGAAGCCACGAGCAACAAACCTGGCCTTGAACTTTTCAGCACTCCCATCAGATCCATGTTTGATCTTGTAGAGCCATTTCGCGGTGACAACAGATTTGTCCTTCGGTCTCGGGACCACATCCTAGACATCATTCTTCATTATGGACTCATATTCTTCGTGCATAGCATCCTTCCAAACTTGATGCTTTACGGCTTCCTCAAAAGATCCAGGTTCAGATTGTACAATAGTACTCATGGCAGCTAGATACCCTTGGTATCTACACAGCTTCTTGCTTTCCCGGAATGTCCCTCTTGGGGCAGCATGACCCTCAGCATCTTCGAGGGTGTCCCCGAGCCATGATGGTCTCTTTCCCAGTGTAGGGGTTGGATCAATAGGGTCCATTGGCCCTTCAATATCAGGCATAGTCTCATCCTGGGGTTCTTCCAGATTTTCAGGCCTTTCTTCATGATTTTCTTCAGATCTAGGAAGATCTACTACTTTCTTCAGGGAAGCATCTTCGTCAAAAGTGACATCATGGCTTATCTCTACTTCCCTTTGACCAGGTACATAGACTCTATATGCCTTAGAAGTCTCACCGTAGCCCACAAACATTCCTTTCTTCCCAGTAGCATCCAGCTTACTTCTCTTTTCTTTCGGCACATGAAAATAGACAGGACATCCAAAAATTCTGAAATGTGAGACATCAGGTTTCTTACCAGAGAAAACCTCTTCGGGAGTTTTGGAGTCCAAAGCGAAATGAGGGCATCGGTTTTGAATGTACACAGCAGTATTTGCAGCTTCTCCCCACAGAAACTTTGGTAGACCCTGGTCACATAGCATGGCACGGGCAGCTTCCACAATAGTCCTATTCTTGCATTCAGCAACACCATTCTGCTCAGGAGTATATGAAGTGGTAGTCTCCCTCTTAATGCCAGCTTCTCTGCAAAAGTCTTTGAACTCATTTGACTCATATTCAGTGCCATTGTCAGTCCTCAAAATCTTGATCTTCTTTCCGGTCATATTTTCCACCAAGGCTTTGAAGGTACGGAACCACATGAAAGCCTCATCCTTCTTCTTCAAGAAGTATATCCAGGTTTTGCGAGAGAAGTCATCAATAAATGTCATATAGTAAGAACATCCCCCCAGGGATGTTACAGGCAACATACCAGAAAGATCAGAATGAACCAGTTGCAATATCTCAGATGTCTTTGTGACACCTGAGGGGAAAGGTCCCCTTGTATGTTTTCCTTCAGCACAGCCCTTACATACACCTTCATGATTATTTCCAAAATCAGGCATCCCTGTCACCACCTTCCTTGCTTCGGGAAGGGCTTTGTAATGAAGGTGTCCAAATCTTCGGTGCCATAGTTCGGTTTGTCTGATAGTATCACAAGTCATAGCTCCCAACGGACTCCCTCCAACCTGATAGAGTGTACCAACCCTAAAACCAATTGAGATAGCTTCCTTGAAGCTCTTCTTCCACATGAGTACCTTTCCATCAGAGAAAGTTACATTGAATCCTTTGTCTTCCATGGCAGATACAGACACAAGGTTCTTCTTCAATTTGGGTACATAGAGTACATCTTGCAAACGGAGGACTTGACCTTGGGACAAGTGGAGGGTCACAGTCCCGGTCCCTTTCACAGGATAAGTGGCATTATCCCCAAGGATAATTTCTAGATTAGTATCCCTTTCAACCATGTCAGAAAGTGCTTCCTTGAATCCGGTGATGTGTCTTTAGGCACCACTATCAATTATCCAGACATCCATAGTGTCGGGCGGAGATGCAGCTGAGAGAGCAGATACCAGAATATACTCATTTCTTTTATCAACAACATGAGACTCCTCATACCTGGTATTTCTGGACCTCTTAGAAGGTTGATGGTTTCCTCCAAAGTGTGCCTTCCTCTTTCCTTTGGATTTGTCATTTCTTCGATTCCCATTTCTTCGGTTGTTGTTGTTATCGTCACTATCGGGAGAATCCTTCTTGAAGGGGCATTCTCTAGCATAGTGTCCAGGCCTATGGCAGGTGAAACATTTACCCTTCTTCTCTTGAGTCTTTGTCCTTCTTTGTCCTTAGAACCACCAGAGTTCTTCTTTCGGGAATGAGCACCATAGGCAGCATTTCTTTCATTATCAAATTCCTTCATCCTTGTTTCTTCTTGCATACATCTTGACAGAAGCTCATCAAAGTTAGGAATGGTATTATTGTTGAGAATAGTAGTTGTGAATACTTGCCATTCATGTGGAAGTCCTCCAAGTGCGGTGAGAACCATCTCACGATCAGCTATTATCTCCCCAATAGCTAGCAGATTGTTCCTGGTTTCGGTCAACTTCAGAAAGAAAGTTTGAACAGACTCATCTCGGCCCTTCTTCATATTCTTCAACTCGTTCTTGAGGAATAGCACTTGGTTCACATTGTTTACTTGAAACATAAGTATCAATTTGTCATACATCTCCTTGGATGTGCCTAGTTCAGATATGTAGGCAACCAGACTCTTATTTATGGATTCCCTGATCAGCAGCTTTGCTTTGATTTCTCCCTTCTTATACTTGTTTCTAACAGCAGCAGAGGCATTGGATGGAGGTTCTTGAATCCTCCCTGTCACATAATCCAGGAGATCATGATCTTCTAATTTAAGATCTAATATCATCTTCCAGGGATGGAAGTCATCACTTCCAGTCATCTTGTCATTCTCCTTGAATTCAAGACTAGTGGAACCCATTTCCTCCGATGATGATTGCTATAGATTGAGTTTGTCTTCACCTCAGCTCCGATACCATGTAAAGTTTTGTAGATGTTCTATGCTAGTAGCAATTTCACTTTTATTTCAGCAATCATACAAGTAGTTAAGCAAAATGCAGATAGAACATATAAGTAGATCTTACAGAAGACAAAACAGAAACAAGAAAAATGTGTGTATTCGTTTCGGCGGTCAACAGGATGCTTCAACCAGCAAAGTCTCCTTTGGTCAGCCAGCCCAGCATGTGTCACAACAACCCTCCAACCAGTAGATGAGTCAACCCAAGTCAACTCTGCAAAAGTCAACGCTGTCCCGAAAAGTCAACGCAGGGGCAGCAAGCTAAAAGTCAACGCAGCAGCAAAACGGTCAACCCTTTGACCTCGATTTTTGTGCCAAGTAGTACGGCCTTCATAAATCGAACCTTCCACAAGTTTTCAGCTTGTTTGGACCAAGCGTTGACCAAAGTCAACGCTGGTCAAAGTTTCTGCGAAACCCTAGCAACAGCAAATCCGTACTTCAGCTCAGCTGTACAGTTTGTCCTCTTCGTCCTTCACACGTGTGGCTGAAACTCGTCCTTCTTGGTAGCTCGTACTCTAAGATGAGAGAGGAATATGTGAGTTGTGATGATGATGATAATCTCTCCAACTTTTCCTGTATATATATCCATCATGAGGGTGTGTGACACATCTGTTGGGCATGCGAGCCTACATTACAAAACTGCCGACCTTGCACTAATTTATTAAAAATAATAAATTCAAAATATAAGTTCTGCTCATCGGATTAAGACATATTTTATATGGATTTTACACCTCTCACAAAGAGGAATCCAACAAAAATATTAGCCTCTTAATCTGAGCATCTTAATATGGAGTTTGGACCTAGTTGTCCAAATTTAACACTCCCTCTCCACTAGGGAGAACTCCATCTATTAGTGCAATCAACATCGTGCGTCATCCCGCCGAAACTTGCTTTGCTGGCTTCTTTATTTCAGAACAGAAGTGGGTCAGTCACAAAGACATCATCCCCCGACTGACATAATCAGTCCAGAGGTCCCAGACCTCACAAATCTTGATCCCGGATCAAGTGGTTGGACCGTGCCATCCTAGATAGAGAGTACGGCAATCTCTGATGCGTCCATCAGTCTTTGCTAATAGTCTCTAACTTTTCCACACCTCATTGGCCAAATGAGAGGTACTTCCCATGAGCCCTGAACTCAATGGGTAGGATGCATACGGGGCACAGAAAATGAGAGGTGAACCAACTCAAAATCACAACGGTGGGGTCCAAGCACACCACCAAGGTTGGCAAGCCAATCAGAAATGCATGACATGTAAATCAAAATAATGCAAACAGTATAATAATAAATTTCACCATGAATGTAGAGATAAATCAATCAGGCATGACATCATCAATGTTCCACCAAGATTCTGAGATGGGGGTGCACAGGAACAGGGAAACACATCCAAAGGACATTTGGAAACACTCCCCAAATTTTAGGGAACACCATGCAAATGTTGACATCCCCAACATAAGGGACCCATCCAAAATCCTTAAAAAAAACAATTTATGAGAAACAATTACAAGTCAAAAACATGAACACTGACAGACAAATAAATATTCACATTTCCTTTGGGGCCTTGAATTTTTTTCGTTTTTAAAAAAATAAATTAACATTTTCTATGGGAAATGGACAAAATTTGTGGGCAGACGTTTTCTACATCCCCCTTTACTCACTGGGGAATGTTTCCTACACCCCCTTTCAGGGAAAGGCAGGGAGATGTCAAGGGGAATGTTTCCTACATCCCCCTTTTAGGGAAACACAGGGAGATGTAGAGGCGGATGTCTATGAGTCCCCATTTTCATAGAAGGGATACCAAGAATCACCCATAAAAGAGAAACGTCCCCGTTTCTTGGGAAACATCCCCCTCTACATCTCCCCGAGTTTCCCTAAAAGGGAGATGTAGGAAAAATCCCCCACTAAGTACCTTCATCACAAAAACTTGGGATGCATGGGGGGCACACCCCCACCACAGTGAGCATGTCTGTGTATCGTACTGGATAAAATAGTATTTTCAAGACAACATCTTCAAAAGCTCTTTTAGAGTCTAGAGCTAAGTTTTTCATTTTGTTGCGATTTTTGGTGCAGCTTTTAACCCTTCAGAGGAATATTTCTCAGGTCAAGCATATGATGCATTCCAAATTCATCCCATTTCCATATTTCTCATGGGATCTGTTACCCCTCAAAATGCATGTCCACCTTGCGACACTCCTTCCACTTGATTGAGCACCAGTATGAAGGATGCATGCAGCATTTCCATTGGATCCCTGAAATTGAAGATTTTATTGCATCATTACTAACCCTTTGTAGTCATCATGACAGAACAGAGATTCTATCAGTGAGCTGTGTGAGAGAACAGTGAGCTTCTTCCATATATGTAAAAGCAGTAAGGGCACCTTATTTATTGGAATTTGGTACGAGCACCCTCAAGAATGGAAGGTGAACCTTGGTTGATACACACACAAAACTAAAGAATGAAATAATACATTCCAGAACTGACATCCCCTAGCCAAATCAAGGTATTGAATGTGTTATGCAATAGAGCAGGCAGTATGGAGAACAAATAGCAAAAGCTATGATGGATGTTCAGGATCAAGTTTTACAGTCAAAAAAATGCTACATTGGTGTAGTAGAAATGCAATGAAATGTTTTAAGAAACTGAAGATTGTCCACTCAGTAAACTTGAACTTGAAGCAAGTGAGGTGCCAAAGCAAGTGAGGTGCCAAATATGCTGAGTATGGAATCTAAAACAGTCTACTGGGAATTTGTAATGGAGATAACCATTCAACAGGCAATGTCCACGCATACAGAACTGGTAACAAGAAACAAGGGAAAGAAAGCAATCTCATATGTTACATTAAGATGTGGTGTAGAAATTTTACTTCTGATTCAGTACATTAAGGTGTTTCAAGTAGAAATTATTGGAGATAAACTGAATGCATTAGAAAACATGATTGAGGACTATGGATCAATGTTATACAGTACACTCAAGGATCAATAGGTGTGTACTGCTGGACAATAGACAAGGGTTGTTACAGCTATCATCTCCATCATTCAGACTGTTAAAATCTCTTTATTGTTCCCAGCTTAACAGCAAGCATCTTGGATCAAACTGTTAAAAGCATTCCCTTTAATGAAAGAAAATCAAGCTCTATGGATGTGAGCCAGTCAATGATATCTAATAAAGATTTCATGTATTTTACTTTTCAAATCTGCCTCATTTAATCCAGTTCAAAACCTGGTTAGATAGATGGGCCGGTTCAAAAACCCAGTTCTGGTTTTTAAAACTATGGGTGCAACATATCAGCCAATAGGATGTAACAACCTCATCATAGGGGTGCCGCATCATCTCCAATGGATGTTCGGATGTCTCATCATGGGTGGCAAATCATCATAAGGTTCAACATCCTCCAAAAGCATGGAACAACCTCAATCAAGTGTGAAAGAAGACTCATCAACATCCTCCAAAGGACCCAAGGCTCATGCCCTCATCATGTCCATGCAAGACATGCCATCCAAGGAGGGGCTCCAAGCGCCCAAGTGTGACCATCCATAGCATATAAACAAGTCAATGCATCATAAAAAGTGAATTATGGTAGGGGTGACAGATGCAAGGGGGAGAGGAATGGGGAGGAGGCAGCAATTTATTGCCCTGGACGAATAATAGACACAAACTTCTCTTGAAGTCTTGAACACACCTCCAACACCCAAGCGGAGGCCTATTACCCACCCAAGTGGATAGTCCCTAGGAGAAAGAATTTATCCTCTTTGATCGACCAGCCAGCCAACATCCTATGATGATCCACAAATAGCTTCACTTCCGAGCTCTCCACTTATGATCCAGTCAATGCATTCTCCCATCTAACATACTTCTTGAAGGAAGGTGGGTCATCTATCAAAAGGTATACTAACCATTTATGTAATCATGTGCTTTCATTTAATGTTAAGGGCATTTTAATATGTATCACAAGTTGAGGATGATTGACCACTTTTGATTGTATCGTTGTTCCCGTGCTTCATCTACGAGGCTGTCCCTTGCCCCTAGTCTAGTGTGACCTTCCCTAAGTCCTTTTCTTTCCACTGTTCAGGATGGACATGAATAGGAGGCATTGATTGATGTAGCATGCCCAAAGTAATCCATACTTGCCACTTTCCATTTGTCCTTGTATCCACTTCCATTCTTTGGGTTTATTGTCATTTCTCACTAGTACTAGCACCCTTTATCCACATTGCTAAGTCAAGGCCTCAAACATTGCCCTAAGAGGTCGATGCAGCCGAAAGAAAGATAAAAGCATATATAGTCACCAATGAAAGAAAAATGAAAAAGGTAGTTGGGACTAATAGTAAGCACATGTGTAAAATCCTAGCCTAAACTCTACCTCACTCATTAGCCATCACCCAATTCTTAAGCATACCATGCGCTCTCTAAATCAAAGGAACTTACAATGTCCCAACACTAATGAAAGATAAATGATGGCACCTTTAAGGGTATTGAAAAAGCATGAAGCAAGCTAGTCACCCAACTTATGTTAAATTGATGTTGTATTTGAATAGTTACCTGGAAATAGGTGTCTGCAGGGTCTTAAGCCCAACTAAGGGTGGATTTTGTGCTTGTTGTGGCCACATATGGTTCGAACCTCGAAAGGCTAACTCCCCTGGTACAGGAGAAGTGATTGACCCAGATTGGTATGTTTTGGTTTCGTGTTCCTCTTACAGGCGGTAAATGGAGTAGGGGAGTTGGTATATTGCTCAAAACGTTGCTTCATATGGGTAGTTGTGTGCAGGGTAGTGTCTGGGGTATCCTAGGAAGGGTTTATGTTTGTTGTCATAACATATGGATAGATGGGTCAATTTCCTGGGCGTCTTCTAAGATGCAAGGCCAAATGGGCAAGAACCTGTCGGATAATTCCATTTGTGGTTATAATCCGAGAAGCGAAAGTTGCAAAGTATTAAAAAATTTATCTCATTTGGGCAGCCATGTGAAGAACAGATCCGGTATAAACCAAAACCCAATCAGGGGTGAACTTTGTGGAAGCTACAGCTCCATACGGTACGATGGATGGTTCAGGAAACCTCATATCACCAACCAATAGTTGGAATTCTCCTGCCAAGGGGTTTGGAGAGATGTCAATGTCTGTAACCCGAGCAATGGAAGCATTGAGGGGGCGGCCGAATGTGAGCCCAACTAGGAGAAAATCTGGAAGAAAAGGTGGAATTGGCTTAAAGTTATTAACAATTTTGTTTGTTTTGAAATTACATGTCTGCGTATATCTCTCAGGACTCTGCATGTTGGGTGATAACTCCAGTGTGGACTTGAGTGCATGCACAGTTGTTGGGTGGTCCCAGAGAATGGAAAATGGTAAAGACACAGTCGGGTAAAGGCAATGGAGGCTAGGGAGATAAACCAACAAAGGCAGAGAAAGGGAAAGGTAAAGCAAAGGAAGTAGCCTCATCAAGCAAACCTCAGCGCAGAAGGGGTAGAAAAACAGATCAAGATAACATGCAGAACTTACTTCATGCATATGGAGTTGGTACTCTAGCTCGAGTCAAGTTAATGATATATGTATGGGAGAAAGACCTGAACACCAAAGTAGAGGCAAACATTCTGTATGACGAAATGGCACCCATGGTGACAGACCCAGGAAATACAAGAGGCTGACTGACTCTGTTCAGCAATCAGTTCACCTTTATTGGTCCTTGAAATGTTTGATGGTGAAGGCCCTTATGGCAGTATAGGACGTGGGAGGAAACCCAAAGACAGAACCGAGTATGGCAAAAATACATCAGGACATTCAAGCCATACAACTGCAGGTGCATCATCAAAATGTACGTCTCAGTCAAATTGAAAGGCAGCGCCAAAATCTGCATCAAGTGTACATGCCCAAGTCGAGTGCCAAAGAACTGACACCAATTCAATTGTAACGACCCATTCCCAAGTTAAACACAATAATATTAGCGTGTGTACGATATATGCATTTGATAGCTACACCTGCCTATCTCGCACACATCGCACTAGTACACCTATCTACTAATATCAAAATTACCTCAGTTAGAGATTAATATTAAGATTTCAGATTAATATTCATATTAACTAAGTATAAATTATATGAAAAGGGCTAATAAAAAGAAAATAAACTTAAGTTAATTAAAATATATATAAAGTTAATTAATAAATATTCCAACATAAGACTTAATCATAAGGTACTCAAAATTTAAGTCGTATACCCCCTAAACAAATTTGATAACCGTAGATCACATCTTATCTTTAATATCAATCACATCTCCATAAATAACATTTGTACCTTCATTTATGAAGATCAAATCTTGATGGAGAAAAGGCAGTGGGGGAGGATGTTATGGCGGTGGAGAAAATTATATAAGGAGGATGATACAAAGGTGAAACGGGGGTCTGTCTTTTGAGATTCTGCATGATTACCAAGTGATATTATGGAGGGAGAGGAACTGTGCTGAAAGGGAGTCTCTGGGTTCTTGGAATTCTGGGCACGGGGGCAAAGGAGACATCCTTTGGGTCTAGGATTGTTCCTAGATTGGCTGGGAGGATTTGATTGTTTCAATGATCTGTTCACGACATCACAAGGAGAACCACCGCTCAACAAATCTTCAGCCCGCTTCAAGATTTGTTGTTGATTTTCAGGTATTTCTCTATGTATAGATTAATTTTGTAAGCTGAAATTTCAATCTAAGCTGTTACACTCCTCTCATTGGATTTGTTATACTTAAATCAAAATTCAGATAGGTACAGGTAAGAAACCATGGGAAAGAGTCTTTACATCAATCATCTGATGGATAGTTGTAGGAAGTTCAATACATTTTTGTTTTGATTATCTGATCTGGTAGGCTAGCATTTACTTTCATAATAGTATGTTTAAGAAGATCATATATATCATAGCCTATAAGGCTTTGAGAGACAGAATCAAACAGTTTCAATTTGGTTGGCTTTTAACTCATGGAGGTGGCCAACAGACCTGGTTTCCTTCGGGCAGGTTGAGGTCACCAAGAACATTATATGATGTAACCTGCAGTATAGTTTAAAATGAATGAATAGAGAGGCTCTACCAAACTTACAATATATATATATAATGTTCTATATTAAAGTAGGCTTCAAAGTTCGATTCTATATACATCAAATATAGAACCAGTAGATACAAAATTGGGATAGAAAATGATAAATTATTCAACAATAAGTGAAAAAGTGTTTTTGTAATATTCATGAAAAAAATATGAATCGGAACTAAATAGATGCCACATAGACAACTCTTTCTCCCGAACATGGACAAGCGCCTAATGTAAATAATTCTGTGCATTTTAATAATTCCCAAACACCCACATGTATATGGACATGCCTGCAGGTTGGACAGTGCATATGCATAAATTTTAACTTTTGTCTTCTGAAAATGGGAGATGATATATAAAAGGCTAACAAAATTATTCAAACAAATGATAACTAACCAGATTTGATAAGTTCCTGTTCTGATACTACGCTTGGAAGCCGCTATAGCTCTCAAATGAGAACGGGCAGATGCAGTGTCAGTGACAGTTGTGACTGTAGAAGGCTGCAATAGTTGCTCATTACGAACATCGGAAGCTAGCCTCCTATGTGTGCTCTTCCCCAGCTGCGCCTTTTGTTCAGTATCTTTCATTAGCAATGCTGCAGCCCCATGTTCTAGAAAATCATATTTGCTCTCTACTTGTGGCCGTGCTATGCCCCCACTGCCTTCCACAAAACATTTAGTGAATTGTTCAAAAATATGCACAATTGAAATTTCACAAATCTAATTTTTAGTAATCACAAAGCCAAAGCCGAAGCACTTTGACATTCTCCAATGACACAGAATTTTAAAGAAAATAAAAGGGCAATACATAGATGAATCTCATTATCAAAAACCAACAAAAGTATTGACTTCATCTAGCCCAATTAACTTGGAAGCAGCAAAATCACCTAGCTCATTTACATGTTCATCTTGTTGCTCATGTAGGACCTGAAAAAGAGAAGCAAATCTAAATGAAAGAAATACCTGTCCGTCATAACAGGAGATGGGGTCCAACTTTGCTGGTGCCTATCCACAATCCATCTTGATTTCAGAACATCCAGAGCAATATAATTGTTGTTCTCCTCATTAATTGTTTCCAGACCTAATATATTCGTAATAGCCAAATTTGTGGCCTCTTTATTCTCAGGAGAACTTCTGCTTACAGTGCCACCTGGACTGACTGGAGAACCAAACGATCTGCTTCTCAAGGATGTGATTGTCCTCTTAGCATGAGAATTTCCAGCAAACAGTGCTGACTGAAATGAATGTCTTGGAATATGTCGTGAAACCAAACCACGAACATAATTCAATGACTTAACAAGAGCTCCTGAGGCAAATGCTGCAGATGTTGAGGTTGGAGAAGATGAATTGATATATGCAGTCGATGCTACATGCTCACTGTTTGCAGACTGCACCCATGGAGAAGCCTTCTTGTTGGTAACGGCATTGCACTCAGCAATTAGATTCACACAAAACAAATCAATCTGCTCTAGAGTCTCTGTCCTAGGTATATACCTGCATCAACCATCAAATATTTGGGGAAAAGAATCAAATGTGTGAAACAGCCAGAGGAAATTTTGCAAATGCAATTGGGTCTATATTAACTGTTGAAAATGACACACAGAAAAACAATCTTTTGTTTTATACCTATTTTGGCAATGTATGTTCAGAAGAATCAAATTTTGAAACAGCAAGAGGAAATTTTGCAAACATATTTGGCTCAGTATCCCCAATTGAAAATGACAGAGGATAACGATCCTTTATTTTATATTATTTTGGCAACGTATGTTCAGAAGAAATTTAAAAAATGGACACAAACCCACACACAAAGCATACCTGCAGTATTTGCACATGGGACAACCATATGACAACAAACTGTATATACATCTTGAATATCTATATTTAATATATGTATCGTCAAAACTGAAGTGTTTGATAACACAATAAAGGCAACTGTCTACCATTTCATCTTTTTTACAAGTCAAAAAATCTGTTAATGGTATCTACCTGAAGCAATAGAATATTTTCATATAAACATGAGCCATAATTTAAAAAGAAAAAGGAACCAATTATTGCATATCTCTACTATATAACAAGAACTATACGAAACACTACTAGAATAAACTCACCTAAAGAGATATCGTTTGAGAAGTGCTACACACTTTGCAACAACTGGAGGGCTGTTCAGTCCAAATAAATAAAATGTATTAGCAGTTTCTTAGGAAATGAAAACAATAGACAACTTTTATATTAAAGACTACGAAAAGCAAACCAAAATAGAAGATGAGACACAGCTGTACTGGCAATCCATTAACCAATACACAAGACTTCTAATGAAGACATCAACAATAGGCAATACTATATATCAAGGTACAATACTCCCAATCATAGTTTTAAAACTTGGAACTGGTCTTTGAACTGGACATCTATCCAACCAGACTCAATGGACCCACTTTTAGAAAAACACATAAAATAATTAAAATTTTAATAAAAATATTTTTAAGATTCCAATCCACTAGAGACAAAATCTGCAAATTTTGTTCATCTTTATACCATGTCAGGGTGAACATGTCAAAATGGCACCAAGTACAATACATACCAGCAACATAACACATAAACAATATGTCTCTGAATGGCCTTTAGAGTCCAAAAACCAAGCTGCAAGCTACTGGGCCACTGGCCTACTACAAATCACTGATCAACATCATCACTCAAAAGCTCATCACCATTAATAGAAATGGGATCATCAGCAGGAGCTACATAAACATCATCTGGATTAGTGTCTTCAGACTCCGCACATTCCTCAACCTTGTAACACAGTAGAAAAAGCTTAAAATGCCTAACCAATGATTTTGGTTTGATGAAGGGTACATTTTTGTTAAGGTCATGACAGAGGAGCTCAACAATCAATACCACCAACATCAAGGTACATAAAGGGCTTGGTGCCCTTGACTAAATGTCGATCCCATACCCTCATACATGATAGAATTAAATAAATATGTTGCCATCCTACCAATCGTAGAATACTGAAAACTGTTAAGTCTGCTGAATTCTGAATGGGATATGAAATTCTACTTTGACCATATGAAGTCCGATAAGGGTTGGAACCACTCTTAAACATCCCAAAACAATTAATGGTAATGTTAAAAAATTAAGTAGAAGTTGACATTTCAACTTTTACTTTAAAAATTCAACATTACAAATGATTGCCAACACTGCTAGCGTTTAGGAGTTAAGTTTTTGTCTAGGTTTAGGTGTTAGGTTTTAAACTAGCCGGTTTGGACCAGATCAGGTTGTTTGGTACAAAACCAGTCCATCTGTCCAAGCTTGTGGCTGGTTTGACCCCTGGCCCTTTCTAACTGGCCAGTTTGACCAGTTCCAATTTGAACCAGACTTGTTTCATCTTTTAGATTTTATCTTCTACATTCTTAATCTGTTATGCCTTTTGGCTTTACTAAATGACAAGGGGATTTTTTATTTAAATACTTCTCTCCAGAAAGATATTTAAATACTTTCAAAAGAGGCAATATGCCATCAAACACTCAAGAAATCCACTCATTCAGCTAATAGATACATAGATCGGCTTTCACAGCCATCACAATACTTTGTTTACCAAAACCGAAAACAGAAAACCAGATCACAGTGATATTGAATTAACAGAGACTCACTAAAGGGTAAGTGGATTTCCTCATTAGCAAAGGAACCACAGGGTTGTTAAATGCAGTGCACCACTTTGCCAAACTTAATCGACGCAGGCTGTTCCTCGATATAGATTGGTGGCTGGAGGGCCGAGGCTCAGCACATCTTCTATCCGAGCTTCCAATGTGTGAATGATTAGTGTTTTGAAGGACTCATCCACTTGCCATGAGTAGTTCGTGTCAAGGCTTCTGACAGCTGCAACCAACTGGTCCAGAGAATTCACCAATCTTTGTTCAAAGTCAAACCTTGTTTGCCTTTGAGTCAACCCGCCTTCTTTGTCCTTCACATAATTTTCTAGATGATGTAGCATGTCCAGGATTCTTTCATTTGAAACTCAAATCCTAGTTCTTCTTCCTAAGGCAGAGAAGTGTTCTATCAAAATTGCCATACCATCCACATGTGTTATGAAGGGATTGGCAGGTTGTCTCCTCATATTGTTGGTTGTTTTTGTGCTTCTACATTGCGAGCATGCATTCTTGGCCTCCCTATTCATTTGTGAAATGAGGATTCAGCCATTGAGTGATGCCAAACTTCTACACAGGGAAGTCAAACAACAGAGCTTGGGTGAAAAAGTTAGTGGAAGCCAAAGGCATGGAAATGACATGGTTGTCATGAAGGTGTTTCAGAATGAATGTATTGTACTGCCAGCCTTGGAATGACTTTCCATATCTGTTGGCATGCTTGAGGATAAATCTTAAAATTTATGAGATTGTAAAATGAGTTTTCTAGAACATGAATGACAGAACACAATGGTGCCAAGGGGTAAAAATAAGATCTAAATGCTCCCTCCATTGACCGTTTTCCTTGAGTGTGAAGTTAGATAGCTTTAAATTCATTAGTTTGTCTTCATTCCTGGAGATAGATTTGTTAGTTAGCCACCCTGCTTCCTGATCTGAGGTTCATTTTACGTGGGCAAATGTTTATTGTTCACAATTCTCCAAGGCTGTAATGATCCAGGGGATGTCGCTTCAATTTCCAAGGGTGGATTTTGGATCCTTCCATTTAGGTAGTCTATTATTAATTTTAAGTCACCCTTCTTGAAGCCTTGTTTTAAGCTTTCTTTGATTCCACAAATCATAGCAACCAATTCTGCTTGTTTATTTGACTTGTAGGATGTAGCCCCAGAAATTGGTAGGTTATTCCTAATGCATTCCCTTCATGATCCCTGAAGACGCACCCTGTCCTCACTATGCCCGGATTACATTTCAAGGATCCATCAAAAATTTTGAACCGCCTTCTGGGGGGGATTCCATGGTTGCCAGATGGATGCTGGCTAGTCATTTGATTGCCAAAGTTCTGTACTTTAACGTCAATTTCCTTTGGCTATATGCTTCTTCAATTTTAACTAGAGAAGAACCTTTGATGGGACAGGACAAATTTCCTCTCAATCCTCAGTAGATAGCTTTGACAAGATTGGTTGTATGTTCCTCCTTATTGCCCCATTCCATCATAGCAGGCTTATACTCACGCGAAATAGAACTTGTCATATCCCAAGTAGTATCACCAAGTGTGTCACTTGAATGTCTTTTGTCGTGGTCTATTCTGTCTTGCAGTAAGATGCACATGGTCAACAAATTATCATGTCTTCCAGATGTGATTATTTTGGCGTAGTGAGTTAAGAGATCATTATCTTGATATCCTCATCATGAGGTCTTGTACTGAGAAGTCCATATAAGTTAGGTGACTGGCTGTATCTCCAACCATCGTGTAAGGAGGACCTCAATGTATATAAGTGGCCCCTCTTTTCAAATTATATTGTCATTACCAGCGGAAGCTTTGCACTGAATATCTCTATCCTTTTTTATCACGTGTCCAATATATAAATACACTGTCATGTTGAATACTAGCACAATGTCATTCTCTATGTTCTCATGATATTGTTGTTGTCGCTTATGTTCTCTTCTAAATTAAATCTATGTGCACACACATGTTTTCTATATGCTATGTTCATTGTTTTGTTTATTTTAAACTCGTAACTTCAGTTGAATCCATGTTCAACACAGTGTTGCGAACATCGCGATTTTTCGCCGAAACGATATAATCGCCTATTTTTTGGTGATTTTTTTTATTTAGAAAAAATCATGAAAAAAAATCACGATTTTTATGAAAAATAGCGATTTCACCCGAAAAAATAGTGGGCCCGTCAAACAGCGATCCAATAACATGCAAATTTGATTTTTTTGGTCATTTTTGCAAATAGAGGTTAAGAAATAGAGCTAAGGAGGAGGAGAAGTCATCTACAAGGGCAAGAGAGGAGAAAAGTGAAGGAATTTAGCAACCCAAACCAACAAAATTCAAGTTTGTACCAAGTTTCTTCAGTAAAACGTTTTATCCAGGTATGGGAATCAAATTTGACCCCTTTTTTTTTTGTTTTTTTCTTGTTCTTCCATGGGTTTCTATCACCCATGTATTTTCCATCATTTTTATCAATGTTGATAATATCAATATCGGCAAAATATCGGCGAGGGTCCATAAAAGATCTTATCGGGAATATCAGCGAAAATATCGGCAAGCATAAAAAAATGCATAATATATCCATTGTTTTCAAATTTTTAAACATATAATGCAAATAACAACATGAAATAAACACATTGGCACATAAATATGAAGAAAGCACTGATATATATGTAGTGGATGAAAAATAAAAATGATACATCAAAGGCGATACCAAATCCTGTTGATCCCTGATAATTGTCCAATCAAGGACTCAAATGTGGAGAACCAATACAAAATAACATCACACATAAAAGTATCTCATCATCATGAGTTATATGTAGCAAAACAAATAAAAATAGCAGCTATCTATCTGAAATCAGTGCACTCTGCCCCTTTTACGGGAAAACATGAGGGGTTGTTTGTCAGGCCTGCCTCTAGCAGTAGAAGGCCCTGACCCTACACCTAATGTCAAATACTGACTACAAGGTGTGGAGCTCTGCTCTCCTATATCTATAGCAAATGGTGCAAACATTGATGCTCCCACAGTGTCATCCTCGTCGTCCTCCTCCTGCTCTGAGTGTTGCTCCTCCTCCGAGTCCTCCTCCTCTTGCTGCCCCTGTTCTAATGGTTCCTCTGGCTCTAAGCATGCAGGTGACTCCTCCAAGACGGGGTGCTCAGTATCCACCCTCCATTGAGACAATACATCAATATTCTCTAAGGAAATGGCATCTGGATCCATTGGTGCTTGTATTTGCTTCACTTGAAGTTAGATATTGCAATGCACATACACTAAATCATTGAGACGTGCGAACTCCAACCTGTAAGAGTGTCAAAAAAACTAATGAGTCTTCCCTCTTGACACTTGAGGGTCATAACTTAAAATTACAATAAATGTAAATGCTCAACTGAAGGATGAAGGTCAAAGTTATACCTGTTGTGCTTTTTTGAGTGTATTTTCTCAAGTACACTCCAATTGCGCTCACACCCTGACGAACTACATGTTAGACTCGAGATTCTTATGGCCAATTCCTGCAAATTTGGTGCCCTTGCACCATAGGTTCACCACCAAATATTTACAACTAAATAAAGAAATAAAAATTCAAAAACATAAAACATAATTAAACTTTCAAATGCAAGTTACATAATTTAATTTTAAAAATTTAGAATTATAAATAAGTAAATTCTAAATTGAAATTTCTAATGAGTGATGGCTTGTCACTTACGTGCCATGAAGAGGGTCCTTTCCCTAATAGCATCATCAAAGCCAAATAGGCCAACACAATCCTAATAAAACTGTATCTCGCAGTTGATTTTGCTGCGAAGCTCAAGATCAGGTACCATCCTCTGAATACAAGAATGGAGCCCTTCCATCACATCACCATCAAAATCAAAGGCACATTTGTATGAAAATGCAGGGTTGAGGAAGAGTGTTGATGTATGAATGGGTCGATGAAGCATTCCTGTCCACCGATTATCAATCACATCCCATAACATCATATGTTTATCATCCCCAACAGAACCCTTGTCTGCATAATAAGAACAAATGGCCTCCCTGGCCCTATCCATGGCCTCATACACACAGGCCATTACAGGCTTCTCTCCATCTACCAATCTCATAACCTTTACTATACGTTCACTAATTGAGCACACTTCTTCTATTCCTTGCCAAAATGTCTCAGTGTACACCATTTTTACAATAGCTCTCCCATCTTGTCTCTTGTTGTATCTACAATCACGCCACTCATCAGAAACAAACATTTGCTTCAACTCAAACTGGCATCAAAGCAAAGACTGAAGAGTAATAAAGTCGGTGGCAAAACGTGTGATTGCAGGACGCCGCAACTCCTTGTTTCTGGTGAATCTCCTCATGAGGCTAAGAACAAAAGCATGGTTATATATAAACTTAGGGACAATCCTAGCCATATCAATCACCTCCTTCATGAAGGAGAGTTTTCCCATATCCTCAAGCAGCAAATCGATACAATGTGTTGCACATGGAGTCCAGAACAATGTGTGGTGTCTCCATAAGCATCTTGTCGGCAGCCACATAATTAGCTGCATTATCTGTTATGACTTGCACCACATTCTGCACACCAATCTCCCAGATAAAGCCATATAATAGCTCACATATCATCGCTGCATCTTTTATGTGTGTTGATGCATCCACTGATTTAATAAACATGGTACCTTTAGGATAATGTACCAAGAAATTTAGAAGTGTCCTACCCTTCCTATCTGTCCAACTATCAAACATAACTATGCATCTAGACACTTCTCATGTCTTCTTCAATTCTATCAATCTAGAGTTGATGTCCTGCTTTTCTGCTTTAAAGATTGGCCCCCACAACTCCTCCTATGTAGCACTTTTGTAACCTAGGCCCACAACAGCAATAGCAGCACACATTGGCTGCCAAAATGGATTGGCTTTGGTGATGTTGAGAGGCAAGTCACTCCAAAAAAGACACTTCCCCATAACTCTATCTACTTCTAGCTTCTCCTTTTTTTTAACAACTAATGTTATGGAAGGTTGTGTTCCATGTCCTATTCGTGGAACAAAAAATGATGACCTACCACTAATTGTTGCAGGTGATGCTGTGGAGCCCCTCCCACTACCCTCAGCCTCAAAATCAGAAGAAGATATGCCAAAATATCTACCTGCACGTTCAGCCTCGTTTCTTTTTGCATCTTCCTTCTTTCTGTCTTTTCCATCAATAGCTTCAAGAGTTTTTTGTATAAGATCCCAACTAGAAACTGTACAAAGGGCAACATCATGTCCAAAGCGTCTAGCCAAATGGTATTTCAATCTCGTAACCCCTCCTGTCATTTTTGTCCCACACAATTTGCATGATAAATATGCCCGATTTGTCCCACCATCAATCTCTCCATACTCCCAAAATGGATCCAAGGCTTTTGGCATATTTAACTTTTGTAGTGAACTAATTCAAACCTAGGGCACAAAAAAACAAAAATTGGCATTAAACACCCATGCATAAAAATTTAAAAATAATAAGTAATAAGCATGTCATTTAAAAAAAAATTACCACAAGAATACAAATACATTATTTGGCATTTGCAACGTGAATAAAAAATTGGCAACAAGAGGGTGCATAAGAATGAAAAAAAAATGAAGCTTGTTGTCCAAATATGGTCAAAACCCTTGCATTGGCTCATGGGCATGAAAATCAGACTAAATAGGAAAAAATAAAGTAGCACAATGTTGGTAGGCAAAGAGGCAAGGATACATAGCCCTAAATCTATAAAAAAAATTCATTAAAATATGGGTTTGGAAGAACATACCTGTTAATGGAAGAGATGGATTTTGTCTCACTATTCTTCAATCTTTGATGATGAAAAACTTCGTACGTGTTGGTGATAATGGTTGTTCGATCACCAATTCCTCTTTGAAAACCTCCACAATGCTTTAGCCTTCCTTCTCAGCCACTCACAAACAGAAATGGAAAAAAAAAAAAAAATTCCCCTTTTCTAGTCACGGCCAAAAGAAGCTCAACGATATTTTCAATCGTCACGTGATATTTCCAAAATATCGCGTTATTTCGATGATATTGTCATCACTATTTTTTATTGCATTTGGTTGTGTTTTTTGTTTTTTTTTTTGTTTTATTGAGTAGAGAGGGTTTATTTTGGTCGAAAATGCAAAAATTTGGTTGTTAAATTTATTTTTTATATTTCTTCTTGTGCTCCTAGTTTCTTTCCATTATTTTTGCTTGGGTTTCAATGTGTATTTTATTCCATGATTGTTGCATTGAGTTAAGGGGTTTTTTTGTGAAAAAATCAAAATGTTGTATGTAAAATTGTAATTTTTTTATTTTATTTTTTAACTTGCAATTTTTCTTATGCCCTAGGTTCAAATTTCAAAGTTCAAACTTCATCTTACTGTAAAACTCAAGAGTTCAACAAATTTACAAACATGTCAAAGAAATTGAACCCTTTGTGGGAATTTGGTTAACTTGATCCAGGGTTTGACCAATCAAACTTGAGTTGCAAGTTATGTGGTCAACACATGACAGGAGGGGTATATAAATTGAAATACCACCTTGCACAAGTTCCTGGACATGAAGTAGGGCTTTGCACAAATACCAATCCAGAAATAATCCAAAGAACCCTCAAATCATTGAAAGGAATAGAAACAACCAAACTTAGCAAAGCAACTCTAAGGAGTCAAATAGCAGGGTTTAAAAGTGACCGTGAAAGTGGTAGTGGTTCTTCACCATCAGCATCTTCTACACCCAACCCCATAGTTGCCTCATTATATTTTGTTCCTAGAACCACTACCGATGCACAGCCATCTATCTTCTCACTTATTAAAAAAGGGAGAAGGAAGAAGCTGACAAGTTGTTGGGCAAACTTTTCCTTTGGAGTGATATTTCTTTCAGTGTTTCCAGAAACAATCCATTTTATGAGGCTACGATTGATGCTATCACTGTTGTTTGCCCAGGATACAAAGCCCCTTCATATGATGACTTTAGAGGGCGCATTCTTTAAAATGAAAAAGTTGACTACACCAAGAGATTGGATGAGTTAAGGGCATCATGGGAAGTCACAGGATGCACTGTTATGTCAGTTGGTTGGACTGATCAAAAGGGTAGAACCCTTATTAACTTCTTGGTCAGTTGTCCCAAGGGGACAATGTTTATGAAATCTATTGATGCATTTGCACATGTCAAAAATGCATGATTATTATGTGATTTATTGGATGTGTTCATTCTAGAAGTGGGTCCACAAAATGTCATCCAAATCATAACGGAAAACGCTACAAATTATGTTGTTACTAGAAAGATGCTTATGGAAAAGCATCCGAGCATATTTTGGACACATTGTGCTGCACACTGCATTGATTTGATGTTGGAGGACATAGGAAAGATTCCTTTTGTCAAAAATATTGTTGAATCATCAAAGAGCATTATAAAATTTATAATAATCATGCATTTGTGCTTCATTTGATGAGAACATTCACCAACAAGAAAGAGTTGGTACGCCCTGCTATTACATGATTTTCCACCAGTTTCATATCTCTTCAATCCCTCCTGAATTCTATGTGGGATTTGAAGAGAATGTTTCTTTCAGAGGAGTGGCGTGCTTTGACATATAGCCGCAAACCAAAGGGAGAGGCTATCTGCAGGTTGGTTTCATATCAGGAAAGCTTCTAGGCGGGAGTGCAAGAAGTGTGCAGCATTATTGAACCTTTGGTAAAGATTCTTAGATTAGTTGATGGAGAAAAGTCCACAATGGGCTACTTGTATGAGGCCATGGATAGTGCCAAAGAAGCCATTCGCGGCTACTATGAAGATAAGAGTGATGAGATGTTTCAGAAACAACTTCTTGTATGGGAAGTGATTGATGAGCGATGGAACAACACACTCCATCATCCCATTCATGCTGCAGGGATCTTCTTAAACCCCAAATTTGCTTACTCGTGGTTTCTTATTTGATGTTGAGGTCATAGATGGCTTTTTCACTTGTGTTCAGAAGATGGTGCCATCTCCATCAGAACGTGCAGAGATATCCAAAGAAATGGAGGTATACAACTCATATCTCTGTACATGACTAGCGAGATTATGGCAGGTGGCACATTGAGCTTTGACATGACTGTCCAGGATAGGACTACTAAAATGCCAGGTAAGAATTAATTTGTTTCAAAATTCATTGTCTCTTCAAGTTCATGAATCATAACTCCATACTTTGCTTCAACTTTCAATTTTCGAACTTTCATTATTTTAAATTTTTTCTTATGTTTGTAACTTTATAAGTTTATCTTATTTGTTGTAATTTATAGATGCATGGTGGAGGAGCTACGGTGTCAGAATACCAAAACTCCAAAAGCTTGCCATTAGAATACTCAGCCAAACATGTAGCTCTTCAAGATGCGAGCGCAATTGGAGTGTATTTGAAAAAATACACACCAAAAAGCGCAACAGGTTAACAACTTCAAATATTCCAACTGATTTTTTGAATTCATTAAATAATTTTTTTATAATTATTAATTTATTATTTATGATATATATTATATAATTTGTTAATTTATGACCCTTGTACAGGTTGGAGTTCCAGCGCCTAAATGACATGGTTTATGTCTACTACAATCTTAGATTGTGGATGAGACAACTTGAGAGGACACCTGATATGAAGGCCATCTCTTTAGATGTGATTGACACCACTGCTGCATGGAGGGTTGAGGCTAAGAGGCCTATCATGGAGTCAGCCCCTGATTGGATAGAGCAAGAGGTAGTGGAGGGAGAGGAGGAGCAGCAGCAACAACAACAAGAGGAGGTGACACCACCTACCCCTGCTACCAGTAGAGGACGTGGTCTACCTCCTTTAGCTCATGGTGCTTCAGGTTATGGCGCTTCAGGTTCTAGAGCATAATAGAGTCCATTGCCAACCCCGCCAGCTTCTTCATCTAGAGAGAAAGCTATTACATTTCTTGCAAGAGGGGCAAAGGAAATCAGTAGTATAGGTTATTTGGTGCATTCTTCTGTATATGACATTATGACTCATGATATGAGTCTTGAGATACATTATTATATTTTTTGTTGATATTTTGATGCTGAGTTGAGACTCGGGACTTAGTATTCAGGACAAGACTCATTGTTATGTGTGATGTAGCACTAGACATGATATTACACATCTTATATATTAGTTTTTTTTTTCATATTTATGTGTCAATGCATTTATTTTATGTTGTGGATGCTTTAGAAATTAAAAAAATTGAAAAAAATCAATATTTTTTTACGTGCCGATATTTTCCCGATTTTTACCGATTTTTTCCCGATTTTTTCCGATTTTTCCCCTCGTCGATTTAATCCCGATCGCAATGTTCGCAACACTTTCACATCCTTTAAGGGTTGTTTTTGCCATTTGGAAAGTGGAGCTTCCTATTTCTGATTGGTGAAAGCAACTAAGTCCATGATATAGGCAAGGATATGATTACGTAATGTTAGCAGTTTAAGTTAGTTATAGGAAGGCATTTAATATTAGATACCATATAAAGTATTTGAGGCTATTCATTAGTCCACATAAAGGTTTTTCCATTAATATGAGAACTCTTTGTTACTAGTTGTTCATGCAATTACCTAAGAGGCAAGCCAATAAATGTTGTTGAGAAACCAAGATGTTGGTAGATTAGGGTTGATTTCTCTTAACTTGATAATTACTTGTAAGTTGTGAATGTTTGTTGGCTTCTTATTAATTTTATATTCTCTTCATCAAACAATTACCAAAATGTACAAAACATGAAGATCACAAAGAGACGAAGGACACAAGAAATTAGGCTCCAAGCCAAGGCAAAACCCCACAAGGAGGAACATCCAAACAATCATCTTCTTAAAGAATCAGATCAAAGTGAGATATCCAAGACCCAAGACCAAGACCAAGACTACCACAAAAACCCAAGTCAACCCTCCTCCAAGTCTCCAATCAATTCAAAGTCAACAAAAGTCAGCGTTGGTCAAATCTTTGAAATCTGGTCAATTCTTGAAATTTCGGCCCCCTAAAATTTCAAGCCTACAATACCAAAAAGAATTTGCATGTGTGAGCAGAACTAGGTCAAAAAAATTGTCTTCTTTTTCCTCCTTTGACTCCCTTCTCTCTGCTTTGACTTTGGTTGTCTTCTTCTTCTTTAGCACAGAAATCAATGTGGTGAGTGGATGAATGAGCTTCCAAGAGGTTGAACTGTCTTGTATTTATATTTGTCTAGGAGGGTCGAATAGTTATCTATCAAGCCAGCCAACTTGTCCAAGGAGGGCCGACTTGGTCTTGTGGTGACATTTTGACTCAAAAATAAAATTCCTTTTCTTTTCTTACAAAAATTCCAAATGGGACCTTGACTCAATGACTCATAATAAATTTTCTTTTTTGACTCAATTGATCCTATAAGCATGACGAACATGTTTTGACTGGAAAATAATAATAATAAATATAATAAATGAATAGATACATCAATAGTACATTTGAATACTTTCGACTAACACTAGTTACATTTCCACTACTCCCTCTTAACTAGGGAGGTATTCATAATGATACAACGGGATACTCTCAAGTTGAAATATTATCATAAAAAGGGATTCGGATTGATAAGCATCAACATAACCAGCACTGTCAAAAATAGCAAGGCCTTGACTAACAAGCTCTATCTCTCCACTAGATCAGAGCACAATGATGGGAGGCATAGAATTGGACACCACCACCTATTTAGGCGCACGCCTCATCTAGATGTTCACCAGGTATGTCCTCACAAGACTATTCTTATCTTGGACACACATCCTCAAAGAATATCGGTCCTGGAGACTATTCTTATCTTGGATTCAAATCCTCAAAGAATAATAATCCCAGATGCTCATCCAATCCACCATTCTCCCTACTAGTGCCTTCACTAAGCTCACTGTTATTAGTCCTAGCCATAGTGCATGACACATGGAGAATACGGTGTCCATCCTCACTCCCTCTCAACTAGGGAGGATATCCTCAATCCCTCTCAACAGGGAGAAATAACTACAAGCCTAAGCTTGTCAAAAATATTCATCAATCCATCGGCTACTTGTTCTTTCGTGGAGATCTGTTGTAGCTTCTTAGCTCCTATCTACACCACATCATAACGAGCTTCGACCTTCCTAGTTCTCTAGCAGCTTTAAATACAACATGTCATCAAGTAGTTCATCAAACACCTTATGGTGCCAAACTTTTTCACATTGGATTGCACCAGCCTTCACATCTTCTTCTTTCATAACAAAATTTCGCTTTCTTTTCCAAGAAATTATATCAGCTTCCAATCATTAGTAGTATCTTTGTCAAAATCGGTATTGTCAATCAATGTGTTCCTGGATCGAACCAATCATTTGTCAGTACAATGATATCATAACTCTCCAACTTCTTGCCAAAGGATCTTGCCATTGATTTGTCTTCTTCTCTTTTTGATCATAAACTTCTCTAGATTTTTTGTCAAACTTCAAGTAGCATTGTATTTATTCAGGATCTAACATCTTCCTATTTCTAGCTGAGATAGGTAAACTTCTTCCCTTTTAATTAAATCTTGCTTTCATGTTGCCAACTAATTGACTTCTTTTGATCCATACTTCAACCTACTTTCTTCTTGTCTTCGTGCTTTGCTACGTTCTTCGAATTCTTCCATTTGTTAGTCAAGCTTAGATAGATATTGTCTTGACCTGCAAGCTTTGTTAGAAGATTATGAAAGAAAAAAAGGCAGAGTGCATAGACAAAATAGCAACAGTAATAATTAAAGAAAGTAAGTATAGAATACTTATCTTTTTAAGGAGAGTCAGTTCCCTCTAAATCTTAAAAGTTAAACCTTTTCATCAACCTTGTCATCACATCAGCATGATGCCATTCCTGTCAATCTCAAGAGCTAAGATTTCTTTTTACAACGGAAACAATTAGTTAGGGTTTTGTTCCTTGAGTTCTTAGTCCAAAATTTGTTAGGGTTTTGTTCCTAGGGTTCTTAGTCCACACTTTGTTAGGTTTTACAAACCCTAGATGCCAAAGTCTTCAAGACTTGTCAGCTTACGAATTGCAAGTTCTACATATATACAAACCCTAGGGATGTTATTGACAAGCCTTCTATACCAACAATTTCATTCCTTGACCATAAAAACTAGTCCTTATATGCAGGGAAAGACTTCAAATGTTATATCAAAGATCTCTAGCATATCTACGTATAGATCTTTTCATAATATGATCCTAACTTTCAAAAGAGCATAAGATCATTATCTTGTTCTTCATGTGAGTTCCTCGTGATTTTGAAAACTTAGCATTATATGCACAATAGTTTGCAAGACAATTTTGAAATGAACAAGAACTATACATACCTCTTTTGACCTTACCTTGTTTCTTCTTGCAAAGATCTGGTCCTTTGACTATTCTTTGGTTGACATGTATCGTTTTATTCCATCAAACATACTTCAGATAGGTCTACTATGTGGATGCAATTCGCCTTTATGTATAAGAGGAAGGTCTTGGTAGTATGACTGCTTTATGATCTTCATAAAAAACTTCAGATATCTTTAATTTCGATCAAAGCAACAAAACTTATAGTATTTGTGCTTTTAATAAAAATACAAAGGTATTCGTAAATAATATTTTATTAATAATATGAATGTACAAGGATGATGAATGTTACAATGAGATCCTGCTTTATATACCTAGGCAGGTGTCCTTTCATGAATGGGCATGTCTTTTAGACATGCCTTTTCACTTAACTAATGATTATTTAAGGTCAACGGGGGTTTGGTTCGACGTTGAAGAGTGTGTTGTTAAGACACTCGTGATGAAAAGGCCATTGGTTCCAATCCCCCCAAAGGCAAAAAAAAATCCATCCATGATAAAGGTTGGTGTGGCCGAGGTCGGGTGCAATCCCCTAGTGATTTTGACGACTTGGATGCCCCTTGGTCGCGGTTTCTCAGACCATAGGTTTGGCATGAAGTCATGTAAGGACCCACACTACCAAGCAAACAAACAAACAAAACTAATGACTATTTAATATAATCATTATTTTGATTATATATTATTTACATTTAATTATATTTATTTAATTTTATATAATTTATATTCATAACATTGCCCCTTCCTTCAAAAGCTTTGTCCTCAAAGCTTATTGTTGACAGTTTTCTTCACCTTAATCCCGAACAATTTTCTTCACTTTGCTCACGTTATTTTTTATAAGTGTAAGTAGTCATTGGTACCAGTGTTCTTCACTTTGCTCACTTTTTTTTTATCGACTTCTTCTTCTTCTTCTTCTTCTTTTAATTTTTAACTCTCTATAATCCTTTTTTTTGTCAAGCTCGTATATATATATATATATATATATAGACACAAAGTCACCCTACGAATTTGTACCATCATGTCTTTCTATCAAAATATTACAGCCCACGTAAGCACCATAATGGAGAGGCTTAACCTCAAACCAAGGATTCTTCCTCTTTTCTGCAAAATTAGGGTTCTCATTCACACCAAGCAATCCATGTGGATCTTCTGCAAGGAGGGTCTGTGTTCTTCGAACAACAATCACATCTGAGGAGGGTAACTTCAGTGTCCAGAATCCAATAGAACTTAAGTGTTCCATCAACTTAGCTTTCCTTGCAAGTGGACCAGGTATCTAAGGCTTGGACTGCCTGGGCTTGGATCTCCTAAGCTTCTGCAACTCATGTGCATTGGACACACCCAAAACTACAAACTCAAGCGTCCCTATATTCCCCACAATTCTCTTATTTGAATCCAACAGCAGATATGAATCCACATTGTGGCACGGAGGCGGTTTCCACTACCTAGAATGGAAAATAACGCCCCACTTCGTCGGGATCGAATCGTACCCACAGGTAGAAATAACGAGAGACCCCATCCCCTCAGCCTGTTGGTGGTAGGTCGCCTCCATTTTTTCCATGAATTCAGGCTCTCCTAAGATGTCCAGATAACCCACGTCGCCTTCAATGCGAGTGTAGACCACCGGCTCATCATAGAGGCGGTAGGGACCCATGCAGTTGAGCACAAGTCTTGTTCTCCTACAGAGGGCCACCAGCGATGGCAGGCTCGTGGCATCTGCCTCTATTATGGGGATATTCGCAAGGGGAACCGATGGTGTCGCGGCCCATTTGAGCGCCTTTGCAACCCTGTTTCTGTTGCGCCCAACTATTCCTATCTTTATTCTTTTCCCTCCTCCATCGCAATCCAAATGGTTCAAGAAGTATCTCACAACATATTTTCCTATGAATCCTGAAGCACCCAGAATGACAGCATCCAACCGTTCATCTTTCATTGGCGAACTTGTTCGGTTATTACAAACTGAACTCTTTATCATTTTCTCGTGGTGATGGAGTTTTATCTCCTTATCATCTGCAACTTTTCTAATCTTGCGGCTAATTTCCGTCGCTAGTAAAGTACCATTGTAACCGAATGAGACTAATTGAACTCCAGTGTCGAATGAATTACCCAATAGTTCGGATGAACCAAGTTTGCCAGGACGAGGAACAAGTTCATGCTGGCCTGCGCTAGTATTATTATTCCTCGGTGTCCCAACAATAGACTTATGTTTATGCCTAGTCTGGGCTGGCGCAGCGTAACCGACATCAATGCAAATTCTTTTCCAACATTCAATAGTCAATTATTTCATGTAGTCTTCTAGTTTATTGAATGCTTGAGTCCTCTCAAAATCTTGCTTGTTATGTGGTTCATCAGGAGTTGTGCTTAACTCAGTAGCCAAAGATAACTCCTCACCTTTTATTTCCTTAGTTGTTGATAAGCTTTGAAAAAGACTGTTTGATTCAAAAATTCCCACAGCAATGACAATGTCATTGGATTGTCCATGGTTCACATCAAATATAGACAAATTTTCTGAATATGATTCAGCGTTATAAATAACCTTGGTTTGACTTTCATCCTAATGAACAACCTGACTCTTGATTACAAGAACATTGTTGCCAGCATCTAAGTTGTTCACAGAAAAATTACCCCCACTAGGTATTTCAGTTGTGCTTTGTATCTTGAAATCTCTGACAATTGCATGTGATTTCGCATCTGCTTGACTAGGCACAGAGCCACTTAATTCTAATTTATTAAACTTTTCAATGACTTGACCAATGTCCACAGACCTTACATTGTCCACAGGCTTTGCATATTCAACAAGGTTATTAATCGCTTCATGGCTATCTCCTACAAACTCATACATAGGTCCTAACGGATCATTTATCCTCTGTGTTAGCAACGTTGACCTCCCCACATTTAATGAGTTCATGTCATTTGTTGAGCTCCCTAATTGATGTAAAGTTGATGAACTTTCATCAGCAGATAAAGAAATGCCAACAAGACTTGAGAAAGAGACAACAGAAATAGAATAAAGTTCTTGAGGTAATTTTAACATCTGCTCACTGACCTTTCTGGTTAAATTAGAAGAGACTAAAGCTTCGTTTGAATCATCATATTTAAATGTAGAAGGTGTCTTTTGTTGATTCTTTTTTTTTTAATGCTCCCTTGTTGAACCTGGTTCTTTAACAGAATCACCTTTGGGATTTTCATGGCCAGAGGTATTTGATCCCAGATTTGGAGTGGAAACAAAGGTACAGGATGAAACCGTATCAACAACTGGTACTGACTGAGCTAAAACCGTTGTGCATGTCATTGAGTGTTTGATGTCATCAATAAATGCCAGCATTATTTGAGATTGCACCGATCCAAGAACTAGAGAAGGAGGTAGCACTCGCTTCCCTAGTTTATCATCTATATTATTATGATTATCAATCTCTTGTGCAATTGCCTTCTTCTTGCCTGCTTCATCCATCGTAATATTAGAAGCTTGGCCTGATGAAACCCTCTCATCAAAAGTTGCCCCATGGGTAGTGCGATCAATGCTTCTAGATATTTTGTCATCTTGGCGAAGAACTTCTTCATCTTCAGTTGTCACATATCCACTTTCATTTTCATCTTCAATCATGTTACCCTAAGGAGTTCCTATTTCATCATGTTCAACATCAATTTCTCAATTAAAACATTCTTCAATGTTAGTTTTCTTCGTGTCAATGTATTCTTCCTTTAGACATGTTGAATATTCTGCAAATGATTTCTTTAATTGCTGAAATGCTTCTTGAATTTCACTAAACTGCTCAATGATTTCAGGACGTAAACGTAATGGCATATTGTGTAGTGGATAATGTCCAAAGGCTCGCATGGCTCTGATACCACTAAAGCAACAAAACTTATAGTATTTGTGCTTTTAATGTAAAATACACAAAGGTATTCGTAAATAATACTTTATTAATAATATGAATGTACAAGGATGATGAATGTTACAATGAGGTCCTGCTTTGTATACCTAGGCAGGGGTTCTTTCATGAATGGGCATGTCTTTTAGACATGCCTTTTCACTTAACTAATGACTATTTAAGATAATCACTATTTTAATTATTTATTATTTACTATTTAATTTTATAGAATTTATATTCGTAACATCAGTCTCTTCCTTCCAATGAACCAATCCATACCAATCCATACCAATCCATAAAGTCATAGATATGTCTTCTAGCCATAGAACAATATTTGTATACAATGCCGCAAAGATAATTTTCGCATATCTTTTGGATATCTTATCACAATTCTTCCACAAGGTATATATAACAACAAGGTGACCTTCAAACTTTTGTCCTTTGTATCTGACACAAAGTAATGTTCTTCGAGCCTTCACAAATATCTATCACTTGCAACTTCGTTTTAATCCTTTAAAGCATTCCTTTCAGACTTCAGGTCAGCTTCATTGATGGAATTCATCTTTCTTTTATATCTCTATATCATGGTTACTGTACAAGCTTGTGTCACAGAGACGATCCAAATACTTCAGATTCCTTGTCATGTTCCTTGAATTGATAATTGTACTCTTCTTACTACAAAGTCTTTATAGAGTTAATCCACATAGCTTCGATCCTTTTATCAAATTATATACCACAGGCTTTAGGTCAACAAGATGGTCTTCCAATGGACAAAAATATCATAGATTTGTTCTCCAAGAAGATTTGTAACTAGTGTCAACTTCAAATCTTCGTATATAATCTTAGGGCTCTCATTTTTCCAAACAAACTCGCTTTAATCTTTTTGTTATTTTCAGATTATTATGGCAATGTCAGACTTGTTCATACTCTAAGATGAGAGAGCTCAGACTAGCCTTTGAACTTGAACAATAATAGATGTCAGCATTTTTACAGATATCATGAATATACTTGGTTTTAGATCCAAAAGGATGGCATAGTCATGCTCGGATTGCCACAGAGAACTTTGTAAGTCGTAGTGTCAAAGAAGGTTTGGGTGTCATGTATAGTAGATGTTTGTCATCATGGGTGCCCGTTCCTCTGCAAACCTTTGCATTGTCCTGTCATGCCTCAATATATATCAAATTGTTGTACAACGAACTGTTATGCCTCGGAAGCAAGTTTCTCCTTTTGTTTGGGCGGGAATACTTCAAATTTGTCCCTTCGTCCTTTTTATGCTTTTAAGACTTCAAAGATATATATAAATTTGTTGTCCTTTTCATATCTTTGTAGACTTGTCACAGTAGTTCGGATTCCTTACTCAAAGTAGCTTCATAAATTCGGATCTCCTTATCATAGTAGTCTCACAGGTTAAGATTTTTGTTACATTCAATCTTAGATTTGGTCACAGGTTCGAATATTTCACAGAGTTTGGATCACTTGTAATCACAATTTTTGATCATATGCACAGGTACAAGCTTACACTGGTCACATATTATACTTCTGATTTTTCACAACAGAAGTCTCGGTCTACTCTTCTTGGCCTTAGGCTTCTCTAGGATTCGACCTATTAATTACTCTCACAGACCTCTTGGACACCGTCTCAAACTTGGATATAAACTTTGGACTGCAAACATAAAGTATAGAGGAGAACTTACATGTAAAGGAGGAGAAATTGTCAAGAATATTGATTTGGCTTTAAAGGATGTCCTTGAGTAATGGTTATTATCAAGGTTGCGAGGGAGCGGCCTCCCCCCCTCGAATCCGCTCCTGGACCACACTCCGGGCGAAAGCGCATTGGGAGCGACCCCAGGAGCATGTTCCCTAAAAAAAAAATTCCGCACCCTACCAATTTAGGAGTGATAGAGGGAGATTCTTAAAGTAAAAGTGGCATTCTCTTTTATTTTTCATTTTCATCCTTTTACTTTAATATTTAACATTACCATGAAATGACTCAGGATGTTTAAGAGTGGTTTTGACCTCATTGGATTTCAGATGGAGAAAGTAGAATTTTAGATCTCACTCAAAATCCAGCATACTTATCATTTTTTCAGGATTTAAGGATTGGGGGGATTGCAATGTTTCCATTGGATTTTGTCATGTATTAGGGTATGGAACTTGCATTTAATCAAGAGCACCAAGCCCCTTGTGCAGAGGAGACTCCCAATAATCAAGAGCACCTAGGGTACTAGGGTATGGAACTTGTATTTAATCAAGAGCACCAACGTCATTCGACTATGCTAGAGAAGACTCCCAATAACGCACGAAACAAGAAATTAGAAATTTCTTGTGGCAAGAGGATCAAGTAGTAGATAATAGATTTACTTATCTTTTTTAGTTTCTAGTAACTTTTATAACTATTGACTCTTTCATATTTATTATGGTATTTTTTGTAAACAATATATTTCAATTTATGTTTGAAGTTGGCATTTATAACTCATTGGTAATGAATTATGAATATGATGCTTCGTGAAAGTCGAAAGTTGAAACATTTCATTTCATGTTAGATATTCCTTGTTATCATTTGCTTACTTGGTAATGGTAATGGTTACAAGTACAAGTTACAATTTTAGTGATCAATGATGATAAATGTTATATATTGAATTTTGAAAGCTTGAAACTTAGGATTGTTGAATCATGAGACTTGATATGTTGTATGTTACTAATTTGTGAATGTGGTTGATGAAGATTATAACTTCTAGATGATTGATGTTATATGGTTCAATCCATGTTTTGTGTTTTTTATATCTAATTCATCATTCTACATGCTTTTTGTTGATATATATGCATTAAAATATATATTATAAAAAAATTTGCTCCTGAACCGAGAGCTTTTGAAAATGTTGCTCCCCGCTCCCACTCCCAAGTAACCTTGGTTGTTATAATGATAATGAACTTCAAGTTTTCTTCCTTTGCATTGATAGAAGGAGAGATCACTGCTACAATAGAGTCTTCATGCTACAGCCAAGATGTGATCTTCAAACTGCCTTCCTTTCACCTTAGCTCTCACACCATGTTGAGAAACCAAGATGTTGGAAGATTAGGGTTGATTTCTCTTAACTTGATAATTACTTGTGAATGTTTGTTGGCTTCTTATTAATTTTATATTCTCTTCATCAAGCAATTACCAAAATGTACAAAACAAGAATATCACAAAGAGACAAAGGACACAAAGAATTAGGCTCCAAGCTAAGGCAAAACCCCACAAGGGGGAAAACCCAAACAATCCTCTTCTTAAAGAATCAGATCAAAGTGAGATATCCAAGACCAAAGACCAAGACTACCACAAAGACCCAAGTCAACCCCTCTACAAGTCTCCTCCAATCAAGTCAAAGTCAACACTAGTCAAATCTCTGAAACCTGGTCAACTGAAATTTTAGGCCTACAATACCTCAGAAAAATTTGCATGTGTGAGCAAAACTAGGGCAGAAAATTTGTCTTATTTTTCCTCCTTTGACTCCCTTATATGTCCTTTGACTTTGGTTGTCTTCTTCTTCTTATTTGGCACAGAAATTGATGTGGTGAGTGGATGAATGAGCTTCCAAGAGGTCGAATTGTCTTGTATTTATATTTGTCTAAGAGGGTCGAATAGCTGCTTCTCAAGGCGACTTGTGCAGGCAGGGCCGATTTGGTCTTGTGGTGACATTTTGACTCGAAAATAAAAATCCTTTTCTATTCTTAGAAAAAGTCCAAATGGGACTTTGACTTAATGACTCATAATAAATTTTCTTTTCGACTCAATTGACCCTATAAGCATGAAGAACATGCTTTGACTAGAAAATAATAATAATGAATATAATAAATGAATAGATACATCAATAGTACATTTGAATTATATTATCAAGATCGACACTAGTTACATTTGCAACAAATGCGACCTCAAACTTTGTCTATAAACATTTGGAGACTCTTGAATCTCCTCCCACTCTCTTAAGAAATGCTTAGGGTGAATGTATGAAAACCTCATATCTTTTTGAAAGGCTTGCACCTCTACATCGGGCTACTATCAACATCCTGCTTATCATTCTTTTAATGTCCTCTATGACCCAACCTATACATTTGTCAAAAAGAGGAACTTTCTTTGCAACAACCCACCAAAATTTTTCAAGTCACCTTAATTTAAAATTGAAAAAAAAAAAACATAAGAAGAAAAACAATGAACTCAGCCACCTTAAATGATAGCCAACTTTGTATAGATTAAATCAGCTATGTTAGCTAGAAAGGTACAAAAACGCAGTCAGCTCTAATATGCAAAACATTCACACACACCTTCACTTCCAAGTGGAGCAATTATTAGCAAAGTTGGTTGCTTCATCAAATTTTATCTTCTGATCTATTTTATCTTTTAATGAATTAGACATGTGGTAGGTGGAAATCATATTATTATGTAATGACTCAATGAGTAATTTATTGCCTTATGGAGTGGTTCATTAGTCAAGCCACAAGATCATTATGAAGACAGCAAGAGGAAGTCCTGATTAGTTGGGTAAACACTTGTGTTCCACAACCACGTGTTGAAAAATGGTAGCTGCAATCGGTATTTTCATTGTCCAAGTCAACCTAATCTTGACAAGTTGGCCCCACCACTTGAAGGGATTTGACCCCAAGGTCAAAACCCACCTCTTGTTTCATATAAATTGAGATTCATTGAACCTCATTTGGATCACATCATAACTCATCCATTCGACCAATCACAAGGAGTTATGTTCACACATGTGAGAAGGAAGAAGAAAACTTATCTCTGCGTTGACCAGCAAGTTTGAATTCTGTTGACCAACATTGATTTGACCAGAATTCGGCTGTTTGACTGAGTTGTTGATAAGGATTGGAGGCCGAATTTTCTTTGGTTTGTTGACTGTTCATTGGCCAAAGATCTGTCCCTGTTCTGGTCCGTTGACCAAAGTTTGACCACAGGTCAAACTCTGAGGTTTGACCGAAGTTCTGTGGAAATTGCAGGACCAAATTTCGGCCCTTTGACTAGCAGCCTCAGGCTGAAATTCGTCCCCCTTGTTCACACTTTGACTGTGAGCAGTTCGTCGACTTTTTGTCTCTCTTTTGAGTCTTTGACTGGTTTTGACTTGGCAATTATTGAAGTCAAAGATTGGCATTTTGATTGGAATATTCTGATATACAATTGATAAATTGAACTCTCTCTGATAAGGAAAGAATACTGGGTTTTCCCCCTTGTGGGGTTTTGTCACAAGAAATGTTGGTGTCTCTTGTTTCATTGGTTTTACTGTGATGTCTATTGCTCTACCAAAGTTAATGGTTGAAATTTTCAATTACAACACCTTAATGATTTGAATGCTCTAAAGAAATCAAATTGTATCATTGGAAGTAGTTATCAGTTTAAAAATTGCTCTAGTCTTGTTTGCTACTAGAAAAATCAACAGCATGTATGTGGACATCAAGGTGTATATGAAGGTCCCCATCTTGAATTAAGTTACCATCACAAGCAGAGGTATTCCTCCTTGTTTACTGCATATCATGCCTCCATCTATGTTAATCACATGTGCATGTCTATGTGTATAGATTATCACT
Organism: Pinus albicaulis; assembly: GCA_034641835.2. Classification (NCBI taxonomy): domain Eukaryota; kingdom Viridiplantae; phylum Streptophyta; class Pinopsida; order Pinales; family Pinaceae; genus Pinus; species Pinus albicaulis. The sequence continues at coordinate 593,312,859 of CM076569.1, read as the reverse complement.
TGAGTAAGAGTTTCATGACAATTCCCATGATCCTATGAATGATGTGATTGTTTCTCTTCGATGTTTTAAGTCATACACACACAAATGATTTGTTGATTGTCTATCTCATTGCCATTCCAAATTCAGAACTTTTGGTGGACTGACTCTTAAACACAGCTTGAACATTAATTCTTCTCTGTTCTATATATCAAATTTCAAAACATAGAAAAGGTATAACGAAACCAGACGAATTCATTTCTAATCAAAAAATTATATGCTCGATATGATATTTTATTAGATTTATGATCAAAACTGATGATTACAATTATCTCAAAGTTTAAATTCCAAATGAAAGAAGAGAATACTTTTAACAACATACTAGAATGCTTAGACATATCTACAAGGCTTCAGTCTCTAGCTATCAATGGGCCAAAACTATTGCACTACAGACAGAGCAACAACATTTGTTTAACTGGATAGAAAACCTTGGACAGGCGTAGATCCAACAGAAGAAGATTTTCAAATTCCTAGGCAAACACTTTGCTTTCCAAGCATCTCTTATGGAGCTTTGGCAATAGGTTGAGCAATGCGTATACAAGTAGGTAACCAGGTGGCTCCACAAGCAAATGTCCCAGGTAGCCAGATTCCAGATATGTACCAAGATGTTGGCAACCATGCATGCTCTCTACCCTTCCTGTCAGGGCCATTCACCTGCTACCTACAGTTAATTGGGAAAAGATCCTTTGCTCCCTTTACAACAAAATATGATGGAAAGATAGGCTTCCACAACGTAGATGGAGTCATTTCCTACACCCCTTGAGATAAAAGAGGACTAGGAATTATTGTCATTCAAACCCAAGACCGAGCTTTCTAAACTCAGTGGACCATCAAAGCAACTGAAGATAAAGTGGCTTGAAAGGTTCTCCCATGCGACTGTGTGCTAGAAGTGGAAAAGGATGGTAAGAGGTATTAACTTCCAAAACCTGATCTTCATGATAATATCCAAAAAGAAATCAGGCTCTTTTTTAGCTCAAAGCATTAGGAAAACAGGAGTTGGTTAAACTGCATTTGAGATGGCAGGTATCAATTTAGGACAACAATCTCCAATGATCTCACACAGAGGTGGTCACAAATTCTTGCAGAAAATCGATAACCAGTAGCAGATGTGCCCAGATTCGCAACAACTCATCTCTTTAAAAGACACACTAACACAATCAAGGGTATTCACTCCAAGCAACATAGAGACAAAGTTCCTTGGATAAGCTCAAAACCAAGTTAAATTAGAGCAACACAAACAAAATTGACCTGCAAAAATGTAACTACTCCCAGCTCTTTTAAAAATACAAAAACCTGCAAATGCCTACCAGTAGTTGAGATGCACTTCATTGATTGATCTCAGACTCGACAAAGCCTCGAAGCTCAGATCCAAGCTTTCAACTTGATGTTGCAGATTACGAGTGACATGGAAAAATTTTCTTGTGAGAAAGCTTGTTTTCATCAGTCTGTCATTTACAATGGCCTAGCATTAGGTCACAACCTGCACAATAGGATGTGCCAGCAACTCCTTGTGCTTTTTGTGCTTTTTGTGGTGACTCAAATTTGGCCAGACACATTTTTTGGTTTTATAAGATAACCTGAGCCAGTTGGAGATGGAATGAGTCCCTATTATGGCCAATTTAACCGTTTTCTAATGTCCCAGAAATCTACTCTTTTAAGGGGTGATCACCCATGAACCACCAACTATCTCAAAGCTTGGCATATGATTTGGATTGAAATATTATTTTTTTTATGGAATTATGATAGCATTGTTTTGGGAAACTAATCAGCTAGTTTAGATCTGCGTGTTGTTTCTTTCTAAGATTAATATCAACAAATGACTTAAGCAGATATTTAAGACAGTGCATGGAATCGAGGGTGGTAAATCCATGGCTTCAAATCACATCGTCAACATGAGATCCGTGTTTGACGAAGTTCATCTTGAGCTTAGGGCTCAAATTTTGGCCAATCCTGCTTTTGATTACACTAAGGAATAGTGAAACATGAATCTTTTATCACTCGTGATTAATCACGAGTCAAACTCCGCTCTTCCCTCAAACGATCGGATTCAACTCTGGCCGAATCAAACTTGCGCTGACTGAGTTTGACTCGTGGTCAACGTTAGTTTGACTTGCGACTCACCGATTAATTGTGTTTTAGGCAACTGAGGCAATTTTCAGCCCTCAACTCCGTGAGCACAGGTTTAAACTTTTAGGGTTCCTGCATTTTTCGTTGCACGGTTTAGTTAGGTTAAAAATTAAACGTCGGTCTATAGCTAACTTCTCACTGCTCAAGCCCGCAACTCATACACCAAGGACATTCCAGTATTGGAACTTGAAAGTGTTAGATCCACAAGTAAACACCTACAACATTTAGTATTGAAGATATACCATCGTTTATCGTTTTAATGGGCTTTGGCCATCTATAACAATGCTTCATGGGTGGCAAAATCAGACCTAGATTACCAACAATGAGCTATTCCTTTGTTCCAAGCATTACTTCATTGTAATTTTTAAAGCCACAGTGGATAGACAAAATGTTTCAACCAAGGACTCTTTTTCTAAGGAAAAGTGCACCTCTCCTTTCATCCCTAGTTCTCAAAGTTTGATCCAAACACCATGATTATCACAACAACTCCGGTCTGGGTAAGAGTTCCAAAGCTCCTCTTCACTTATGGTCTCCTAATTTTCTTGCAAGTGTTAGGAACTCCCTAGGTCATTTTATTAAAGTTAATGGAACTCAAATTGTTCATGGGCTTAACGCCTTTGCTCATATTTGTGTAGAGCTCAACCTAAGTTGTGCGTTGCTCAACTAGATGTTCATATAATGGGTTGATCTCACTTATACCCAAATCTTAGGCTCTGAAAGCACAACATTCAAATGTAGATCATGCCAACAAACTGTACACCTCCAAGAAACCTATTCATCTTCACCAACCTCTTCTATGTCCAATGGACTTAGGAAAAAGCCCAAAGGATGGTAAGTAATAAAGGGAAACATACATGCTCCAACCCATAAGCTACATTTACAGCCACCACAAGCAATGTCAACAAAGAAAATGGCTCAACTAAAAGCAAAAGAAGCCTTTGCAAGTTCCCCTTGGTAATGGTGGGGAGACACGCTCAACTTTGGTGCCATCAAATCTCTTTTGAGGTTGAAAGCACAGTCATGAATCGAATAAGGCAAAGCTTAGTCCTAACCACCTTGCGTTCATGACTCCCTTTAACAAATTGGTATATCCCAATGCCACCAACCCATGTCAATAGAACTGGGTCAATCAATGTTAGAAAGAAAAAGAAAAAAGAAAAAAAAAAGTGATCTTCATAAGACAATTCACAACACTTAGTGACCATGTAAATTCTTCGTCTCTCTACAAATGAGTCAAGTTGTGCTTCTCTATGTTCTCTGCATTTATATCTAGTTCATAGTTATGTTTCAATTTTGCATCCCTGTAGTGGTTTCCATTTCTCTACTCATTCTCACACTAAACTTCTCAAGCATTTTTGTATATTATTGTAATTTATCCTTTAATATAAAACTACTTCTTACTTGTCAAAAAAATAATAATAATCAACTAGTTATATGTTTCATTGCCTAACAAGATTGTGGTCATGACAAATTTGTCCATGCAAATCCAATGTCAAGATGAGAAAGTGACCACTGAGATTGAACACCTCAAACAACTAATTGCCCATTAGGGGACAGTGCACCTTGCTCTGTAAGCAAGGTCCCAATACAAGCCTCTTCTAGGCATTTCAACAATTAAGGCAAGCCACAGGACTCATCCCAACGAAGCAAGAACTAAGTGGGCAATGGAAACTGCCAAGAGGCAGAACATAGTTGAATATCTTAAGGGCATAATGATAGGAAATCCCTCCTCAAAATGAAAAGTTCCAAATGGTTCTAATAACCATTTTAGAGAATAACCCTAGCCACTAGAAGCCGAGTTCGGCTAGACTGATAATGTCCCTGTTCAAGAGCCATAATGTGAGGCAGTGTAGCAAGAAAAGAGTATGATCAATCTCCCACCAATAGTTGAGCTTCTTTGGGAGTTTATTCAAGGAAGAGTTTTATTGTCTCACTGCTGATAGCAATTGGTTAAATGGAACATGCCTAATTATGGGGTTTATAAATTGTCTGTGCATTTTTGGTGCACTCAATCAATTTGCTTTCCTAGATTTTTTGTCCTTTAATTTCACTAGACATTAATCCCTGGAGATTAGCAGATATTCAATCACACCCTTTGCCATTATTTTTGCAATATACTTTGTGCTACAAAGTTTATCCAACTGAAATTTGAACCATATTATTTAAGAAATTCAAGGGATGAAGAATGAAATCAATTCAAAACAGAGCATCATATAATTTGTCATCTATTTTGATACTTTATGGTTGGAAACCTTGGATCTGTTAGCTTGTAGGGTGCATTTTACCACGGGGACTTCACTCAATAAACCTCTAACATATCGCATGCAATCATAGCACATTAAACAATACCTTTAATTTGAGTACATATTGGAAAATACCGTAAAAATCACATTATTTAACCCCCTACCATTATAAACCCAATACACCTTCCCAATTTAAAAAGGCCCTACTTTCACTATATATTGTAGGTACCCATTTTTTTTTAACATTTTTTATACCCCTTTATATTTTTTCATTAACTTTGAGCTCCATTTTTTATACCTGCCAATATAAAAACCCTTTATCCCCTATATATCCCCCAATATATTATGTCATTTTTTCCTCAATATATATCCCCCAATATGAACCCACGTGTTATGGTATTGTTCCCGCAGTGAAGCCCCCGTGCATTTTACGGGCAGGTTCCGCTTTGGAAATATAGGGACCAAAACCTTTTAGAGCCCATTTGAGGCCGTAGATGGTCATTTGGGAGGGGAGGGTGGCGGGGGAATTTCACAAGCATGGCTGACAGCCTCCCAAAAAACATTTACGCTTCCAGAGCTTTCCAATGATGTAAAATTCACCTCACTCAGAGTTTGTATGTAGAAGTTATGCCTCCCGCAAGTTGACTTATCATGTTAACCACCATGGTACTAAGTGGAAACCACAACAGCTTTCATTGCTCACACATGTGGAGTTAGTGATATGTAGACTTTCAAAAATATTCTAGAGGATCCAAACCCCTTACATTGATTGGGCGTTGAGGCATGAAAAAGCCTTAACCCTAACCCTGGACCACTATCTAGTATCAGGCTATGCTAAATATTGGGCAACTAGAAAAGGTAGGGATTTCATTACTATTGTATTGAGTGTTGTTCCATATGAGAGCAGAGCATTGAGAATGGAATATTGAAGCATAACAGAGGGAAGAATAAAATCCTGTAGCATCCACATTTGGCTCACAGCCTCCCAAAAACTTTTTACACTTACAGAGCTTTACAATGATGTAGAAATCACCTCACTCAGAGTTTGTATGTAGAAGTTATGCCTCCCACAAGTTGACCTATCATGTTAACCAGCATGGTACTAAGTGGAAGCCACAGCAGCTTTCATTACTCAGACATGTGCAGTTAGTCACATGCAGACTTTCAAAAATATTCTAGAGGATCCAGATTCCAAATCCCTTACATTAATTGGGGGGTGAGGCATGCAAAAACCCTAACCCTAACCCTGCAACACTATCAGGCTATGCTAAATATTGGACTTCTAGAAAAGGTAGGGATTTCATTATTATTGTATTGAGTATTGTTCCATAGGAGAGCTGAGCATCGAGAATGGGATATTGAAGCATAACAGAGGAAGAAGAAAATCCTGTAGCATCCACATTTGGCCAGTGTGAGTTCCCCTTTCTTTGTATTCACTTTTCATACTAAGAAGAAAAGAGCAAAGCATAGGCCTTTCCTTCTAGTTCAGTTTGTCCTGTATAGGGTAACGGGTTTTCCTAGGGTACAATCTTGTATTCATTGTGTGGATGGTGTGTAATAATTAATTGTTTGTCTCTTTCATTTCACTTTTAGCTTATTCCCAGTAATTTCTCTGTCAAAATAACAATATTAACTCTGCAATCTTTAGTAGAATACTGCATAGTAAAAGAATGTAGAATATTATAAGATCTGTTATGACGAACTGTCTGGTGGAACATCCACAACAGTGTACAGCTCATAAATGAACTAAGAACCCAATGGCATGCACTAACTCCATTCATTCTTTATGCTTCCCAAAGATAAATAACATCAAAGAGTAACAAAGATACAAATCAAGATGAAACTGCATATCAAAATGCACACTTGCATTTCTGACCCAAATGACAAAACCTGCAACCTCCAATCCTGATCAAAACATATTAATCAATGCATCCTAGCATTTTGTTAAAACTAAACAGGGTAAGCTCCACAGCAAATGAGATTACTCGCACTAATATCAAATGGAAATCAATATACACTAGCACAGACCCACCTAAAACTGTGTCTGATATGCACATCAATGTTCCAAAGCTTGAGGTTTAATATCTCAAATTTCAATATTCGATACATCAGTCATTTCTCTGAACTCAAGATAAGCAATATTGAGCCTATCGAAACTAGATTTAGATGGAAATGGGATATTATATTCAATGCACCTAACACAGTATATATTCAATGTCATTATATGCAAATAAAGTATTGATGGACCCACCCAACCCCAAGCAGGATGTAAAGCATCTCACATCTCTTGGTACAAAAACTGAAACAACTATTCATTCTAAATACCACATAGTTTATTCTTGTGGTAAGGACATGAATCAAACTAAAACAAGAATTAGAAGGAAAAAAACATACCTTCTGTCCCTCTCCGCAAGCGCGTGTTCTAAAAGTACAGTATATCCAATGTCAACAGTTGATGCATTTGCCAAATAATCCTGGCCCAGATAAAAATGGACAAACAAATCAGTATCACATGCCAGGCATAAGTAATCTCAATATAAGCATCTGAAAAATTTCTGTTCATAGTGTCAAAAAGAATAACAGTAAGTTGAAGCACTCATTGGTGACAGAAGCACGGATCCATGTTCCTGGATACAATGGATTATCGCATTAAGTTCCTTGGATTACAAGTTAGAAAGCGGCACCAAAAGCATATATAAACAGGGATTTATCTAGAGTTCTTCCATGTTTGGACAGACAATCAGAAATTGAAAAAAAATCATGTGAAGGAACAGTTAAAGAAAATTCAAAGCACACTCAAATTCAAGAATGCAAACTCAAAACCAAAAGAGCGCACCAGAATCTCTAAACAAGGTTTCATGATGATCACAAAAAGATTAATCTTTGCAAAAAGTTTGGCTCTAAAAGCAAACCATGAGAATCTGGGTTATGATAGATCATAGGAAGCTAAGACATTAAATCTCTGGGATGCTGGATATCATTGAATTAACTTGTGAGTAGTGATGATAGAGTCAAATAAATGACACCTACCTGCCCCTTTTGTAAACAATAAGGCAAAACTTTACAGCCAGATGTGCTTGGAAAAAGGAGGCCATGGTTGCCTCTACAGTTACAACTGATAAAATGAAACATGGAAATCCTATGCACAGCAGGTTGCATGAGTAAATGAAGATAATATATGTTGGAAAATGACATTGATATGCTTGAGATGAAAATAACAGATAAATAATTGAGGACTGTTCAAAAAGCAATTCAAAACTGAATTCAAGCAACATGGCAAGTATAGCTGATAAAATGATATGGATCCTTATTTATTGTAGCATGGGGGAACAATTCTTGGTCATTAGTGTACCCCTCAACTGGCATAAATAGTACATTAAAATGCCCGATCCTCTCAAAGAAACTAAACTGTTGTTGGTAGATTTGTGTACGTTACTTTAAATAGAATGGCTCGATAGCTTCAGAAAACACAGGTTCCTTTGGACCACTCAGGGCCTCCACACAGGAATCAAAATTACTCTCGCAAGTACATGTGAAATACACTGTTTGCAAATAAGAACAATTGTCAAAAGAAGCTGAAAAGCTCACTGCAGAAGGCAGTTGGAAACTTTCACCGGCACTCGTTTGAAGAAAAGAAGACAGTGGTTTATTGTTCTATAATGACCCACAGTAGCAGACATCAAATTTGTTTAATTTTGTCTCCCATTTTCAATCAAACTGAGCATTCTCTAGCTGCTTCTGCATCTGACGGCTACCATAAGGGCACACTAAGAGGACTAGTATATTCCCTTCCTCTTGCACCCAACATATGAATTAGCATATTCACATGTCATGCAACATTTCTGATCCGAAAACTTTCTGGACTGTCATGATTGGCCACAAATTTGGAAACCTTTAGGCTATGGCCATTTTGATGAACCTTTCTGACTGGGGCCTGGCAGCCAGTGGACCAATCTTTGCTTCTTCATTTGGGCTTTATATTAATAATCTTGAGCAGTTTCTTAAAGATAATATCACATATGCAAACACTGGCTGCATCCTTCACCATGTCTTCACCTTACTACTTGTTGCAGATGATGTGGTTCTCCTGGGTTCCTCTTAGGTCTGATTACCAAGATAACTCGACTCTGTGACCTTCGACATCTGGTTGTTAACCTTAGGAAAGCTAAGTGTTGAAATTTGGTTACTGGAGGACAGGTGGTTCCCTAAGGCTTTGATCTTTGGCCTAGGGAAAAGTGTCCAAAAGAATTTAATTTTTCTCCTAAAGTGACTTTATAAAGTTATAAAGTCAAATCTAATTTAAAAGTGACTTTAAGTGATAAAGTAACTAAGTCTAATTTTAAAGTGACTTTAATAAAGTCAATGTGAAATTAGAAAGCGAAACGTGACTTTGGAAATAAATGACTAAGAGGATCTTTATTAAAGTGGGGTGAATTAAAAAATAGAAAGTGAGAATTAAATGTACATTTAATCTCAGTCCTAGATCTAAAGCTATCTCAGCGATTGGATTTTGGGATTCCCCAAAAGTCACTTAGGGTTAGGTTAAAGGAGGAAAAGAGAGAAAAAGGTCATTTGATTCTTTCATGCGTAGAGAAAGCAAAGGAGATTCTCTGAGCAGTGAGAGAAAGGAGAGCAGCAGCAAGGAAACTTCAGCAAATCCATACAGCAGGGTTATTGGCACAAATCCCAAGGCAGAAATCCGTACAGCAGAAAAAGGCACTGCTTCCAAAAAAGGGAGGCACAAAAATCGAGGAAGAGGGCAGCAGCATTAAGCACGAAGTTTGAGGTAGAAATCTGGGCACAGAAATCGAGGATAAGTGCTGCTGATTTTCCGCCACAAAAACCAAAAAAAAAGGGACAGCAGCTTCAGCGCTGATTTCGAGGCAGTTTCTGGGCACAAATTTCAAGGAGGGCTGATGTACAAATCCGTACAGTACCATACAACTGATTCCAGAATGTTTTCCAAGGTGGCCGTACAACATTTATTGCTGTCATTAATGCTGTAATAATTTCTGTTTTGTCAGTTGCTGATTCGGCACAATTTCCGAGGCGATGTGCAAGCATGGAAATTTAGATAAGTCTGTAATTTGGTTGCCGGAATTTTTTACTGTGTTTTTCTGTTTCACTGTAAAAGCAATATTCTCCAAGAGTTGTAGGGGGTTTTTACAAGGTCATATTGACCAAAAATCAGCATGTCAAATTTCTGTGTGTCGCTGATTTATTTTTCTGAGTGTTTATTTCTGTATTTTCAGCACTGTGAAATTTCCAGAATTTGTGTTTTCAGAAAATATTTATTTTTCCAGCTTGTTGAATGTATAGTTATGGAAATGAGCATTTAACTTTATGGGAGAAATAAGGAGAAACTGAAAACCAGAGTGGGTCTTAAAATTTCTACATTAATCATACAGGCACAGTGTTTATTACAGCTAAGGGCACTCTTTCTAGACTTCACTTTTCCTTTTGAGAGAAGCTGATGCACATCACCACCTTCTACACCTGCTTAGGGGTACAATTTACTGGTCCCTCTTTTAACCTCAGACCTGCTTCTCAGTCACACCTATGTAATTGATATGTTTCTCTGGCAATGCTCAAGAGACAGCACTTTCAACTCTATTATCAGGATAAATTATCAAAAATGAAGTTGTTTGATGCCATGATAAAACCCACAGTTCTTCACAGTCAAAAGTTTAGGGACATTATTTTGGACACAAAGTGTGGCCACTTGGAGAGTACAGACTCATGTTTCAACCCACCATCTATTGCAAATGAGCTGTCCCCCAGGGTATCATCCAAGTTGACTACGATGCTCACCTCTTCACATTGAGAGCATCTCCAGGTTTATTTTTCTAAACTACACAGACAACTGCTGCTAGGTGAGATTGCTTCAAGACAAGAGGGGTATCCCTTCTTGGCTCTTTGCTCCTCTAAGACCCCATAAGATTTCCTAATTTCCTGACACCCGAACTAAGGGAGAGATTAATATGTTGATAAAGGAAGATATCTACAGAAATTTTTCATAGACAACCTAGCTCTCTCCTTCCAAGCCTCTCAATCCCAAGTTGGCATTCTACAAAAAGCACTTTCTGCAGATTTTGGATGCCTTGAATTTCCACATACAACTGCTGCTAGATGAGATTGCTTCAAGACAAGAGGGGTATCCCTTCTTGACTCTTTGTTATTCTAAGACCCCATAAGATTTCCTAATTTCCTGACCCCCCTACTAAGGGAGGGATAAATATGTTGATCAAGGAATATATGTGCAGGAATTTTGCCTAGACAACCTAGCTCTCTCCTTCCAAGCCCTCTCAATCCCAAGTTGGCATTTTACAAAAAGCACTTTCTGCAGATCTTGGCTGGCTTGACTTTCCACATGGACTCTCTAAAACATCATTAATCACACTCCATGACGTTTTCTCTCTGCTAACTCAAGAGTAGATCCACATGGAATGACAAGATCTGCAAATGTTATTCCATGTAGGAGGTGGAAAAGCTAGGATCTATTCATTATCAGATGCCTAATCTATTGTCAGATTAGAAATAGGTGCTATTGCCTTCTTAGAGATTCAAGGGAGGGGCCACTGTCTGCCTTCCTTTAATACCCTGATCAAAGCTACTCAGTAGTTGTTTCTTAGAGAGGGAATAACCTTTTGGAGCCAATCAAGTTCAGAGTTCAACTGTCTCCATCGTTCTGTGGATGCAACTAATACATGGACAGACAATAGTAGAACAGATAGGTATTGATCCTTTGGCCATACTACTCAGATAGCAGCCAATCTGTTGAACATAGTATTTTGAATAAGGTAACTGTTGCTCCTTACTGCACCCAAGCCAGAGCTCATGACCAAAGTCATATTACTAACTACACCACCAACACAACCCCCCCCCCCTCCTCCTGCCCTCCCACTTGACATTGGCCCTCAACCTTGGATTTCTCAAACTCTCTTGCTTGATGATATTCCTAATAAATCTCCAGTGATTACTCTTTCCCTTGCTTCCTATCATTTTTGTGAGGACCATTTGAAAATCGAGAACTAGCAAAGTAATTGACTGGAGCAGGCTTCAAGTTGAGCTCCTCAAGCATGATGTTGACTTCTTTGCTTGTCATATTGTATCTCTTTGATGAGGTAGTGTGTTTGAGCTTTCCTATATCCTGCACCCAGCATATCATTCATAATTCCATCATTTTTATAATCCAAATATTAAAACACTTATGATTTGGAATGCTTTTTCTAAACTTTATGCTACTATTCTCAACATGTTTTTCTTGAAACAGTTGCAATAAAATAACTTTAAAGCCAAAGGATAAGCAAGTTTTTTTTTTTTTAATGAAGCGGGGGGAGTGGGTTAATCATTACTCTTCAAGCCATCATCGAGAAGACTCAACAGTGGTATTCTAAGGTCGATTGTTGTTTTACAGATTTTAGGGAAGTTTTTTATTCTATAGCTAGACACCTCTTGTTTGAGAATCTACCGGTATATCTATGTCACCCATTACTGCAATCATGAGACGTTATGAAAAAATCAATCATTTCAAAATGTCAATTTGTCCTTTGGATTATCTAAAAAGCATTATTTGAGTCGAACAAGGGTATCGCCTTCGTTCCAACATTATTTGGGAACCATATTGATGAGTTCCTCAAGGAGAACACAAGTGTTGGTGATGGATGTTGTTTCCACCATGTTTTAATTTCATCACTTCTCTTTGCAGATGATGTGGTTCCTTTTGCCTCCTCCCTTGATGCTTTACAGAGACATTGGGATTCTCTAGAGACTAGCATGATTTTCTTTATCACGGCTAGCTTGTAGTTAAACTTAGTAAGACCAAGGTCATGATCTTCAACATCTCTAGGGATGCTTTATCCAAGATCCCTGTGACGACATTTATTTTGAAATACAGGTTACTACAGACATAGCTTCATACATAAGTCCTTGTAAATTTTTGTAGATGTTCTATGCTTGAAGCAACTTTACTTTTCTTACAGCAATCACACAAGTAGTTAAGTAAAATGCTGATAGAACATATAAGTGGATCTTATAGAAGACAAACCAGAAACAGAAAAATGTGATGGTGCGTTACGTCGGTCAACAGGATGCTTCAACCAGCAAAGTCTCCTTGATCGCCAACCTAGAATGTGTCACAACAATCCTCCAATCAGCTACCGAGTCAACCCAAGTCAACTCCAGAAAAGTCAACGCTGTCCAGAAAAGTCAACGCAGGGCAGCAAGCTAAAAGTCAACGCAACAACAGTTTGGTCAACCCTTTGACCTCGATTTCTGTGCCAAAGTGTACGGCCTCTCAAAATCGAACTTTCCAATAAGTTTCAGCCCTTTCGGACCATGCGTTGACCAAAGTCAATGCTGGTCAAACTTCCAGCAAAACCCTAGCTGCAGAAATTCGTCCTTCCCTTCAGCCGTACATATTTCGTCCTTCTTCTCCACACGTGTAGGCTGAACTTGTCCTCCAATGAGCTCGTACTAAATCGGATGAGAGAAGAAGATGTGTGTTGAGTTGTTGTGAAATTCTCTCCAACTTTGCCTGTATTTATATCCATCATTGGGGTGTGTGACACATCTGCTGGGGGTGTGAAACCTTAAGGCAGACCTGCACATATAATTTATTATAAATAATAAATTCAAAATAAATGTTCTGCTCATCGGATTAAGATATATTTTATATGGATTTTACACCTCTTCGAAAGAGGAATCCAACAAAAATATTAGCCTCTTAATCTGAGCATCACAACATGGAGTTTGGACCTAGTTGTCCAAATTTAACAGTCCTACTGGCAAATTTGCCAGGCATATGTATACCTCCTAACTATTGTCGAGTACCAATGCTTCCAGGTCCATTTTCAAGACACTCTTTTGAAGATGCAACTTTTTGATAGTAACGTTTCAAAGAAGCAACTTTTTAAACACCTATTATTCTTAATGGTTCAGAAAATCCAACTCCTAGCCTTAGAACTATTGATAACAATCATGTGGAAAGAGGAAAGACCATTACAATCCATTTCAAATGAATTGTTTCTCACAACATCATCCAAGCTAATGGAGCCCACCCCTCCATCTCGACAACATATTCAAGCTCATTTCTTATCTCCATAGACTTCAGTCTCAAGTTGATAGGTACCATCACCAAGCTCCTTGTTACTTGATGGAGAATGATTCCTTATATCCCTTGGCACAAAGAGAAATGGGAAAGGGGATGAATCAATTGACGAAGGAAGGAGGTATAGAAGTTTGTAAGCTTCCTATCAAACAAGATAGTGGTGTGCAAGACACTATGAAGGGGTAATGTAGGGTAAGTGGGGGAGGTAAAGATGGAGAAAGATAGAGAAAGATAAAGGCATCGTTTGTAAGGGGAATGGGGTAACTGAGAAGTTTAGGATGTTAAGGAGTAACTTTTAGTTGGCCAAGACACAACCAACCACATTGCACTTGCCGCTATAAGGGAAGCATGTGAAACCCCACAACTCAAGGTAGCATGCAAGACCATTTAGGAGAAATAGAACATAAGATTCCCCAATCTACAAAAGGCACCTCCCATAGGCTGTAAGTTGTAACCAAAACCATCATATGATGCCCTATGGAGCCCCACAATTATAGGATCAATCTCATCTAAATGCAAAGGGCATCCTCAAGTATGCCATGAGGCAAAACATGACTATCCTAGTATGGGCATTGAAGCCTCCCAAAAGAATAAAATCGCCAAGAGTAGAGTTATAAGAAATATCTACATAGAAGTCAAGGAAAGGATCCAAATCTAACCTATTGTGAAGTGTAAAATGCGAAGAAGATGGGGGGAAATATCAAACTACAATGTAAATAACTCAAGGTAGGGGGCACTTCGTGAAACTTGGACCCACAAGAACCTCGCAAGTTCATCAAAGGAAATCATAGAAACTCTATCTTAAAGGAAGTCACAAATAAGAAATGCTACTCCTTTAGAACTTGTCACACTATCAGAATCGCAAGTCTCTTGTCTACGGGACAAAGATAAACGGTAGTGGTGGATTGTAGGTGGTGTACACTCAAGGCTCACATGGGTCCCAGTGAGCACTAAGAACAAAGTCTTAAGTCCCAAGCACATCGTAAAGAGTACTCAAATAAGAGCAAAATGCACCATTATAGTTCCACCATCCAATGGAAATCACGAACGACACACCCCCACCCCAATGACCAAGTCATATGAAAGGCCAATGACGAGACAACCCAGTGCAAGGCGCAGAACTAGATAATTGTTATGAGGTCCTGAGGGAATACCCACTTGCCCTCTCTGAGGCTCTTTCCTGGATACTATTAAATATTCTTTGGATTGTTTGAGCTCGACCAAATGGAATCTCATGAGATCAACATCCCAAAAGAACTTGTGCGAGGGCAAAGAAAGCCATCTCTTGGCCCAAAGGGCTCTACGACAATTCCATGGAGTCCTAAAGTGGAAGAAAAGAGTTGAGTTGGCACCAACCTAAGCTTGCTCAAAGCTAATTTCATTCGGATCAAGTGTGTCATGAAGAAAATAAGCTCCCATTTGCACAAGGCCTAGAGAAGTAGCATGGCGAAATTCACGCACCCTAAGTTTGAGCTCCCTGGCTCACCTTAAGCATTCCTATGTGATTTTGGGTTGGACCCCTTCAACTTAAGCAAGCAAGAGGGCTCCTCTCTTTCTTCTGAACAACCTATAGCCAAGTGTTTAGATTTTAGAGTTTGTTGCTAAATTTGTGTCTTTTATTTGAATAATACATGTTGGGATCTCATCTCCTATTGTATGTTTTTAAGGTCTAAAATTTCAAATTGCAGTGTCGAGGAATCCCCAAACAAGATTTGTAGATGTAGATTTTCTTGGTTTTTCATTTTTTTATCACCCAATATTTCAAGTTGAGATTCTTGAAATCCACTTCCATTGACATGTTTATGAGATTGGTGTGCTCAAATTGTAACCTGTTGTTTTCAGCCTCCACTCTTTCCAACTTCGCCAAAATGGCTTTCACCTAGGTTTCCTAATGGGAGAAATTTGTTGGATTGTCTTCCAAAGTGGTGGTCATGGGGTTATAATTATCCCATTCGTTATTGTCAACACTATAATGACCAAAATGTTTAAGATACATCATGTTTAGGGAGAAGAAAAGCCCACCAAACCCACCACTACGAAAAGATTGTAAGATTTTCAAAAGGGAAAGAGCTTCAAATGAGGTTGTGAGGGTTTTGGGCCTAAGAAGAGGGATCTAAGATGGGCAAGGGGCAAACAAGGAGGATGAAAGGGTCACAAGGATTCAAAGGAAGGTTGAGGAGGACAGGGGTGAATTTTAGGAGATTGTAGAGAAGGTCAAGGGTCACTAAGAAGGGGATGGGGAAATCAAAGGGCTCTAAGAGAAGGCCAAAGCAAGAGAGGAAAAAGGGGACAAGTGCATGGGTGAGCTAAACGGTGAAAGGGATGACAAAAAGGTTGAGTGGTATTGGGACATGTCAAGTGGGTGGGGTGCGCAAAAGAGAATGAAGTGGTCACAAGGTTTGTGGAGGAGGACCTTGGAATCGCACATTGAGGAGGAGGATGTTGAGGAGTTTAGTAAAGGGTGAAAGGAGAAAGGGATGCATTAAATCATTGAAACAAAAAATATAAGTAGTGCTTAAGGACTTTCGAGCAATCAAATGTTGAACATAATACAATCCTATTAGGCACAACTAGTCACTAGCCATTTGAAACACACATGTTGTTATGTACCCCATTTCCTATGTTCAAACACTTTATAGTGAAATTTAATAAGGATCTTATATAAGCCTAATATCTATGCTATTATTTATAGTAGATGGCTTGGTTCTTGTTGATACAAGAAACATGTAGCATGTTGAGCTTCAACAAAGAAATGGTTTGACATGCAATTGCATTACAAATACACCCAGCTCCTTCAAAGGGAAGCTTGAAGACAAAGACACAAAAAGTTTACAACATTATGCATAGCCACTTTATCTGTCATGCTAAAAGTATATTCTGCTAAATATCCGCCAATTTTCATTGGGCATGCTTTTAAAACAAATATTAGATTGATCATCCACTATTATTATGTGTTTAGTGTCGAGTAATAAAAGTGGTATTGAACTGCAAGCATTGTTTTACACATAGATAATTGCCTCTCTATTCACTTAAGATTGTATGTTTAGCATCTCTAGTTTAAGATCCATTGAGAACCAATCATGGTAAGTGTTCACCAACCTCCTTCTCCACATATTCGAGACCTATCGATTCTTTCTTGCTCACATCTATGCCACAGTCGTATCAACCATCATGTTATACCCATTAAAAGTTGCAACCGACATAAAATGATCACTTTCACTAAGTTCAAAACCTTTCGAGTTTCCAATTTCAATAAATTGCCAAAAATAATTTTCTTTTTCACAAAAGTTGCATCAAAAACCTAATCATCCACTACATAGTGTTTCTCCTTCGAGAAGAAATTATTCTTTTAGCCTTTATTTGCCTCTAAGCTTTGGTTATGGCTCACCCCTCAATTGTGACCATTAAACCTTAATGCTTTTAATCCCATACATTGATGGGGAACATGTAGTATATCTGCCAATTCCCTATTCTTTTCCCAACACTTATCCACTTCTTTCTTATTTTCTAAGATAATTTTTGCAATTTTGCCAGTTTTGATAAGGATAATGATTGAAACCATTGAAATTGATTCAAGGGTTCAAAATATTCCCAATATCCTTGACGTTTATATACAAGCTTTCTCTTTTCATTCTTGTCATGTTATTATGCTATAAATTATCTTAACAAACCTCATTAACAAATTCCTACCTGCATAATTTCTCTCTAATAATGTATGTGTCTTTCCCTTCCTCACAAATAAAAATCCATTCAACCTCCTTGGTCTCATTGATTGCCTATTTCATTCTTTTTACGATATACCATTGTTTTTACCACCAAGAAGTTTGTTTCAAATGGCAAATATCATCCACTATGAACTGTTTACCAACAAATGCCCAATCGCATGGTCCTTTGGAATGGTAGAAATCATTACGCTATAAAACACAATTAGATAAATTGTTGGATCTATTTACCAGCATTAAAATTTAAGACAATTTTTACGGCAGAGCATTTATTTACTGCAATTCTATCAAGAAGAATCTATATTATTATCTAGGGTTTCAAGCACACTCTTTTTCCAAAGAAAGTTGCAGGGGGAAACCCAAAGGATGCTTCCCCATATTCATGGATGGAACCTCTTGTAAACCCATCAGCATAGACTAGTACATCTTGCCCAAGGGAATTCAAACCAAACACCCACTAGCACAGAACTAACCAAATGCCCAGCAAAATTGGGGGCAGTTGTTTGAGCTAACCATTCAAGGCTAAAAAAAATCATTTGGAAACATCTCATCCCACCCTCGAGCACTTGAGCAAGGGTGAGATTGTCAGTACCTTGCTAGCCCCATTTGGCTCACGAAGAGCAAACATGTCACAAGCGGGAATTGAAATTGGATAAGGAGAAGAACAACTTCTCCACTTAACCACCCAAACTAGACCCAATTCACATTTGAGGCAAACGTCTTTGATAGAGACAAATGGTAAAAAAAAATTAGCCAAGTATTTGTAGGAATTCAACTTTAAGAGCGAGTGAACTTCCCTACTTGTTTCATCAACATAAGAAATCATAGTGTGAAAGGTGTCCAAAGGGTTTTTCCATGCTTTTAGGAGCAAGGCACCATATCCAAGCAGAAAGATATGATATTTTCTTAAGGGTATGTCAATTCACAACCTATTCCTTGACAATCAAGTTATAACAAGACTCATATCATATGGAGTTGTCCTATCTGAAGTTGAGAAGTGTCTTGATAATCATCAGAGTGCATCATTACTTTAGCTCTCCTTAATCTCATGTGCAAAGTTCCTTATGGAACATAAAGGATGGCATGCACATGTCGTGTTAAGCTATTCATCTTGTTTAAATACTGCTTCTCAATTGGGTTGGAAGCATAATTTCAATATAAAGGCAAATATAAATATAAATAAAATGAAGACTTAGTTTCCACTATCCACAATTTGATATCATTTCATCCTAAAAAAAATAAGGGAGAACTTATCATCTCATTGCATAAATTTGGGTTCAAACACTATCTTTTGCATCATCCATTTTATAATGTTTTCATAGGGCAATGTGAAGTAGAGTTCTATGTTAATATCATGATAAGTTATTGAACCCTAAATTATCACTCATGGATAATAATGTCGTTAGCAAATGAGATATAAAACACTTCTACAAATGACAAGTTGTTTGTTATTACTAACAAAAGGATCAGTTTAATAAGAGGTCGGGATGATGGCTTATAAATACTTCTCATTTAACTTTTTATTATTGAACTTTCAAGACTCCATGAAGAGACAACTGGAAGAAAAAAAACACTATAAAAATACTCTGCAATTAGCTTTTAAATCCATCTGTAATTCATTTACTCTTTTTATTGGACAGGGGTGGGAATTGAAAATATTTAGCAACCTTTCTTTCTAACCATGAGGGTGAAAGGACTTCAAATTCAATTTCACAATATCTTTGCTAATACTTTTCCTAGCTCAGCTTTCTTCTGTCTAACACAGATTGCTTACCATTTCTTCTTAACCGTTGGCCTAAAGAGCAGTATTCCTCAAGTAATAAGACATCCTGTTTTTTCGACAGGATTGATGCAAACTGCAGAAGAATTTAGAGTCATTTTTTCCACTAAAAGCTTTGGAATATCCTTTTTAACTGAAAATCCATTATCAATATCATCCACTTTGATTACATGACCTTCACATTTTTCCTCCATGAATTCTATATCTTTTTCAAGCCCTTTTCTATACAATAATCCTTATTTTCACTACTGTAACAATGACTCCCTCTTGGGAATGCGGTTCCTTTTTATGCTTCAGATGCAACTATTTCATTTCAACGAGTACCTATGTGCAATTCCTTCCTAAATTATGCTTTCTCCATTTTCCATTGTACATGGCTTAATGTTCTGGTGATTATCTACACTAACACTACCTACCAGTTTCCAAGCCCCCCATCATATGTGTTCTGTGTAATAACTTTTGAGTATGACAAGAAGGATAGTATCTCAATGGAATTCAGAAGAAATAAAGCATGCAGTGTGTAAAACGAAAATATCTTAGCGCCAAGGATTAGCTCATTCAGCTGAACCATCTGCCCAAGGCATGTTGCTGACAGGGAGGCAATTGGTCACAGTTTCAAATCTGATCTACTCCCTTGGGGTTACCAACTGCTATTGTGGCTGGTAGTTAAACTGCCCTCCATCCAGATATTCCAAGGAAGAGGGGGGATTCTACAAGGTTTTCCTTGGCGAAAAAATGAAAAATATATGACATGTAAAATATTCAAAAGATAAGGTCGCAGTTGATATACTCAAAAAATGCACTATCATAATCTCCTCATCAAACAACATTAAAGCAAAACTTGGTGTTGTATTGTCGATTTACATATAGAATGGAGTTGACTTTAATCTAGTGGTGCCAGGTCACAATATCAACAAGTTAATGTAAACCCAGTTCTTTTGAACAGGAACTAATTCTATACACATGATTAGATCTTGGCACCATAGGTCTCATCTGGGGTGAAGAGTAGACTTGGGATCACCATTGGATGTGCTGCTGTCATGTTTCTACAGAAGCAAGTACATTAAGCTCCATAAACCCAAAGAGCATATGGCAGCCCCGCCAATTTTTCATTAACAAGAGTTTCAAGTTTCCTTTGCCCTCAAACATTTATTACTTTATGATGTTTGGAAAAATCTAATGTTGTAGTACGATCAGTCTTAAGTGAAAAATCAAAAAGTATTAAGATGAGCATATATGTGAGAACTGAAATGAAGTATGATACAGGTGCAGAAAAGAAGAGAAGTGAGAAGTGGGCAAGAGAAAACAATCTATGCCAGGATTTGATTTGAAGGAGACCTGATGGAAGGCAACTTGGAGGAACAGATAACATAATTCGTCTAGTATGAGGAAGAGGATAAAATCACATGATGAAAGAAGTTATAGATTGCAATTGCCAAAAACATGTTCTACTCCATACGACTACACTGTCAAAGTGACATGGGGTAATCAATGTGTCCAATGATATATTTCTTTACAACCTTAATGGCAAGCATGATTCATTAGATGTAATGTTCCCATTTTTGGTTTCCCTTATGATGTGGTTAGGATGGATTTCCAGGGTTTGTGTCAGCCAGGTTACAGGAGCAAGATTACATCATCGACGGGCCCGGAGAGATTTGGGGGAGTTTTATGGGATACGACGAGGTTCACTTGCTATATTTCACCATCAGGGTCAGTTCCACACATTTTGTTCTTTGGTTCTGTTGCATTCCGACAATTCTCATAAAACAGGGTGATTTCAAGCATATTTGAATTGAATATGCTGGAGCTGTTATTTGGAGCAGATTATTTGGAGAAACACTTTAGTGTAGTAGCTTGTTGGAACCGGGATGAAGAGATATACAGGGTGGGATGATCAAAAGTGACTTTCAGTAGCCAGAGAGATCTTAGAGACAGATTTACCATTTTCCGAGATTAAAAGTGACTTAAATAAAATAAAATAAAAGGGAGAAGCTTCTAGAGTGGGAATAAAATAATAAAATAAAAGTGCTTCTAGAAGGCTGGAGAAAGATCCAACTAATATTTAAAATGAGGGTGGCAAGTCATTTGGGAGCATCTTGGATTTGGAGTACTTTCAAGTTTCTATTGAAGAGGTTTTTGGAACGTGGTTCTCAGCTTTCAGACAGCCCTAAGATGAAAACCCTTGGGTTCCTTGTGCGTGTTGGAGGAAACCCCAACTCACTAATGAAGAGATTTCATCCAGAGATCTCATTGAGCTTCATCGTCATCAGTTGGTGAGCAGATCCGGAGTAGATCTGTGGATTGGAGTGGGGATCACCCAAATCTCCAATTAGGCCATAATTTCCAGTTCAGTTTTGGGAGGTCAGGAACAGTCTTGCAGCTGTGATTTGGAGGCTGTATTGTTTATTTTGGAGCAGATTTCCATCCATTGTCAGCCATTCAGATATTTGTCAGTGTTTTAACAGGTTCTGATCTAGATTTGGCATGTAATATCATATTGCAATTAATGAAATAAGGTTGATAATTTCCTAATAAATGTTGTCTGTGCTTTTCTTGCTCATTTCTGCAAAATTGCCATGGTGTTATTTAAATTTGCAACAAAAATCAAATGTGCGAATTTTCTAAAGATTGCTGAAGTGAGATTTATCAAAAATTTTAGAAAATAAAACAAAAGAATATTACATTAGACCAGGAACAAGAGTATCCTCACACAACATATGAGAACCAGAATAGCCTGTTTGGAACAAGATTTTGATTGGGATGAACTCAAGGTAGCCTTTTTCAATTTCTGCAAAGCACCAAGTCCATAAATCCCAACTTGTCTACAAGAAGAAAATGTGCACGTGCCCTTGCACAATTGTTGCATTCTACTCATCCAATCTATGCTCCCCATACTCCCCTTAAAAACTTAACTATGATTAAGGACAAGCAACAGGCAACAACAGAGTTCAAGCGGGCCACAATACAAATAGCAGCACGCATGTTGTGTACCTATTTAGTCCAATACACACAGCATGAGTCATTAACACGTGAAGCAGTTGATCAGTTTTGGACATCCAAATTTCAGCTAGGAGTGCCATTTTTAGGGAAGATGTAGATATTCTTCTAGTTGAAGCTAAAGAAGAGGAGAGGTGCTGCCCTTCCTAGCTTAAGTAGAAAGAGGGATCTTTTGTGACCACTCTTTGGCTGGTTTTGAAAATCTTGATTTGCATAAATATTTAAACTGTAATATAACAACATATGCTGGATGAAAAAAGTTTCATTTATGGTCGATATAAAGAATTATGGATACATTAAGTGAGAACTGTTAAATGCCTCCAATCCAATAAAACTTGATCGAATTTTAGTGCAAACAAAATGCCAAACATACATCAGAAAGAAACAGAATAAAAGCCAGTAGCTTGGGGATTCAACAAGTAGAGACTTGTAAGTTCTTAAGAAAAATTGGATCATATTGTACTAACCTGAAGTGTCCGCAATGCTTCCGACGTTAATGCAGACGTCCCATGATGAGATGCAGACAAACAATCGGCCACGGCACGTCGAAGAGGCTCCGGAGGCTTCCTCTGCAAAGGTCGTTGCCTCTGCGAAGCAACCATTGCCAGTCTAGAAGGGCCAGGCTTCTGCTTAACATCTGGACTCCGGCTTGGAGTTCTAAATTTGGAAAGAGATCCCGCAAAACTATCATGGGAAGCAGCAGAAGGATTTCTCCTCTCCCGTCCCAACTCCGGATCTGAAAAGGACATAGCTCTCTACTAGCTCTCCTCCTCACGCCTCCTCTATTCTCATTATCATTCTTGCTGTCACTTCCAAATCACTCTGCATCCCTGCCTTAGTATAACATCTATAAGGGTTCTTAAACGTTTCTCTGCATCTCTAACTATATTATCTCCGAAGCATCAAAAATATAAATACAGACACTCTACAACTCTGATTGGCTCTTTTCTATGCTTTAAACATCTCTGTGCATCACTGGCTCGTGTATCTATCTATCGTTACAACAATCTTAATCTCAAGAATTTATATACAATCACTTTGCATCTAGATTTGCACATTATCGCCGCCAAAGGATTTCAAGATCAGTTTGCATCCCCTGCCTATCAATCTCTTTATCTTCGAAACATCAATCTTAAAATCGGGAATTAAAGTCAAATCACTCTGCATCTCCGATTCACACATTACCTCCGTCAAAAGCTCTAGATGTCACTCTGCATCTCCCGCTTATCTGTCTGACTTCAAAACAGGAATCTTTCAAATGTTCCCTCCCGAGTCCAGCTCCGATCAGACTGCAGCTCCATAATTATCGGCGAATCTTGAAGATCCCCCACATTCATCGCATAAATGAAATCAAATGCATAAAAAAATTAACTTCAACAAACCCTTTCGACCGGACTATGTGCAAATCCGATAAAATTCTGGAGCATACATAACAATGCTCACAACTCTACAAGACGAACGACCAACAAATGCGGAACCACGCCGTCCTTGAAAATAGTGGAGTAATCCAGGATCAAACCGGGCGAAGAATACCTCACACAAGAGATCTCGGCCTGCAGAAAACGGCCAATGTTGCACGAGCCGCAAAAGAGCGCCGCGAATGATATTTCCCGGCTCTGGTGGTCGTAGTCGGAAGCTTTGACGGAAGAATCCAGGAATTCGCTGGGAAAATGGAGGGTTTGGATGCGGAGAGTACCTGGTGCTTAGATGCGATTGGATGACGACGAAGATGATGCTGCCCTTTTTGGTGCTGCATTTTATTTATTTTTGTTTAGATGGGAGTGTGATGATGCGACCATAACATGAATGAAGGAGAGGAAATGAACTACAGATCCCCCACCCCGCGGACTCGAAATTTTACTTTATCTCGTTGTAATTTGTCAACAGAGCTGTCCGACTGTAGTGGTGAGTGCAGTCCAGCCGAGCGGAATAACCAAATTCCAAAAAGCAAAACCCCACCGAATTAAATTAATGTTTTCTTATCGTTTATTGTAACGAAAATAAATGCATTATATTGAATATATGTATGGTTGTCCTGTTTAACTTCTTTTTAAAATTCACGACTTTAGCTAAGTCCTCGTTTATACATTACAAAGCGCTATTGTCAAAGGATTTTGTTGTAATGGAAACCATCAATATAAGGTGTGGGGATGATGGGACTGGTTTTGGTTTTGAAAGTAAGGCGGGGAGAGGTGAGGTGTTTGCTACGTCAGTTGTTGTGGTTGTGACGCTCGAAAGTAATTTATCTAACGACTTTGTTTCTCAAATGGCGAAGCTATGGTAAGTTCTCGAGAATTTAAATTGGATTTGAAAAAAAAAAAAAAATTGGATTTGAAAAAAAATTAAAATGTGAAGGGACAAGAGATTAATTATATGTATATAAATTAAGTTGAATTAAATTATGTATATATAGTTTTTTTTGTTTATTTGGTTTTGGATGTTACGTTAAAGCACTTTTTGATGTGAAGTCATTAGTTTAATTTTCAGTCTTAAGAGGGGTGATATATTGGACATGATGAAGATATAGTCATGTTAAAAAAAAAAATTTAAAATTGATATATTTTCCTTTAAAATTTAAGAATATGTTTTTCATTTATATTCAACATGATGAAAAAGTTTTTTAAAAAATGATATATTTTCTTTTAAAATTCCAAAATATGTTTTTCATTTAGAGTAAAATTTTAAATGTAAAGTATGATGTATATTTGATTTTCAATCTAAAGTAGGTAATCTATATTTGATGTACTTGATTAATTAGGAATATCTAATGAGGTTTATAATATTAAGTATATTATAGAGATAATTTGAAAATTTGATGAAAGATATATATGTGTGTGTGAGAAAGATAGTTTATTGGATTAAGTTGAATTAAATATTACTTGGAAAAATAATAAAAGAGGTTTTTTTATATTTATTAAATAAAATATTAAAATTAGATGTACAATTAGTGGGCATTGGACTTTAGATTATGAATCAAAATTAAGAATAAATGCTCAAAGTAAGGTTGTCTTTTTATTTATGTTAAAAATGAAATTGTAAAATAAAATTTTAAACAAAGTTAGATTTGTTTGAAAACTAAGTTTTCCAATTAAAATTTTAAAAATGAAATTGTAAGATAAAATCTTAAATAAAATTAGATTTATGAAAATGTAATTAATTAACTAAATTAATTGTAAAACAAAGTCTTAAATGAAATTAGATTTATGAAAATGTAACTAATTTCTTTAAAAACTAAATTTTTTAACTAAAACGTGAAGATTTCCGTTAAAGAATAATAATCATTACCAATTTTGTAACAAGTGAAAAAAAAAAAAAATAATAATAATAATAATAATAATAATAATAATAATAATAATAACATGATTCAAATTCCTTTTACACATTTTATGTATCATTTCATTATGAAAAATATTGAAAATTATTGAATTCTAAAAAAAAAAAAAAAAAATTGGATTATGTAATCTATAACTTGTAAAAAAAAATTGTTTTAATCACATATGATCATGAAAATTTAAAGATTTATAAACAAACAATAATTATCAATCTTATAACAATAATATTTGTGAGTCTTGTAATAAATCTAAATCAAAAAATATAAAAAAAAAAATTAAAATTAAAATTTAAAAAATAATAATAATAATAATAATTAAGATGTATTAAATTTTGTAATTATTTTTTTTTTTATTTTTCGAAAGTATAAACAAACAATAATGCATAGTATCCAATCTTGTAACAATAATATATATTAAGAAAGTTGTATTAAATCCAACAAAAAAATTAAATGAAATTTTGAAATATATTACATTTATAATTAATTATTGAAAAAATAAGCCATCTTTTTAAAACTAGTTTTTTAATGAAAATTTAAAGATTTATAAACAAACAATCATGCATACTATTACTCTTATAACAATGATCCCTAGTATCAATCCTGTAATAAGTCCAAAGAGAAAAAAATTTGAATTTGTGATTTAAGTTTTTTATTAAACATTTTATATATGAATGAATCATGAGATATGTTACATTCAGATTTATTTGAAAAGACCTTTGGGAGTCAAGTACAAATCGAAATATTGAAAATTTGCGTGACCTAGGCATGGATCGCCGCCTTCGCTCTTTGCTCTGCGGGTTCGGCTCCGTGGAGGCGGGTGGGGGTCTCGAACCTGTCTCCCCTTGCCGGAAGCGGGGATTGCATTCAAGAAGCTCATCATTGGTTCTCACAAGAGACCAATATACGAGGCACAACAAAGTTCGTTAAAAATGCGGAGCGCATCCCAATCGTAGAGCGCCAATAGGCGGGCACGGATCCACCGGTCGATCTTGCGGACGGAGGGCTCATCGGACCCGATTTGCAAGACTCCCCGGCCCTCTCCCAAGCCTCCGTTGAAGCATGGGTGCGGTGCAAAGAAACTGAACGCCACTCGTATCTGAAGGAAAAGAATCGAGAGCCATTTTGTTGGAAAAGGATTCTATGTGTTCGTGTTTGAATTACCGGACGTAAAAACCTCATTTTCAGAAACGGTCCTTACTACATGGGGCCTCAGGGTTTTTCATGGGGCCTCAGGGTTTATACTTGAACAAATGGACCCCTCACTTTGACCCAGCCCAGGACTTTCTGTCTGATGTTCCAGTCTGGGTCTGTCTACCTCATCTCCCATTACATTGCTGGAATCAAAAATCTCTACAGGCTATCGGCAACTCGCTTGGAAGGTATATTGATCAAGCTGTTCGAAAAGATCAATACTCCTGCGCACGGATCTGTGTGGAGGTTGATCTGGAGGAAGGGTTACCAAAGGCAATCAAACTTACAGCAGTTGAATGGACGCACATCCAAGAGCTAGATTATGAGTAGTTACCCTTCAAATGCCGACACTGTCACAGCTATGGCCACTTCGCAAGACACTGCAAAAAAAAAGGAAGGAGAGGAGAGCGAGAACGCGAAAGCATAACAATGGACCACAGTGTAAAAAACAGGGGCAGCAAAACCCAAAACTAAAAGAATTCCAAAGGGAAATAACCCCGATCAAAAGGGGCAAGAACAAAAATATGGGACCTCCATCCCCACTTCGAAATCGGGAGATCAAAATGCAGAGTCCAGCAAGGCCATAGAAACTCCAGAAGCAAACAAGAACAACATCCCCACCTCGAAATCGAGATCAAAATGAAGAGTCCAGCAAGGCCATAGAAACTCTGAAAGCAAACAGGAACAACAACAATCAATCAAGATCCTCCCCTAACGGAAAGGAGGAGCGGAGCAAGGGCAAACCCCCGAAGTAGCTCCCTCTCCCTCATACGCCAATGCAGCAAGAAAGTAAGTGTATGATTCACCAAGCTCCTTAGAGGACGAGATCATAGAAAGGCCTGCCAAAAGAGCAGGAAGAAAGTCTCGCAGAGAAGTGAGGGAGGAAGAAGCGGAAAGACAAAAGACTCAAGGAAGTCAACCCACTATATAAATGTCAATTGGCAGAAACACAAGGACAAGGCCGCCAAAAGGAGGAGGCCCAACTTCCCCAAACAGTAAGTAATGAGAATCGTCTCTTGGAATTGCAGAGGGCTCGAGAACCCTATGAAAATAAAAGCGGTCAAAGATCTTATGAAAGCGGAACCTGCAGACATCCTAATGCTCCAAGAGACAAAAATTGAAGGGGAAGCCCTTCTAGAGATCAGCAAAAAGAAATGGCAGAAGAACACATGAAAAGAAATAAGCGCAAGAGGCTCCTCGAGTGGAATAGCAACCTTGTGGAAGGAAGATCACTTCAGGCTCGTCAATTCACACAACACACAACACTAGTGTTTCACAGAGCTTAAGCATATATCAAGTAAGTTAACCATTGCACTATTCAATTTATATGTACCGGTATTGTATTTTGAAAAGAAACACTGTTGGAAAACATTAAATGAGTTTTTGCAACTGAATTCTCCAAACAATATAATCATAGCTGGAGATCTAAATTTAGTAATGAATGAAAAAGAAAAGAGAGGGGGCAAGAACAACAAGACCAGATGATCCAGGTAATAGAAGACATGATACAACAATGGGATCTATTGGACTTTAAACCAAGAAAAGGGCTCTATACCTGGAAAAATAACAGGACAGGGGAAGACCATATATCCGCCAGACTGGACAGGTTCTTGGTCCAAAGCACAATGTTGATGGAACGGAAGCTTATCTCATCAGCCATCCTTCTAAATCTCACCTCGGATCATAAGCCCATCTGGCTAATGCTTGAGGAGGAAGAGAATTTGGGGCCAATCCCATTCAGATTTAGCCCATTGTGGAATGGAAAGAGCGGCTTTGAAGAGACGGTCCGAATGGCATGGAACACCTCAGTCAATGGCTCTCCCAATTGTGTATGGGAACAAAAATTAAAATTAACAAAAAAGGCACTAAAGGAATGGAGTAAACTTCCAACAAATACACCCAAAGACCAAAGAATCGAGGCAGTGCAACATTTGGAAATACTGCAAAGTGAAATGGACACAATTGATATAAACCAAACAGAATTAGAAAAGGAGCAAGTAGCCCAATGCAAAACATTCCTCTCATTCAGAAATGAAGAAGAGTATTGGAGACTAAAGTCCCGGAGTCTCTGGCTGGAAGCTGGAGATAGGAACACATCATATTTTCATCGACAATGTAGAGCTAGACTCTCCAGGAATCACATCTCAGAGATCACTTCCTCTGATGGGAGGCTCTGGAAAGGAATAGAACAGATAAAATCAGTTGCAGTATTACATTTCCATCATCTTTACAGCAAAGAGAAAGAGGACTGTGAAGAAGATAAAAAAGAATTCCTGAAGAACATTCCGGCATTGGTCACCACAGAGGACAATACAGCATTATTGAAGCAAACAAATGAAGAAGAAATCAGCAATATAATTTGGTCCATGAATCCAGACAAAGCCCCTGGGCCAGATGGGTTCACTATTCACTTCTACAAGATATGCTGGGATATAATAAAAACAGATCCAATTAGAATGATAAAAGGATTCTTGAAGAAAGAAAAAATGGGGGGTAGCACCAACTCAACATTCCTCGCTTTAATCCCGAAAGAGACAAACCCCTCCTCCTTTGATAGGTTCAGACCAATCTCTTTGTGCAATGCCTCATATAAAATTATTGCAAAACTTCTTGCAAATAGAATAAAGCCACTGCTGAGCAAACTCATATCAGATTCGCAAGGGGGTTTCGTCAATGGGAGACATATCCTGGACAATGTAATCCAAGTCCAGGAAGTCATGCATTCCAGCAATCTCAGAAAGGAGAAAGGTATGTTGATCAAGTTAGACATGGCTAATGCCTTCGACAGAGTCAAGTTGTCCTATCTATATCAAGTTCTAATCTCCTTTGGATTTGAT
Organism: Pinus albicaulis; assembly: GCA_034641835.2. Taxonomy (NCBI): domain Eukaryota; kingdom Viridiplantae; phylum Streptophyta; class Pinopsida; order Pinales; family Pinaceae; genus Pinus; species Pinus albicaulis. The sequence continues at coordinate 593,283,483 of CM076569.1, read as the reverse complement.
CAAGAGTTTGTAAATCTGATCCAAGCATGCACCAGTAGTCCATGGATAGCACCTTTGGTAAATGGGAGGCCAGCTGATTTCTTCCAAGCCACGAGGGGGTTGAGACAAGGATGTCCCCTTTCTCCTTTCCTCTACATCTTAATGGCGGACACGTTGAGCAGAAAGCTGGAGCTTGATATGATAACAGGAACAGCCCCAGGTTTAAAAATAACAAAGGACCTTAAAGCAATAAACCATGCACTGTTCGCGGATGACTCCCTCATGCTGGGTGGAGCTTCATCTAGAATAGGCTCTGCATTCAAAAATACTCTTCAAGCATATTGCAAAGCATCTGGAGCTCTAATCTGTGAAAGGAAAAGTGCAGTTTATAGCTGGAATACAGAGGAGGAAGAAACTCAAAACATAGCAAACAACTTGGGGTTTAATGGATACGCAAAATGGGAAAAAATCAACTATCTTGGATTGCCACTAACACTGGGCACAAACAGAGTCAATCTATTGGAAGGAGTAATTACAAAAATCAGAGGCAAAATCGCTGCATGGGGTGGCCAATGGCTAACTCATGGAGGCAAATTAACCCTTATAAAATCAGTGTTGTCATCTATGCCAATTTATCAAGCGTCATACCTGATGGCTCCCAAGTTGATTTCAAGACAGATTAATAAAATCATTAGGGATTTTCTGTGGCAAGGAGGCAAAGGAAACCAGAGAAAATTTCATTTGGTGAAATGCGAGATAGCAAAGCAAACTTTGAAGGAAGGAGGCCTTCAAATTCGAGATCCGGACTCTGCCAACGTATCCCTGGGATGCAAAATACTCTAGAAACTCCACAGCGACCCCAATCATCCCGTTAGCACAGCTCTGAGGCATAAATACCTACCAAATGCAAATCTAAGAAACTTGCAGATCGCAAACAGCAAAAAGAGCTTGTTGTTATGGCAGTTATGTATTAAAGGGCAGCGTTTTTTCACCTGGAATTTATATCATATCCCAGGGAACGGGAAACGCGTCAAGCTGCTAACTGATAGTATAATGGGACATCCGCCATTAGCCACACAAGACAGCCTGCGTGAGATATGTGCATATTTAGAAAACAAAGGGGACAAGACGCTCTATGATATCTCAAAGTGGAACGAGTCTGGGCTCTGGATTGATTGGGAATTCAGAGATATCCCAGCTCACCTAATGCAGGAATCAAAAATGCTCAAACAGGAACTTCGTGAAGCTGCCTCGGTGCATAAATCAGAAAAGGATAAATGGGGATGGGGACCTACAGGAGCATACACCTCAACCAAAGGATATGAATTGATGCAAACACACAGAGACCGAATTCATCCAGCAAAATTTTGGAAAGAGGTATGGCATCCAATGGCGTTGCCCAAGGTAAACTTCTTCTTCTGGACTCTAATGCATAGAAAGATCCCGACCGGTGAAAACCTTATGAAAAGAAACATTGCAGGTCCGCATAGGTGCACACTTTGCAAAGAAGCCATGGAAACCATGGATCATTTATTTGTTGAATGTCCATATGCAAACAGAGTCTGGACCCACACTCTTCAAGGATTAAAGGCTATAATCCCCACTAAAACTTCAGTTGTGGACTTATTCCTCTCATGGAAAGAGCGATACCCGTCGCTCTCCCTAAACTCATCATGGGCCAGAATCTGGATCACTCTCCCCAAGCTAGTGTGTTGGAAGCTATGGCTAGCTAGAAATGAGCAGATATTTAACAATGTAACTTGGACCCCCAACATGGTAGCAGCAAAAGCAAAAGGACTCCTAGAAATTTTGAATTCTCAGAAAATCAAAGAGGACAATTCGATGCAGCAAGAGGAAAAGAATTGGCTTGGCATTCAAGCATTCATCCAACGGATACACAACACAAAAAAACCCCTCAGAAATCCTGAGTGGAGGCTAAGAGAAAAGGATGAAGCTTTTCAGAATTGGTGGAGGAAGCAAGGAATAACAACAAATTTTTTTGATGGTGCCTCTAAAGGCAACCCTGGGATAGCAGGAGCTGCAGGACTCATATACTCTTCTGATGGAGGCATCATAGAAACCTTCAGTTGGGGTCTAGGAAAACGAACTAACAATCAAGCAGAAATCCTTATCCTGTTAAAAGTTTGCCAAATAGCCAAAGAAAGAGGACATCGGAAGCTGCAAGCATTCAGAGACTCAGAAATCCTGATCAAAATAATACATACGCAAGACCAATTCAATGAAGTTGGTTTAAACAAGAATCTGCAAAGGTTGAGATACCTCCTCCAAGACTTCACTTCCTTCAAATGCTATCACATTCTCATAGAATCAAACAAAGAGGCAGACTTCTATGCCAACAAAGGCTGCCTCTTGGCCCAAGGAGATCTAAGCACAAATGGCGGAGATCCAGAAACAATCTGTATTCCATGAAATTCGAAAATTGCTGGAAACAGAAAATGTAAAAGATTTGCACTGAAAGATGTAAGGCTATGGCCTTTCGGAGTTCCCTACTAATAAAATCCATACCCATTTCGGAACACATATATAAATTGAAACGGGTATGAATTTTATTAGTAGGGAACTCCGAATGGCCGTAGCCTTACATCTTTCAGTGCAATTCTTTTACATTTTCTATTTCTAGAAATTTTCGAATTTCATGGTATACAGATTGTTTCTGGATCTTCGCCATTTGTGCTTAGATCTCCTTGGGCCAAGAGGCAACCTTTGTTGGCATAGAAGTCTGCCTCTTTGTTTGATTCTCTAAGAATGTGATAGCATTTGAAGGAAGTGAAGTCTTGGAGGAGGTATCTCAGCCTTTGCAGATTCTAGTTTAAATCAACTTCATTGAATTGGCCTTGCGTATGTATTATTTTGATTAGGATTTCTGAGTCTTTGAATGCTTGCAGCTTCCGATGTCCTCTTTCTTTGGCTAATCCGAAAACAATTTGTATACCATGAAATTTGAAAATTGTTGGAAACAGAAAATGTAAAAGAATTGCACTGAAAGATGTAAGGCTACGGCCATTCAGAGTGCTCTACTAATAAAATTCATACCCGTTTCAGTTAAAAAAAAATAAATCGTGAGATATGTTAAAATTTATAATTATTATTATTATTTTTTTAATTTAATAATTTTTTAAAAATCAATTTCTCTAACAATAATAAAAATATAAATATTTATAGACAAATAATAATACATACTAATAATGTTGTAGTAAATCTCTCGTAATTAAGATCCATCATCAGGATGAGGAAATAGAAGCTTTGTGTGTGTAATTAACTTAGTTACAAATGCAGATGAAAGCAAATGTAAATAAAAGATTTGCAAATAATGCACCTAGCCAACTTCTTGGAAATCTGTTGATCGGTTGAGATAGATGATTACTCTCCCCATTCAGATGATTACTCTTCCCATTGATTATGAATTCCCTCTGTAAATTTGATTTTTTGTTAGATCAATATTGCAAATTGGATTACTCTCCCCATTGAGATGATTACTCTTCCCATTGATTATGAATTCCCTCTGTAAATTTGATTTTTTGTTAGATCAATATTGCAAATTGTATGTCTCGATCTTTTTGTGTATGTCGATGATTTGTAACTTTAGGCTTTTAGTTTGAAATTTTGGCACCTCTTTCAAGTTCTTCTTATGTCTCTTGATCTTTTTGTGTATATGTCAATGATTTGTAACCTTAAGTTTTCAGTTTGAAATTTTGGCACCTCTCTCAAGTTCTTCTTTGAAGAAACAGAGGTGTAAAAAAAATAATGTATTTATCTCTCAAATATTTTGTTACTAGAGGAAGTGGACTTAATAAAACCACTACTTGTGTTTAATATATATATACAAAAAAATAAATTATTACATAAGTTGATCATGAAATTATTTGAATTTCTTTAAAATATATTTAACATTAATTTCATCTATGAGAATTTATTTTATTCTTTTAAACAAAGTAAATACAAAATACACAATAGTGTTATAATGGTTTTGAAATTTATTTTATATTATTAATTTAATAGTGATTTTGAAATTTATTTTATATTATTAATTTGATATTGTTTTTTTTAACAATAATGGGTATTTTTATATTAGAAGAAGATCTAGGAAGGAGCTACACAAATGAAAGTTACAACACTTATAAGAGTCATTGATATCTGCTTCTTACAAGATATGCACTCTTAGAGCCCTGGAGGTGAAGATGACACAAAATTGTCCACCCATAAAGATAAATAAGCTATATATATATTCAAAAAAATTATTACATAAGTTGATCATGAAATTATTTGAATTTCATTAAAATATATTTAACATTAAAATCATTTATGAAAAATTATTTTTTGAGAATAAAGTAAATACAAAGTACACTGGTGTTATAATGGTTTTGAAATTTATTTTATATTATTAATTTAATTGTGATTTTGAAATTCATTTTATATTATTAATTTGATATTATTTTTTTAAAAACAATAATGGGTATTTTTATATTAGATGAAGATCTAGCAAGGAGCCACACAAATGAAAGTTACAACACTTAGAAGAGTCATTGATCTCTGCCTCTTATAAAATAAATTCAAAATTGGGGCAAAGATACAACAATGTATTCTACATAAAATTATATGCACTCTTAGAGACCTGCCAAGTGAAGATGGCACAAAATTGTCCACCCATACAGATAAATAAGCAAAATCTCTCTCTCTCTCTCTCTCTCTCTCTCTCTATATATATATATATATATATATTCAAAAAAATTATTACATAAGTTGATCATGAAATTATTTGAATTTCATTAAAATATACTTAACATTAAAATTATCCATGAGAATTTATCTTTTTGAGAACAAGGTAAATACAAAGTACACTATTGTTATAATGGTTTTGAAATTTATTTTATATTATTAATTTAATAGTGATTTTGAAATTCATTTTATATTATTAATTTGATATTGTTTTTTTAAAAAGCAATGGTTATTTTTATATTAGATGAAGATCTAGCAAGGAGGTACATAAATGAAAGTTACAGCACTTAGAAGAATCATTGATCTCTGCCTCTTACAAGAGAGATTCAAAATTGGTACAAAGATGCAACAATGTATTCTACATAAAATTATATGCACTCTTAGAGACTTACAGGTGAAGATGGCACAAAATTGCCCACCCATAAAGATAAATAAGCAATACAACACGTAAAAATAGAGTAAATCTCAAGAGTGATTTCCTTATAACTAGAGGCAATTGAATCTCTTCTATGTGGACTTTGTGGAGAAATCATTAGTCCTTTCTTTATATGTTTGTTCCTCTTTTTCTTCTTCTTTGGAGGCCATTTTATCACTGAGTGGAAAATGTTGTCTTTAATTGTTGAGTCATACTCTTTCACTGAAGTGCTTTGGATTTTCCTTTCTAAATTTGAAACTAAAAATTGTCTGTGTGCAGAGCTACCATTGCTCACTAGGTTGAATTGGGAGTGCTTTAAAGGGGATTTAAGAAGTTGTTTCCGCAAAGAAACTTGGACTCTAGCCATGTAAAACTTTGCATACTGAAAATTGAGATTGTTCATTGTTTGTGTTGAGGGGTGCACACTATGGATATGTTTGATGAATTTGAATCTATATCTTGTGGATTCCTTTAGAGGAGGGGATGGGTGCCCCTGCCCAATGGGGTCAAACAAGGCAACATTTCCTCGAGAGAGAAATAACATAACAGAAAACTTGTTCCTACTAGCTAGTTATCTAATCATTTTTTGTTGTACGTTGGTGAATAAGAGTTTATGGGCGAGTCTTCTCTACAGTTGGCTCACCGGTTTTTCTGTCAAGAAATATAATAGTAATGTTGTTAACTTCTATCTCTAGGACAAGCAACCTGATAATTCCACTAGAGAGCATATGCAATTGTAACCTTTACAAATAGATCGCGGACACCATATCGACTATCAATAGAATTTAACACTTTACTCAATCGCTTATAATTTACAACCTTTCCATTATCATCCTCGAATGCATATTACACAATCCTTGTTGGAAGAACGTATACACCCTCACAAATCAAGCCTTTAAATTCTTGATATGGTTCCATTGTTTGTTCCTCTTTGTCTTCGTTTTTTGAGACCGTCTTGTCATTAAGTGGAAAATGTTGTCTTTAATTGTTGAGCCATACTCTTTGGTTGTGGTGCTCTGGATTTTCCTTTCTAAGTTTGAAACTGAAAGGTATGTGTGTGTAGAGATACCATTGCTCACTAGTTTTAATTCAGAGTGCTTTAATGGAGATCTCAGAATCTTTGCTGCAAAGAGGCTTGGATTTTGGCCATGTAAAACTTTGTATATTGAAAATTGTGATTGTTTTAAGTTTGTGCTAAGGGGTGCACACTTTGGATAAGTCTGATGAAGTTGAATCTGTGCACCATTATGGATGGTATTCAATGTTTATTTGATCCTTGATTCGGATGGTTCCCTGACTTAACAAAGCACATTCATTATCCTTTCTATCAACTATTTGATTTATTTCCCTCAAGACATGATATCCATCTAATATCTTGAACATTTTTTTGTAGCCACTATTCTCTTCCATATCAAACTTGAATCTTCATCCATAAAGTCAATATTAAAATGTTGAATTACTCATTTTAAATCCCCCATGACAATGGCTTCCTTGATACCATTCTCAAAGAGCAGTTGTAATCCATTCCACGAAGCTAAGGCCTATGCACTATTGTTGGTGTTTTGGCCTAGACCTAGGAAAAGGTCAAGAAAGTTCTTCCTAGAGGATTTTTAATCATGCCTCCTGCTCCTAATGGAATAGGGTTTCCTTTGGAAACCCCATCAAAAGAAATAATAAAACTTCTTTTTTATCTTTCCAATTTTTCCAAATCGTCTTGATTTAGTCTTAGTTCCCATGTAAGAGAGATATTTGGTTTGTATCTACCTTTGTTGGCATTACTCCCAAATTTGACCCCTCAAAGCCATAAAAGCTCCCTTGTGCTAAGGTTCTTCTCTCAATTATTTGGTAATCCCACTGAAGACAAGACTTCAAATAAAAGAGTTTTTGCTTTTGTAGTAGAGAGAGTAGTTGGAAGCAAATCATTACTAAAGATGGCTTTATTTCTTACCAACCATATTCTCTAGAAGTTGTATTCTAGAAGGGCCCTAACTGCTCTTTTGGTGTCTCTTTCCTTGTTAGATTAAATGGAAGTCTAGATTCCATGTCTTAAACATGGAGGTATAATCTTTGGGAATGCCAATGAATATTTGCAACTCTTCCAGAGCTGACTCTCGAGTTTTTTTTGTGTAATCGTATTCCTTTAATAGATAAGCAATGTTCTCTTATGAGTTTTGGCATAGTGCGCATCTCGAGGGGCCCTTTATATTTATCTTTCTAAGGCTTTCAAATGTTAAGTTTTTTCCTTGCACCAAAAACCAATAGAAAACATTAACCTTGGGTATTCCATATTTGTGTCATATTGTGTTCCAAATGTTTACTCTTGCTCCTTCTAATGTTTCTTTTTGAAATGTTGATGAGATGCATGCTTTACTTCCAAGTAGCCCTTGATTGTTTTCCCTCAAGAGACTTGAATTTCCTTTATCTTGTTTTTCATTTCTCTCGATTTAGCATGTTTATGGATATATTGTGTGTTCTTGTCTCTCGATTTTAACCAGAGCTTTCTTGATTTTAACCTCTACTTCTCTTCTTCCCTCCTATTAATGCTCTGAATTTTAATTGTGAGCTCTTTTTCAAGAGCTATATGATCCTCTTCAACCAATTTTCTTTCCATTCGCAAATAGGGGATCTATAGTTGGGATTTTAAGTCTGGTTTTTCTTGGTTTAGTTGAGCATAGTAGTATTTTGCCCATTATTTCAAATCTTTTTTCAACATTTTGAGTTTTGATTCTAACACAAATGATGGTGACCCTTCAACATAATTACCCATTGTTTTTGTATTATTTCTACTGCTTGTTCATCTTCTAACCATAACGGGTTGAATCTAAAGGGGATTGGGCCCATATTCTCTTTCTCCGTGAGAGCTAAAGAGATGGGATTATTTTCTGAAACCCAATTTTGAATTATATCAGAGCTTATGTCTAGATCTTCCAATATTAAGTTTCCTGGTAATAAGAATCTATCAAGTCTGGATTCAATGTAATGTTTTCTTATTCTTATGTTGGACCAAGTATATAAGCCTTTCTTTGGCACTATATCCATTAAGTCCCCCAATCATCAAATCCTCCATGTTCTCCCTGTAAGGGTCCCTGATTAAGCTACCTCCCTTTTTCTCCTTGGGATAGATTGTTGTGTTAAAATCACCTCCTATTATAACTTCTTAATAAGTGTTTGTACCTCTCTTGTTGCCTATTGTATTTCGAAAATTCGCCTTCTCTGCATATAGATTTGGAGAATACACATTGTAGTTTACATAGATCTTACTAGTGGACAAACCTTTCAAAATTATTTCAATCCAAAACTAATTAATTATTGTTTCCAACTTGTTGACGGGAAAAAAAGTGCCAGGCCAACAGTAGGGGATCTCCTCGGTATAAAGTCCCAACTAGACTCTAGACCGTTTGTGATAGGGATCTCGTCCGGAGTGTGGGTCCGGCTACCGCTGAATACGCCTTTTCACGGACGGAAGATGTGCCTTGCAGACTTGATGATACACAGTTATTCGAATGATACGAAACAAATGGTTGATGAGTTCTCTTGTAAATGAAACATTATAAATAGCAAAGCAAGTTTCGAAGCATGCAGCCAAAGAAAATGTTGTCGGCAACACATCATTAGGGTCATGCTCATAAAAGCTGCTTGACCACAAAAGAAACAGTTCTCTATGGTCGAAACACCCTTCAATTCCTTAAGCATTTTCCGAAAGATGGAGTGACATTAATAACGAAGTCATTAAATATCTCTTAATGAAATATTCACATACCATTAACACATCAAGAAAGCTTCAACGCACAAATGACATATGAATAGAAAACACAGACTAGTCAGTTATAAAAGATAGCATATACATAAGACATAATATTCATAATGCTAGCACACATAAGTCCGCATTCGATCCAGTAGTGGAATCAAAACATTCATTTGTATTCATTCTCGGAAACATGCATTCAATGTAATACAATTATCTCTTCTCCTTTTGGAGTCCCGAAAAAAGGTCCTTTACATTGTCCCTGGAGGGAGTACTTATAGAAAAAACGGTGACCTTTGGGCAACCCCGTCCTTTCAACTTCTTGACTGTTGGCATGGTCTGTGACCCAAGTGATGTTGCGACCTATGACTGGACCTCATTTGTGACCTGCGACTTGCGGTGGTCGTTGCATGACTTGCGACTTTTGTGTAACTGTTCCTTTTTAAGGTAGCAACTTTGTGATGGAAAGTTCTGGAACTTCTACATGTTGATGTTCCTTGAAATAAGTTTTCCAGGCCCTATATTCTGCAGCCACTAGAGTGACTTGAGGTGTGTCCTCCCTTAATCTGTGAAAACATTCAAGAGCGCCCGAAACCAAAGTGCGCTTCTTCACGGAGATTTGATTGGAAAGGGAAGCTAGCTTGGTGTAGATTCAGACTGGTGCGATGATGAACTAATCAATGTTCTCCTTTGAGGTCGGAATATCTTTGGAAGCAGTTGCTTGCCTGATGAGCTCCAGGAATGCTTGGATGTCTTGGGCTACTTCTTCCCTTGTCTTTTGTGTGTCCAATCACCCTAAGGAAGGGATGTGATGTACTCCCGCCATCGAATCGATGCCACTGATGAGATGTTCATAGCCGGACATCACTTTCTCCACATCCTTTACGAGCTTATCCTTGGATTGTACCTTCATTCGTATCTATACTTTGTCGTTCTGTGTGCAAATCCAATCTTTCCTAGGTAAGGTGCAGGGAGCTTGTGGGTACCTTTCGGACCATTCAAGCATATTGTCTAGTGTCACAGCGGCTTCCTTTAGTTGTGCGGTCTTCTTCTTAGTCTTTGCCTGAGCATCAGTAGCGGGGACACTGTTTGTTTGATGGCGAACATTTATTCATAAACTTGTTTCATGGGGGTTTCCAGAGTGACCAACTCCCCTTGGATAGCAGTTGGTAACCCATTGGCTTGAGTAGTCGTGAATCAGAGCCTCTGATTTTCTGCCTCGAGTGCCTCCCTTTCCTGAGTTGCCCGCTGCTCGGTGGCCTGGAGTCTATTTTGCAGGGACAAGATCTCCCTGCTCATTTTGCTAACATTTTCCTCCATAGCTGCTGCGAAAGCAGTCCCAGCTAATGTTATCATGATTGGATTAGTCCTAGTATCCAGGACTATGTATTTCTAAGTTGTCACTACGAGGGGCTTGATTGGATTCCGAGCGAGGCACTTTCTTCTGTCATGCTTGATCTTATGTGTGAACTGGTCGTATGATAGCCTCTTCAAGTCCAATACATCATCTTGTTATTCTAGGACACCCAATTTTGAGAGCGAGAGATGCATGCTCGTCATGGGAGTTGTCGGGGGTACCTCAATATGAGGCAGCTGGTGTCTTTCTTCCCTCTGCTCCCTTGGAAGAGCCTTCCTGTGATTTCTGACTTTCTTCTTCCTTTCTCCTCCTTTCAGCCTCTTCTTTATCCTGTTCTTCCTTTAACCTGCACTCGGCCTCCTTCTCATGTCGTTCCTTTTCTACTTCCTTCCCTTTGCGCTCTTCTTCCTCCTTCCTTTTGCGTTCTTCCTCCTCCTCCTTTTTGCGTTCTTCTACCTGCTTTTTCTTTCATTCCTCTTTCTACTGTTTCTTTTGCTGCTCTTCAGCCTACTGTCGTGCCAAGGCATTTTGGGTCTTTCCGAGTTCTGCCTCTCTCATTTTCTTCTCAGTCTCCTACTGTGCTTTAGCCTCTTCATCTCTCATTTCCTGTAGTTCTTTAGAAAGACCACTACCTGTAGTATTCTTTTGTTTTTTTGGCTTTAGAAGACGAAGCTCCTCCTACCAGATCCTTCCTTTTCAGCATGTCTATCCTCTCTTTTATAGTTTGGTCGTCCTGACCGTCTTGATCTTCACTCAGGTCGACTGATTCTTCCGGAGAGGTTCCCCTGTCTTTGATGTACCAATTTCTAACTTGCTCCTCAACTGGGCATTCTGTGTGCTAGTACTTCCAATTGAACATGGCTTGTTTGCAGTGTGTAGGGACGATAAATTCAGGATCATATGATCTATGGGTGAAGGTTACGAAATGAAATCCTTTAATTTCCTCTGCCTCGACTTCTACTTCCTTGAAATATTTAATGGTATATGCGCCAATCGTAAGTGGGAGGGTAGGCCATGGCTTCTTCTTACCTTTGCTGAGGACCTTGGAGAATCTGCTCAACATCTGGTAGCACACCTTTTGTGGCAATAGTTTATCGGTGACGTATCTGGGTAATGTGTGAGGCGCCCTAAATGATCCGAAGACCTTGATAAAGGTACTATATGTGATAGGAAACCAATTAGCCACCTGAGCCACTATTTCCATAGTCTGCCTGGACATGCAAGAGGCATCTCTACCAAAGAGCTTTTTGTAGAGCGCGGGGATGAAATTTTTTGAAATAGATTATATATCTTGCTTGTATCTGGAAGCCCATAATACATTCAAGTCTTTGTGAATGGGTTCACCGTGCTTCGCATCCCAGTTATGCGACCACCCTTCAAAGTGACATCTTGCGCACACTACATCCAACAGGTAAGAGGTCATGTAGAACTATGACGTACATCCTTCTTCTGGTGCCTGTGCTGCTAATATGTTTGTTCTGAGAGCCGACACTACCAGGTAACCCCAGTTGAACCGAGTGTCGTAGGATGTGATTGCGTACATGAGAGGGACCCAGGCCTTGGAGTCAACTTTCTGAAGGATCCATTCAATGACTTCTGTTCATGGGAATATTGGCGGATGAGTGCCCACATAATGAAGTTTGGATATTTTAACCTGAATATAAACTTGCCGGTCTGCGAAATCTTCTGGGAATTCCAGCTTCGTGAATTCCTGATATACTTGGTACCAAGACATCCTATCTCCTTTTGCAAAGATACAGGTGGTGTCTCCAAAGATAGGGGGTGGGGAAGGAGGCATGTCCTCTCTTGATATTTCTATTTCGTGGCTTTTGTTTCTCTTCTGAACTGCTGGAGGCCCCATATCGCTTGAGGCCGAAGAGATGGAAACACACTCGAGCTCAGCTTTGATATCAGCTAACATGTTCAAGAAACAATCCCATGATAAGACGGATGACATGATAACAAAGATGACAGGATTTCCTAGACCTCTAAATGTTTTGACTGCTTAGGCTAGGTCACTACGACCTCTGTCGGTTGCTCTTGGTGATACTGAGGAAGTTTGCGACTCAGCGACCTTGGAACTAGGTTGCAAGGTTGCTAGGTCACATTATCGTGAAGTTTCCAAAAACTGCGACCCTGCGACTAGGTCGCACTGGCATGAAGTTCCGAAAACTGCAACCCTGCGACCTAGCGACTTGCGACTAGGTCGCACTGGCATGAAGTTCCGAAAACTGCAACCCTGCGACCTAGCGATTTGCGACTAGGTCGCAAAGTCACGAATTGAGTGGTTAATCAATGATCAGCGGCCTAGCGACTCCGCGACTTAGTGACCAAGTCGTGAGGTAGCTAGATCGCAGGGTCGCATTATGGCTTTCTGAGAAAAATTGGAGTGATCGCGACCCATAGGGAATGAAGTGCGAGGAGGGAAAAAACTCCAAGGGAGATGGGAAAATCAAAGTTGAGGGCCCTCTCAAACAGTCAAGAAGGGGGGTTTGAAGAAAACTGAGGCCAAGCAAGTCTCAGAGGAGGAGGTAGAATGGGATGGGCATGAGAGGGTTAAAAACCCTAATTAGAGAGTTGGTGAGGACTTGGTTTGCAAATAAATGAAGCCAAGGGGAATTAATAGGCTAGGGTAGGGGCAGGTGAGGCAACATCTAAGAAAAGCAGGAAACAACAAGAGGATTAGGCAACTTACCAGGAAAAAACGCGATCCAGTTGGCTTGTTAGAGGTGTTATTTTCTCCGTCGCACAGGTCGAATGCGACCTACGCGACCCTTTTATTTATAAAGGGGTCGCATATGCAATCATTTAATGCAAGTTGCTAAGTCAAAAATAGGGGCCGGTTGAGGAAGGATGCGGCCTTGTGACCTTGCGACCTTGCAACCCTGCGACTAGGTCGCATGGTCGCACAGTTGCAAATGTGAAAAATTAGACCAGGATGCGACCTTGTGACCTTGCAACCCTGTGACCTGGAGGTCGCTAGGTCGCATAGTCACAAGGGTGAATATTTTATCGGTTTTGCGACTCTGTGACTAGTTTCAAATAAAAACAAGTCATGAACCAACCTTTGAAGGTAGGATGCTTGAAAAGGGACTTTCTCAAGGCTCACGGCTGAGGATGCATCAGACTTACCTTTATTGGAGAGATCAGGGGCTCTGAAATTTTAAGATGGGACTAAATTTTGGAGGGTGTTGTAGCGGCTACAACAAATGGTGATTCACTGGTAGAACCCATAATCTCTACCGGTGCTTCATCTTGAGGGGGGAGGGGGGCATATCAAGTTGTTCCTTTCACCCCATGGGTGCCACTACTTTCATCTCTGGCCCTTGCGCATTTGCTCCACCTATTTGCATTGTGTGGGACACTGGTTCACCGTGCTTTTATTTCTGGAGACCGGACGAAAGGGGTCAGAGTAACCTCATGGGCCTCAAGGATTCGGTATAGTTATTTGGTCCCCTTGTGTTGCTCCACTACCATCGTACATGGTGGTCCCTAGGAGTCACAGAGGTTACTCCACTACCAGCGAGCCTGGTCAGTACCCTGGTAGAGTCGTCGCATCACCTCTTTGCGCAAGAAGCCTTTCTCAATCCTTTACCCTTTATTTCATGTGCTAATAGCACTTATGTGAATGTGCTTGAGGCACTTATTTTGAATGTTATCAAGGCACTTATTTGAATGTGGCAAGTATTTCTAGGGCAGACGAGGGACCCCAACTTATATTACTTACAAGAGAGGTTGCTCTCGGTTTGCATATAGGGACCTTTTTAGTTTTCCTGAATATCCTTTTGTTGCCTGATGTTGGCCATGTTCCCCTTCCGTCTAGCGACCTATTTCACTGAAGCTTCCTCTCGTAAAACAGTCCCTCAAGTTAGCGTACAGGGTGAGTTACTTACGCTTGGGTCCTGGGACTCGGTCGTGTTTTCCCCATGGGGCGTCTATCACAGGAAAGCTTGGGCCATTTTGGGTTCTAGGGCCGATTCTTCACCAGCAGAGATTCTGGTACAGCCTGCCAATCGAGTAACTACTACGTCTATCCCTAAATTTGAGGTGTTAGGGGAACGGATTTCCGAGATTGAAACACACAAAACAGACGAAAAACAAGAGCGGTAAGCAAAGGAAAAGGACTATGGTACAGAGCATGGTGATGGCCTCTAGGGCTGTCAGGTGAAATAGTGCTTGAGGTTGTGCCCATTTACCGGGAGGACCTCGATCCTCCCTTCTAAGGTCTGGAGTCTATATGTGTGGGAACCGACCTTTCTTTTCACCTGGAAGGGACCTGTCCACAGGGCTTGGAATTTGGTGTGTTTCCCCTTATCTTCATGAGCTTTGTCCAACTTGAGGAGGAGATCACCAACCTCAAAAACCTTGTTTCCGGCGGATTTTTTATCGAACCATCATTTTATTCGGCTCTGGTGGATGGAAAATTTTTCCCAAGCGTTTAGCCTTTCCTCCTCCAGTTTCAACAATGTGTCTATACGAGCTTGTAAGGAAGGACATGGGGTACCATGTGTTTCTTGTCACAACTGAAGGGCCGAGAGAGACAAGTTAGGAGGGAGGATTGCTTCTTTTCCATAGACTAAAAAAATGGGGAGGTGCCCAAGGATGGTTTGTGTGTGACCCGATCAGCTTAGAGGGCATCATGGAGGGCGTTGTGCCAGTTTCGGTGGTGGGAAAGAAAAGTCCTTTTGATGATACGAATGAGTTTTTATTGGTTGACTCAGTTAACCCATCTCCTTTGGGGTCGTAGTTGGAAGAATGTTTGAGCACTATACCATTTTCTAAAGCAAATTCATATAACTTGAATGACGAAAAATAAGTAGCATTATCAAAAACAAGGGAGGTTGGAACGCCAAACCTAGTCATGATGTGCTGAGTGATGAAATCTATTACCTCTTGATCATCGATTTGACACAACGGTATTGCTTCAACCCACCTTGTGAGGTAGTTCATGGATGTAAGGATATATCGATGCTGGAGGAATGTGGAAAAATGTCCCCGATCACGTCGAGTCCCCACTGCTGAAATGACTCTTCCACTGTGACGGACTGTAATGGGGCGGATGATCGTGACTCCCTGTTGGAAAAAAATTGACATGACAGGGATCTTTGAACATAGGCGTGTACATCCTTGAACAGAGTGGGCTAATAAAAATTAGTACGCATAATTTTGTGAGCTGTGGCATCCCCTGCGTAGAGTCCACCGACTGAGCCATCATGCAGTTCCTTCAGGACCTGTTGAGCCTCATTATTTTCTAAGTAGTGTAGCAGGACTCCACTGTGGTGCTTGCGGAACAACTTACCTTGCACTAGCTAGTAGGATGCAGCCTTTAGCCTTATTTCAGATTTCTGCTGGGTGGTTAAGGTGGGTTACATAATACCACGGCCAAGATATTGTTGGAGATCAACGTAACAAGACGGGGTGTTTTGCTAAGGTGTATTTTCAGCTTGGTACATGTCTATTTCGTGATCCCAACATTCCTCTTCGTTGCCCCACAGGTCTGCGGCTTCAACAGCCATCCGGCATAGCCCTTGCCCCTTGATAGTATGTGCATGCTTGAATTCCAAGTCATACTCTTGAAGGCATGTCATCCAGTTGCCTCGTCTCTCACCCAACTCTTGCTACACAAATAGTGTGAGAACCGCTGGGTGAGGTACAAACACTGTGACGTGATTCTTCAGAATATATGGCATGAAATGTTTGACTACCTTATATACTGTGTAAGCCTGCTTGTCAATATCCAAATAATTTAGCTCGGCACCTTGCAACCCTACGCTCGTGAATGATATGAGCCGCTCGTCATTCTTGCCGTCTTTTTGAGTGAGGATGGCCGCGAGAGATGAGTATGAGGCGAAGGCATACAAGATAAAGCCTTTGCTGAAATCCGAGCTATGAAGGGCTGGTGCTTCTGTAATGGCATGTTTGATATTATCAAACGCTTCTTTCTCAGGAGAATTCCATTTAAAATTTGTGTTCTTCTTGATCGTACCTTGCAGAGGTTTCACAATTGGGCGAAGTCCAATATGAACTTTCATAGGAAGTTGATTTTTCGAGAAACGACGGCATGGCCTTTTTACTACTCGGGGGAGGAATCTGGGCGATGGCTTTTGTGCGTTCCGAGTCCACCACTATGCCGTCTCGGGTTATGATGTGGCCCAACAGACTTCCTTCAGAGACTGCGAAGATGCTCTTCTTGGGGTTAAGTGAGATCTCGTATTTTTGGCACCTTTCGAAAATATGCTTGAGGTGGTGTAAGTGGTCACACTTGCATTTGGAAAATACGGTGACGTCGTCAAGGCAAACCACCACACTTTGCCCCACTAGACCGCGAAAGGCAATGTCCATGGCCCTCTGGAAGGTTGCCCTAGCATTGATCAAGCCAAAGGGCATGCGTCTGAATGCGAACGTTCCCCATTTGGTCCTAAATGTGGTTTTCAGACGATCAGGCTCAGAGACTATTACTTGGTTGTAACCTGAGAAACCATCCAGAAATGAGAACATTTCTGACCCGGAATTGGTTGATGGATCTGCTCCATGGGCGGCACCAGGTAGTTGTCCTTGCCTGATGATCGGTTCAAATTTAAGAAGTCCACGCATAAACGAATCTCACCATAATTTTTACGAACTGGAACCAAGTTTGACACCCAGGTTGAATGTTAGACTTTGAAGATGATGCAAGCGTCTAGGAGTTTCTTCAGTTCCTTTTAGATCATCGGCACCAAAGTAGGGTGTACCTTCCTTAGCTTCTGCTGGAAAAGTTTAACTCCTTCCTTCATTGGCATTACGTGCAGGATGATTCGCGTGTCATAAGTTCGTAGCTCATCATACGTCTAGGTGAAAAAATCTCGGTATTTCTTGAATAATTCAGTAAAGGATTGCCTCTCCTGAGGGGTGCATTTTGTACCGAGGTTGATGAATTTTGGTTCTGTTTCCGTCCCGAGATTTACTTGCTAGTGCAGTAGGGTGGAACTCTGCACTTTTGTGTTGGGAGGCCCTCGAAAACGGTTTTGTAGGTTAAATAGATTTTCAAGGAACATGACCCCTTTCGGTATGGGATTCCCCTTGTGCTACTCTCTTTCCTTTTGCAAGGCCAAGTCATGATATTCTTCTTCGATCACGGTGTTCTTGAACACGTCCGCATTAAGCATGAAATCCAGTACCTGTTGATCATCATTAAAAACATGCAGATTAGTTACATTGTCCAGCATGACAAGATTATAAACAATTTCAATAGAGAACCCATCCCTTAATGGGTTAAATCTAGCAGCAACATTGGCCAGTGTATCGGCTGCTGCATTATGCATTCTAAGTATGGAATTAATATCGAAAGAATCAAAGGCAAAAATCAAACGTCATACCTCTTGCTGATAACCTTTCAAATGTAGAGATAGACAATGAATGGTGTTGCATACCTGCCAGGTTATGATTTCGGAGTTGCCAATTACCTTCAAACAACTGACTTTGAGATCGATTTCTTTCTTGAGGCCAAGGATCGGTGCTTCATGCTCGACTGTATTATTGGTACACTGGAACTCTAGCCGGCAGGAGATTAGGAACTTATTTTCTTGGGGATCTAACAAAATACAGCCTGCGCCGGCCCCCTCATGGTTCTTGGAACTGTCGTAGTACAGGGTCCAAACGTTGTTTTCAGATTTTGTGAGGTCATGGGGGTGCACAGGAGGTGTGCTTGAGGCGGCAAGATCTAGTGGCCCTTCTGGCATGGCAGGGTGGAAAACAGTAGTCGGGAGCAGCTCTAACTGGGCATCTTGGGCGACTGGAGATTGAGGCGTTTGATAGCAACTGAATGTGGCGTCTAGGAAGCACATGCCCAGCTCCTCTTGTGCGAAGCTGACGGGTTCATTGGTTGCCTCCAGGTCAGTCACTGTGAGTTTCATGTAAAGTTCGCTTTTGACCCATATCTGATTGTTCCTACCCTTGTATGGGAACGATAAGTGGGACCAGTCGGTGGCAAAGTATCCTTGCAGCTTGCTTGACCAATCTCAGCTCAAGATCAAGCCATAGGCTTCTGGGATATCCATGATCACTATATCGATGCACTGATGCACCCTGGAGTCCGAGGAGAGGCGGATGAGGACGTTATTCAATTCACCCAAGGCGGGGACTTGGGATCTATCAAGTTGACTAATCCTGGCGTCGGTTTTCTCAGGGCAGATGTTCAATTTCTTATATACAGATAGGGGCATAACATTGGTGGATGCACCAGAATCGACAAGGCAGTTATGAACATTGAAGTTGAAGATCTCGAAAGACAGAAGGAAAGGGGGCGTGGATCCTCGGGATTTTGCATTGACGACATTCACGATGGATTAGGGGCTTGCCGTAGCTTGGGAGGATGTGGAGCTCACGGTTTTTAACGTCGGTGGGTTGGCGAAAGCTTTGAGAATAAGCTCTTGCTGGTTCGCATTACAGGCGAGCTCGTAGAGGGAAATGTTGGCTCGCGTTTTCTTCATATCTTCGATGATGTTATATCCGGATTCCAGGTGTGGGAGAGGTTCAATAGAGGCACTTGGTGAACCTGATGATAATATAGCCTTGGGGTTGACTCGAGCAGTGGTGGGGCTATATTTTTCAGGGGTTGTGGTTTGGTTTTCCTTGTTTGGTGGTAGAATCTTTCTTAGGAAAGCTTTTCTCTTTTCTTCGAGGAATGGTCGGGGACCGGGCCTTTGCTCCTTAGGCCATAACTTCGGGGGGGTTTGGATTGAGGATCATCAGCCAGGTTGAATTCTGTCATGGGGGAAGATCCCTCTCCGCGGATTACCTCGAAGGTGAGGACAGTGGATCCCACATCCTCATCCGGGGGAGAGGCTTCTTCGCTATCTGAGCCGACCTCCTCTTCTAACTCTCCTGTGGTTTGATCCTCTCGGAGCTGGTTTACCATGGCGGTCATGTTATTGATCCATTAAGGGAAGTTCTTTTCTGAGTGGGAGGCTTGATGGAAAGAGAAGAATTTGTCTTTGCCAAACTCTTCTACATTAAGGTTAGTATTTGGGTTCAACGGAGGGCAACTGGCCGTGAGGTTGCTCTTCCTAAATAAAGGTTTCTGTGTTTTGCTACCTGAGGTGGAGTCATTGTTTTTTCTCTTCAAATCGGAGACTTCGTTTGTCAAGAGCTTGAGGGATTTCGCAATGCTCTCGAAATCGTAGGGGTCTTTATCCTTGTCTCCGGATTTATGGGCTAAGGGTTGCGCTCTTTTCGCGGCAGGTTTTGGGTCATCTCGACCATCATGATCAATGGCTCCTATAGACATCATGTCCTTTTTGACAACAAGGGCGGTGGTGTAATTTGCTGCCAGGGTAGCTCTGGCTTCGCGCTTCACGAAGATGGTGATATCCCGAGGGAGGGCCCTTGTGTAATAGTGATGGAATCATCCAGGGCCTTGTTCGGGGGGAATTTGTTCAATATGGTGGTGAAACATTGGTTGAATTCTTTAACTTTATCCTTCTTCTGGAATTTCGAAGTACTCAATCTTGTAAGGAGCATAGAAGGAGTTTTGTCCTCCAAAAACTTTTGGAGGAAGATACGGTGGAATTGCTCCCAGTAGGAAATGGATGTGACAAGTAGGGAACGGTACTAAGTAGCAGCCTTATTTTCTAGGGTGTGGGGAAAGATTCAGCATGCTACATCGTCGGACTGCACTCTCATCATTTGTAAGGCTAGGTAGAAATTACTAATATGATCTTCGGCCAACGTACCCTTCTCGGTGTCAAACTTAGGGAGGTGTTTCTCTGGGTGTCGGGGCATGTTGTGAAGGGGACCACGGAGGCCTAGAGGACACTGTGCCATCTAGGCTAAGGGATGAACCCGTCTAGCCCTATGGTGGGGCGGGATGAAGATATGCCCGATTTTATTCTCGGATTCGCTTCCGGTGCCAGACCCAGAGGCTTTGCCCTCATGTTGCGAGTGCATGTCGTGATGACCTCCAAGATTTCCCATGTTTCTATAATTTCTCTAGTTGTAAAGGAAGGGAAGCCTTTCTTGCTTTTGATTACAGTGGGGGTGAGTACGGTTCGTATTTTGACCGTGTCCATGACCCCTATCTCCCCGACCTTTGTTTCCCCGACCCCTTCCGGCTCCTCCTCCAGGTGGGTCATTTGCTTGAGTGTTATCATTCAAAGGCTGGTTGGGTTGAGGGCCGACATCTGATTGGGGTTCGGTAACTTCAAGGCTGTCCCCTTTGATCCCTCGAGGGTTGTCGGGGGGTTCAACTGAATTTTTCTCAACTGCATCCACATATTATTTGAGCATAAGACCTATCAGTTGAGGCATGGAATTGATCAAGACACCCTGGTGAGTTTGATGCATCTTGGGAGTCCGCGGATTAGCCCGGGAACTGGTGGCTGGGAGTTTTTGTAGACCTCTAATGAGATCGCAGGCAAGCGAGCGCAAGGCCCTAAGCTGGTCTGAGGTCACCTCATAATAGGGCAGGTCCTCCTCTGGAGAATTTTAAAGGGGTGGAGGACCAGTATTTTCATACATGATCTACCCCTGCGGGGTTTGCAACGGGATATTACTTGTGTGGTGGGAGTCTGCCATTCAGGCCCTCCTTCTAGCGCCAAATCTGTTGACGGGAAAAAAGTGCGCTGCCAACAGTAGGGGATCTCGGTATAAAGTCCCAACTAGACTCTAGACCATTTGTGATAGGGATCCTGCCTGGAGTGTGGGTCCAGCTACCGCTGAATACGCCTTTTCTCGGATGGAAGATGCGCCTTGCAGACTTGAAGATACACGATTATTCGAATGATACGAAAGAAATGTTCGATGAGTTCTCCTGTAAATGAAACATTATAAATAGAAAAGCGAGTTTCGAAGCATGCAGCCAAAGGAAATGTTGTTAGCAACACTTCATTAGGGTCATGCTCATAAAAGTTGCTTGACCACAAAATAAATAGTTCTCTATGGTCGAAATACCCTTCAATTCCTTAAGCGTTTTTTGAAAGATGGAGCGACATTAATAACGAAGTCATTAAATATCTCTTAATGAAATATTCACATACCATTAACACATCCAGAAAGCTTAAACGTACAAATGACATATGAACATAAAACACATACTAGTTAGTTATAAAAGATAACAGATACATAAGACATAATATTCTTAATGCTAACACACATAAGTCCTCATCAGATCAAGTAGTGGAATCAAAACATTCATTTGTATTTATTCTTGGAAACATGCATTCAATGCAATACAATTATCTCTTCTCCTTTTGGAATCCTGAAAAAAGGTCCTTTACATTGTCCCTGGAGGGAGTACTTATAGAAAAAACAGTGACCTTTGGGCAACCCCGTCCTTTCATCTTCCTGACTATTGATATGGTCTTTGACCCAAGTGATGTTGCAACTTGCGACTGGACCTCATTTGTGACCTGCGTCTGGTCGCTGTCTGCAACCTGCGATTGGACGCTGCCTGCGACCTTCGACCTGTGTAATTGTTCCTTTTTAAGGTAGCAGCCTTGTGATGGAAAGTTCTGGAACTTCTACCTACTGATATTCCTTGAGATAAGTATGCCAGGACCTGTAGTCTGCGGCCACTAAAGTGACTTGAGGTGTGTCATCCCCTCTGTCAAAACATTCAAGAGCATCTGGAACCAAAGTGCACTTCTTCAAGAAGATTTGATTGGAAAGTGTTGAGGAGGTAAATCCCTTCTACGGACAGAGGCGATCCCTACTAGCCCAGATCGGGTCTAGCAACAATCAAACACGCTACAGTGCAGGCTCCTAATTGCAAATAAACCGACTTGCGAGGACGGCTTACCTAGAATCCAACGATGTCGTTTGTAGAAGAGGTGGTGCTCCCATTCCTTCGCCCTGGCAGATCACAACCCTCACGATCTCCTGATCGGACACCTACACATGAAAGAAACAACACAAACGCAAGCATAAAATCCAGTATATACAACTGTATGTCAGTCGAAGAGGACATAACTCATGAACATGATCAAGAACAAGAGTGGAACCATAACCGATAGTCGCTTATCATTAAAGAGTCAAAAGAAGAATACAACCATAGCTTCGACGCAGCACTCTCCTTTAGCGGGTCGTTAGCGTAACATGTCTCGATAAAGCCTGTCAGGGATGGGACAAGCCTCTCTCTCCGGATACTTGGCAATAGTCTCCTTGCTTGGATTTGGCCTTAAGGGAATCAAGAAGGCTCTTGCAGCATAAGGATGTGAAAGCTCTTGGGAACTTGGAGACTAGCTTGCCATGGAGAAAAGCAAGTTTTTATAGAAGGAGGAAGGGGAGTTGGGATCCCTATAATTATGGGATTGGCCCTATCATCAAGGAAGCTTCCATGAGAGGTGGCAAACCAATTCCTCTCTATGGAAATCCATAGCCAAACCTCCCAACTCAAGATAGAAATCAGTCCAGGAATTTGTTAGGATGAAACTTTCGCCTTTTATTTTTAAAAACACCTCTTAATATGGTTGGCGCGGGTGCGGCTCTATGACAGAGCGCCAATTAGCGCGCCCTCTTTGGAGGATTTGCCCCCTTGGCGCGAGGGCTGAACTGTGGAACCACGCCAATGGAAAAAGAGCTATTTTTAGGGTTTTTTGCAAGGAGATGTTTTCAGGGAAATCAAAGCTCATCTTCAGAGGCATGCAATGAAAGTATTTTCAAGTCTTGTCTCTGCTCACAGGTCACGGAATGAGCCCTGCAATGTGCGGGATGGGGATTGCAGGGACGGTGACAAATTGCTGTGTAACAGAAAGGGAAGATAGCTTGGTGTAGATTTAGACTGGTGCGATGATGAACTGATCAATGTTATCCTTTAAGGCCGGAAGACCTTTAGAAGAAACTGATTTCCTGATGGGCTCCAGGAATGCTTGGATGTCTTGGGCTACTTCTTCCCTTGTCTTATGTGTGTCCAATCCCCCCAAGGAAGGGATGTGATGTACTCCCGTAATTGAATCGATGCCACTGATGAGATGTTCATAGTCGAACATCACTTTCTCCACATCCTTTACGAGCTTGTCCTTGGATTGTACCTTTATTCGTATATGTAATTGTCGTTCTATGTGCAGATCCATTCTTTCCTAGGTAAGGTGTCGGGAGCTTGTGGGTACCTTTTGGACCATTCAAGCATACTGTCTAGTGTCGCAGCAGCTTCCTTTAGTTGTGCGGTCTTCTTCTTAGTCTCTGCCTGATCCTTCAGTAGCGGGGAAATTGTCTGTTCGATGGCGAACATTTCTTCATAAAATTGTTTCATGGCAGTTTCCAGAGTGACCAACTCTCCTTGGATAATGGTTGGTAACCTATTGGCTTGAGTAGTCGTGAATCAAAGCCTCTGATTTTCTGCCTCGAGTGCCTCCCTTTCTTGAGCTGCCCTCTGCTCGGTGGCCCGGAGTCTATTTTGCAAGGACAAGATCTCCCTGCTCATTCTACTAACATTTTCCTCCGTAGTTGTTGCGAAAGTAGTCCCTGCTGATGCTATCATGATTGGATTAGTCCTAGTATCCAGGACTATGTCTTTTTCAGTTGTCACTACGAGGGGCTCAGTGGATTCCGAGCGAAGCACTTTATTCTCTCTTGCTTGATCTTATGTGTGAACTAGTCGTATGATAGCCTCGTCAGGTCCAATACATCATCTTGTTCTTCTGGGACACCCAATTCTGAGAGTGGGATATGCATGCTCGTCAGGGGATTTTTTGGGGGTACCTCAATATAAGGTAGCTTTGTCTATTCCCCGGACTCTGGGGGCAGTGTCTTGCTTCCGTCTGCTCCCTTGGATCCTGTGATTTTTTACTTTCTTCTTCCTTTCTCCTCCTTTCGACCTCTTCTTTATCTTGTTCTTCCTTTAACCTACACTCGGCCTCCTTCTCCTGTCGTTCCTTTTCTTCTTCCTTCCTTTTGCGTTCTTCTTCCTCTTTCCCTTTGCGCTCTTCTTCCTCCTACATTTTGTGTTCTTCTTCCTCCTTCTTTTTGCGTTCTTCTACCTGCTTTTTCTTTCGTTCCTCTTTATGCTGTTTCTTTTGCTTCTCTTTAGCTTGTTTTCGTGCCAAGGCATCTTGGGTCTTTCCGAGTTTTACCTCTCTCATTTTCTTCTCAGCCTCCTACTATGCTTTAGCCTCTTCGTCTCTCTTTTCTTGTTGTTCTTTACAAAGACCGCTGCCTGTAGCATTCTTTGGTTTTTTTGGCTTTAGAAGACGAAGCTCCTCCTACCGGATCCTTCCTTTTCAACATGTCTATCCTCTCTTCTAAAGTTTGGTCGTCCTGACCGTCTTGATCTCCACTCAAGTCGATTGATTCTTCCGAAGAGGCTGCCATGTATTTTTTGTACCAGTTTCTGACTTGCTCCTCAACAGGGCATTCCGTGTGCTGGTACTTCCAATTGAACTTGGCCCATTTGCAGTGTGTAGGGACAATCCTTTTAGGATCATATGATCTATGGGCGAAGGTTACAAAATGAAAGCCTTTAATGTCCTCTACCTCAGTTTCTACTTCCTTGAAATCTTTAACAGTATAGGTGCCAATCATAAGCGGGAGGGTAGGCCATGGTTTCTTCTTTCCTTTGTTGAGGACCTTGGAGAATCAACTCAACATCTGGTAGCACACCTCTTGTGGAAATAGTTTATTGGTCACATATCAGGGTAATGCGTGAGGTGCCCTAAATGATCCGAAGACCTTGATAAAGGTACTATCTGTGATAGGAAACAAATTAGCCACCTAAGTCACTATTTCCATAGCCCGCCTGGACATGCAAGGGGCATCTCTACCAAAGAGCTTTCGATAGAGCACAGGGATGAAATTTTGTGAGATAGATTCTATATCTCGCTTATATATGGAAGCCTAGAATACGTTCAAGTCTTTGTGAATGGGTCCACCGTGCTTCGCATCCTAGTTATGCGACCACCCTTAAAAGTGACATCTTGCGCACACTGCATCCAACAGGTAAGAGGCCATGTAGAACTCTGACGCATATCCTTATTCTGGTGCGTGTGCTGCTGATATATTTTCTCTAAGAGCCGACACTACTAGGTAACCCCAGTTGAACTGAGTGTGGTATGATATGATTGCGTACATGAGAGGGACCCAGGCTCCATTGAAGGTAGTGGTGTCTTGTCGATCGTACATTCTGCACATCATTGCTGCTAGAAGCTTGTAGACCTTCCTAAGGCCATCTGTCTTATACTCCTGATCCTTTTTGGTCTTAAACTTCTCGGGGTCCTCCCACCAGCCCTTTAAGGTTTATGGCACTAGTAATTCATGCGTAGCGAACCAATTGATGCTAAAATACTCCTCTTTGGAAGGGAGTGCATAATATACTTCTGCATCTTTCGCATTCAGGTTGGCAAAGGATTTCCCTGAGTGGTCGTGGATGACCCAGACCTTGGAGTCAACTTTTTGAAGGATCTATTCAATGCCTTCCACGCATGGGAATATTGGCAGATGAGCACCCACATAATGAAGTTTGGATCTTTTAACCTGAATATAAACTTGCCGACCTGCGAGGTCTTCTGGAAATTCTGGCTTCATGAATTCTTGATATACTTGGTACTAAGACATCCTATCTCCTTTCCAAAAGATACATGCAGTGTCTCCAAAGATAGGGGTGGGGAGGGAGGCATGTCCTCTCATGATATTTCTATTTCAGGGCTTTTGTTTCTCTTTCGAACTGCTGGAGGCTCCATATCGCTCGAGGCTAAAGAGATGGAAACACACTCGAGCTCGGCTTCGATATCACCTGGCATGTTCAAGAAACAATCCCATGATAAGACAGACGACATGATAACAAATATGACAGGACTTCCTAGACCTCTAAATGTTTTGACTGCCTAGGCTAGGTCGCTGCGACCTTTGTTGGTTGCCATTGGTGAGACTGAGGAGGTTTGTGACTAGGTCGCAAGGTTGTTAGGTCACACTGTTGTGAAATTTCCAAAAACTGCGACCCTGCGACCTGCAACTAGGTCGCAAAGTCGCGAATTGAGTGGTTAATCAATGATCAGTGACCTAGCAACTCCGGGACTTAGCGACCAAGTTACGAGGTCGCTAGATCGCAGGGTCGCATTAGGGCTTTCTGAGAGAAATTTTAGCGATCACGACCCGCGGGGAATGAAGTGAGAGGAGGGAAAAAACTCCAAGGGAGATGGAAAAATCAAAGTTGAGGGCCCTCCTAGGCATTTAAGAAGGGGGGTTTGAAGCAAAATGAGGCCAGGCAAGGCTCAGAGGAGGAGGCAAAATGGGATGGGTATGAGAGGGTTGAAAACCCTAATTAGAGAGCTGGTGAGGACTTGGTTTGCAAAGAAATGAAGCCAAGGGGAATTAATAGGCTAGGGTAGGGGTAGGTGAGGAAACATTTAAAAAAAAACAGGAAACAACATGAGGATTAGGCAACTTACCCAGAAAAAATGTGATCCATTTGGCTTCTCAGAGCCGTTATTTGCTCCGTCATGCAGGTTGAATGTGACCTACGCAAACCTTTTATTTATAAAGGAGTCACGCGTGCGATCATTTAATGGAGGTCGTTAAGTCGCAAATAGGGGCCGGTTGAGGAAGGGTGCGACCTTGCGACCAGGTCGCGCAGTCGTGAATGCGAAAAATTAGGCTAGGATGCGACCTTGCGACCTTGCGACCCCGTGACCTGGAGGTCGCTAGGTTGCATAGTCGCAAGGGTGAATATTTTATCGGTTTTGCGACTATGCGACTAGTTTCAAAGAAAAAAAGTCACGAACCAACCTTTGAAGGCAGAATGCTTGAAAAGGGACTTTCTCAAGGCTCACGACTGAGGATGCATCAGACTTACCTTTACTGGAGAGATCAGGGGCTTTGAAGTTTTAATATGGGACTAAATTTTGGAGGGTGTTGTAGTGGCTACAACACAACTCTAAAAATTTAGATGGGTTGCACAAGGTAGCTAGCCACCCCCACCCCCACCTCTATCACGTTGGCTATTGCACATTTAATGAAGGCCCAAATATTATTTTTGACTTTTTCAAAATCACTTACATCCATTTTTGTTTCCTGTAGGAATAAAACATCTACTTTCTCACTCCTAATTATCTGCTTAATTGCTATGGTTTTGATCGGGTTCCCTATACCGCTTATGTTCCAAGAAATTATTTTCATTGAGAGTTATGCAAGGGCACCTCATTTTCTTTATGTTTCTTTAATTATTTCCGTACATTTTGGTGATTCTTATATTGTTGCTCTATTGTTTTCTTCTTGCCTAAGATTTTATACATGATTGTGACTTCTTCTCTTTTCTTCTTATTGGGTTTTATTCCAACTTTTTTATTGCCTTTTTTTGTTTGTTCCAAGTCTTATCCATCTGTCTAGGAAAATAATTTTTTGTTCTTGTGAGAAAGATTGTCAATCACGATAGAATGGAGAATGGGGGAGCCTTCATTGAGGTTAGACTCAAAGAAGGGAGTCTCCTCAGAGTCATTGAGAGGCAGTTGAGAGGTTTGAGGGATAACAACTTGACTAAGAGCAATAGAGTCACTTTTGATGACTTGTAAACTAGTAGGGTCATAAAATGATGGGGCTTGCTTACTTACAAGGGGTTTTCTCCTTTTTAAAGGAGAGGAGGGGATTGCAGGAGAAGGTTGAGAGAAATATTTTTAAGATGATTGATCATTTAACTCAGGACATATAAATTCAGACAACGGGTTTTCTAACTCAAGGTTGGTGGGCATAGGTTTGAAGGGATTGTTTGAAACTTCAACCACTACCAGTTTCATGGATAAGGAACTAAATTTTGCAAATATAACAACACCTTTCTTTGTAGATTTCCAATCACCCGAGGGGCGATTCTCTCCTAAAGAAAAGGGTTTTCTCTTGCAATATTTAGCAAAGTGGCCTTATTCATGGCAAAATTTTCACTTGAGGATATGCTAATAGTATAGAATGTGAACACGGGTCTAGTCTCCATTTTTCAAGGTTATTTTGTCTGGAAGTCCTTTTTTCTAAATCAACTTCCACACAAATTCTCACACACGAAAATTGATTGGCCATGGATCATAATTGTCCAGGAAAATTTCAAGGGAGCTTCCTAAACACAAACAACTTATGGGATGTCTACCTCCGAGTCATAGTCAAGGGTTCATTTGTTTATGTAGAGGCGTCTTAGGCCCATAAAGTATGTTCCACTTATAGATATCAAATCCTTATCTACTTTACAAGTGAATAAAAAAATGAAAACCCCTCTACAATTAGAAAAAAATTTAATAGGGTCCAAGACAAGCCTTGCTCAAGTTTTCTCAATTCTTCAAGTCTTGGGATAGGGCCACATACCTATGAACTGCCCTACCAAGCCTCTTTCTGCAAGAGCGAGAATTCTAGCTTGATTTTTTTTGGAAGGAAGCTCCACAATAGGATCATTTTCGATTATGTTCATAAATTTTCAGGATGTTTGAGATGGCTTTGTCTTTCCCCCCATCCTCAAACAAATGTGTTGAAATCAGAGTCCACAAGGTCGTCTCCTAATCCTGTTATGATGCCCTTTGACATGATCTAGCTTGAAAATTGGAGATTAGAGTCTTAACAGATTCAATGAGATTTGAAAAATCAGAGAGTGGGAAGCTGCATTGGTTGGTAGTTTTTCAAGTTGCATCTCATAACGTATTATTAATTTGATATTGTTAATAATATATACTTTTACAATTTAATAATATATATTTTTTAAATTATAATTTTGTTAAATATGAAATTTCTTTATCTGTGAATGAAAGGATATCCTTTTTGCAAAAAGTTAATTACTTAGTTTACTTTGATGTATAGTCATAATTTTTATTTATTTATTTTTATTTTATTTTATTTTGTGTAATCTAAGTAGTGGAACCTTTCCTTATTCAAAAGATATTACAATATCCAGCCCATAATTGAGATGTGACAGTTGGTCTCGACCTGCCCTATGGGAAACCAAGTTTGTTGACTATCTGTAAACAAATTAATTAGCCCAAAATTTTAACAACAATAAAAATTGCACTCTCACAAAGGGGTTTATATCAACATCAAAACATACAACTAAAACTAAATACATTAAAAAACTAAAATTTATCTCTTTTTCTCTATCTCAGAGGGACTAAAGTAGCAATGCAAGGGATGCATCGCTCAATTCCAGCTAACCGGTTGTCCATCTTCTCCATGTAGAATCTCATGTTTTGTTGCTTCTCTTAACATCTACCAAGTTGGCGAAAATATTATATTGATTTGTTTGTCTCTTTATCAAGATTTTGCCCACTAGAGACTTCATTTTCTAGTATAGAAAAAGGACTTGAAGATATTATTTCCTTCTGCCCTTGTTCAGTGCAAGGTTTGATACCAGTTGCCCAAACTCCTCCAGGGTATAATCATAATCCTTAAATTAATAATCTACATTACCTTGTTTTATCTTTGAAAATGTGCTTTATAATAATATGGAAGCAACTAAGCATGTTGAAAGTAAAATAATATGCATGATAAATCACACAAAATCTAATGTAATCTTTGATTTGTCAAGCATTTTCATTATTAATGGTAGAAGTAACTAATCAACTGAAATTAAAGGTATAATATTTTTTTAGTGTAATGAGAGTAAGGAGATGCTTTACACTATGGAGATGTTGTTATGGGAGAATGTAATGTTATTAATTTAATAATTAAATAATGATTAATTTGTATCATATATTTTAGGAAGTAAATCAACACACACACATATATATCTTAACTTTGAATTTACTAAATGTCCAAAAGATCAAATTTCTCAAGACGCAAACCTCTTTTTTGCAAAACTAGAGGAAAAGTTTGCACTTCAAGAGATTTGGTTCCTCTTAGCACTTGAATATTATTAGTTACAACAAATCTATGCTTGTTATTAATCATATTATTTATATTTATATAAATTTCATATTTTTACATATAGAAATGTTTTTATTTTTTATTTTGTTAAAACTATAATATTATAAAATGGATCGTATTGGGGACCAAATTTATGGAAATTTTGTGTGAAGAAATTATAATGTCCGACATTTCGGGTGAACTCTTCACCCATTTTCAAGCTTACGGTCACTGAAGATTGGTGAAGTGATCATCTGAAACTTCGGACATTGCAGTTTCTCCACAAATAGTTTTTCCAAGAAATTTACTCTCCAACATGAATTCGAACTTTGAAAAATTGCACTCCAAAATCGCTCTTAGTTTATAACTAACACACACACACACACACATTTTTCAATTCTCTTAGGAAATGGCCCCATAATCAGAGACGACAGTTTACTAGATTTACTATCCACAAAATGCTAGAAAATAACATAAAATTTCCTATACTTTCATATATATAACCAATCCTAGTATATCTTAAATATGACTCACACTCAAACTTCATAATATTTTAATAATTTAATGTAATAAGCTAATACATAATAAAAAAATTAAATAATTATAAATATTACATATTAAAAAATTTAATTCTTTTCTATTTTTCATAATTTTAAATTTATAATTAATTAAATACTATAAATTATAAATAGGAAATATTAAACTAATTATTTTTACGCCGAAGGCGTTCCCTTTGCCAGCTTTAGCCGAATGTCACTGTTCACTGGCCAATGAGAGCACTTTCTCATCGCCCTTCCAGCCACTGAAAATCTGACATTTTCCGTCACGCTATTTGCCACGCAGCCACAAACTAGGCTATGCTGCTGTCAAGTCGTTCGCTCCTTCGCGGCGCGGGGGTTCGACGAGCTACGCGTGCCCACGTGATTGACGTTGGGGTCCTCCAATTCCACGCTCCTGGTCGTATCGAACTGCACAGCAAACAAGTGATTGTATGTTTGCCCGTTGCTGGGCGTCAGGTCCTTCGACGTTCCGGCGGATCATTTAATAAAATGATCGAGTGCTAGTATAAACTTAATTTGATTTTCCTATTAAATTGCATTATTAAAATTACATTAAATTATTTATCTCAAATACCATCTTTAAAACATAAATTCACTCTTTAAAAAATAAAATTGGCATACATACTACTAAATGCAAATATATAAGTAAATAATAAATGCAATGCTTATCAAGCATTAAGATTTTTTAAAATATTTCAATTTGTTGTTTCCCATCGCAATGATGACTTGCACATTGTCATTTCTTATTTTTAAATTTCAATATTGGAATAGATTTTTCTCGAGAAAGACAACGAAAATAATGAAAAAATAAAATAAAAAATTTAAAGGCGTCAAGCTACACACTCATGAAAGTTTGAATGCCTCGGATCTTTCACATTGAGACATGTTTCTCTTTGAAATATCGTATTCAACTTAGCTCAAAGTGTGTTGTAAAAAATTTAGCGTGTTGTCGATGTTCTAGTTAATAATATCAGCTATAATAATTAATTTTAAAAGGTTGAGATAAAATTAATATAGACCAATTAAAATTGAGTAGCTTTATAGATTTTTCATCTTAGAAATCATATTAATATAGGAAATTTATGTGATTCTTTTTCCATCTATTTTAACTCGGCATCATGGTTAGTTTTATTAGTTATATAAGCTTAGTAAAAAGAAGTATTTCTTATTGGAAAAATGCTAAAATTCCAAATTTCACTTTTTAATAATGGAATATGAAATTTATGTGATTTTTTTTTTTCTATATATTTTAACTTGGTATTATGGTTAGTTTTATTAGTTATATAAGTTTAGTAAAAAGAAGTATTTCTTACTCGAAAAATGTCAAAATTTCAAATATCAGTTTTCAATAATGGGAATTTGTGTAGTAAAATATCATATGTTAGATCTAAGACTTTTATGATCCATAATGTAGATAAATGTCTTTCGGATTAATCACATCATTAAGATTTGGTTCGAAATCACATTAGATGGTTCGAAACGTCGACCAAATCCTAATGATGTGATTAATCTAAAAGACATTTATCTATATCATATGTTATCAAATGTAAATGAAAATCTATAAATTAGTGTTTACCATATATAATAATGGGATTTCTTAGTGAAATATCATATGTTATCAAATGTATTATATAAAGGAAAATCTAGAAATTGGTGTTTACCATGCATTAAATTGTTGCTCATACAGTTGCAAAATGTATAAAGTTATTTTAAAATCTTAACTTATTATATATTAATGGTTGCATAGACATATTTTTTTTTATCTAAATGAATATCTACTCAAATGAAACTATGGAATCATCGCATGAGCCTTTGCACAAGACAATGATAACTAATATCTAGGAAAGTTTGGGATTCTATGATAAGGCACAATTCTCACACTCAAAAACATTCATAAGTAATGAGCACAAAAAGAAAGTGATACATTGGTAGCAAGTACGTATCATATTAACACCTTCTCAATAAAACTATGGAATCATCGCATGAGCCTTTGCACAAGACAATGATAACTAATATCTAGGAAAGTTTGAGATTCTATGATAAGGCACAATTCTCACACTTAAAAACATTCATAAGTAATGAGCACAAAAAAAAAAGGTGATACATTGGTAACAAGTATGTATCATATTAACACCTTCTCAATAAAATAATTATGTATCAATTATCAATATATGCATTGTCAATTTATATCTAAACCTACTATTATGAAATTTTCACATAAAGAAAATATTAAAAATGTATTAAACTTTTTCAAATGTGTTGCCTTTTAAATTAAAATTCCTTAACAATTTACTTCATGATTAGAAGAGTGAACTCTCACATATCTTCCAAGATGGGAAACATCGATATGATTTTGTTAAATTAATTGTAGATACAATGACTTTACAAAAGGGAAAAAGGAAGCTTAAATTTTAAAACTAATCATGATCTATTCTAACATAAGAGGTGTGTTGAGAGGCATTGCATGTGTAATGGAGGATGTCAATCCATTTTCTCACACAACTTTAATAAATATATCTTATTGAAATTAATAATAAATACTTTGAAAATGTGATTGTTTTTAAGAGATATATGACACTCTCATGTTTGAGGATGCAATAATTCCCAGGTGCATATGATCATGCTCACTATGCCTATAATGGAATTTTGAGATTCATTTCTCATATTAGTTATCATTGCTTGTTATCAATCATAGTGAATATGTTGGAGAGAGTTATTGTCAAATTTAATTATATTCAATACACCTGTGCATTGCTTTTCTTTTCATGTGTATTATGAGTTTATATATGATTTTTATTTTATTATTATTATTTTTATGCGTGTTATTTTTCTCTCGAAATTTTTTTATCATAATTTTAATTTGCTTATTTCATTCAATTTCATTGATTTGTTATCCTTTATTATTTTTTACATTGATATTTTATTAACTTACATTACTTTGTTCTATTTTTGAAAATGTGCTCCACATTGATAATTGAAGCAATTAAACACTTTAAAACAAAAAATAGTATACATGATCAATCATACACAATATAATGCAATGTTTTATTAATTAAGCATTACTAATGGTAGAAGCAACCAATTAATTCGGATAAGGGTATATAAACTTTAATACACTGAAAGTGGTAAGGTACTTTACAACCTATCATGAGAAGAAGTTGTCATGAACAAACATAATATTATATTAAAAAATAAAAATAAATAATTTAGTTAAATAAATAAAAACTAAATAATTATATATACATATGTATATGACAACATTTAAAGCAAGTAGCCTGAATCCATCTAAACCTGAACCTAAAATTATGAAATCTCCACATAAAAGACTATATTGAAAAAGAGGTAAACTTTTAAAAATGTGTTTACCTCTTGATTTTAAATTCATTAGCAATTGAGTAGAAGGGTGAACTCTCACATATCTTCCAAGGTGGGAAGCATTGATATGGTTTTTTAAACTAATTTTAGATACATTAACTTTGCAAAAGGGAAAAGGAAGCCATTAAATATTAAAACTCATCATATTTTATTCTAACAAAATGCTTGTGTTGAGAGGCATTGCATGTGATAATGGAGAATGTCAATCAATTTTCTCCCACTACTTAAAAAAAAAATATCATATTGGAATTGTTGATAAATGTCTTGAGAATGTGACTATTTTTATGGGACGTGATATTCTCATATTTTGGGATGCAACAGTTCTCCCATGTACATGATCATATTCATTATGCACATAATGGAATTTTGATATCCATTCTTCATATAAGCTATCATTGCTCGTTATTAATCACAGTGAACATGTTGGAGAGAGTTACTCTCTATCTTTGATTATATTCAACACACATATATTTTGTACATTGCTCAACTTTTCATGTGTATTATGAGTCCATATAAGTGATCTTTGTTGTAATTTTAGAAGATGCATGCTTCAACTATAAATAAGTCCGTTAACTTAATCGGTTGAACCATCCACCCAAGGCATGTTTCTGACAAGGAAGCCATAGGTCAAAAGTTTAAAATATGGTAAATTCCCTTGCAGTTACCAGTTATAGTTGTGGTTTGTGATCAAACTGCCCTCCATATAGGAAATTGAAAGAAATGTACGACTTGACATATGTAGCAACACCTGTCATGGACTCCTGCTTGGTGGAAGGAACATTAATTATAAGAATAAGAGCAACAACCCCTTTATATGTGACTACCTTGGACAAGGCCATGTTAATGGGAAATAGAATGTAGAAATGATATGAAATACCGAGTGACTTAGTGGATTGAAGGTGGTAGTTATATCCAACTTATTTCCTCATTATTCAATTAATATGTTTCACAATCAAATGGCGTAATAATGTGAAATATTGACTAACATAGTGAAATGATTGAGTATGACCTTATTTGTTACGTGTTACAATAATGATGTGAGGTTGCCTTTTTGCATATTTTAGCCCTCAAAGGAAGTATATGTTGAGGAAACTAGGGGGATTTAGAGAGGGTTTTCCTTATGTGTTTGTGCACACACACACATACATTATCTATATATACACATATATGTATATGTATATATCTATAAAATCATGAAATCTCCACATGAAGGACCATGCTGAAAAGGTGATGAACTTTTTCAAATGTGTTTACCTCTTGTTTATAAATTCCTTGGAATCAATGTAAGGTTTAGAAGGGTGAACACTCACATATCATTCAAGTTGATTGTAACAACCCTGATAAAAAATCCATGTAAAAAATAATATAAGACCAAGGTCATGAGACACATATTCCAAGCTGAATGTTGGGAAAAACATCCTAGTGGTGGTTCGTTTCAGTTATTATGGCTAAAGGAAATTGGAAAAGGAAATGGAAAAGTATTTGGAAAGGCATGGGGCATTAATTGACATTTATTTATTAAAATAATGGAAATTAGGTGAAAAGGAAGGTGAAAGGTCACAGGTTGCATGTGAGGAGTGATCTAGATCTTTTACTTCATGGATGCATATAGAATGTCATATAAAATAGTGTAAAACCAAGTAACTTAAACACATGAAAAGAAGTAGAAATCAAAAGCAAACATGAGATCAAGACACAAGATGATTTCATTATGGAGTTCACCTAGTGTGGGCTACGTCTCTGAGCCCTCCTCAATGTGGGGAGGCAGCTTTCATTAAATGATAGTAGAAATAAATTACAAGAAATTACAAAATGACACCTTATACCTCCATTTCCGGTGATGGCCTGAAAATGTAGACATATACTAGAGAAATAGGTTGCATAGTTGGAATCCTTGCAAAAAATCGTGAAAAATGACCCCTTTCTGACATTGGAACTTTTGGACACCGAAGGAATCTTCTCAACATAAAAAAATATACCCCTCTCAAGGTTCCTCCCTCTTAGACAACTCTTGGTTCCGCTGCACAAACCTCCTCCTCCACTCCCCAATCAAATGGTGAGTAATGTTTATAAAAAAATTCGAGACGAAATTATCAAGATTGGATCGGCTCATTGGTGGTGGTATCTGAGTTAAGCATTTCGGTTGGGGATGTCCCGGGGTCCAACCCGCAGGACCCCCCATATGCAATTTTTGCATTAAAATTTTGGAGCAGATTTGTTTTATTTTAGGTGGCATTTAATTGAAATTGGAGCTGCCCATTGGCGGGCCAACCCACTAGGCTGGGTGGGTTCAATCCCTATTGGCTCCTCCATTGTGTGTCATTATATTAATTTTTAAGGGTCGCCCGTTGGCGGGCCGACCCACATCAGTCAGGTGGGTTCGAACCCCACTGACCTCCATAGAGGGCTGCTGTTTGGGGAGGGCCTTGTCTTGTAGGTCCCACTATAATAACCATTCGATTGGGGGGGGTGCGAGCCACCAAACCCCCCCCCCAATCGAATGGTTATTATAACGGACCACTGTGAGACCCGCATTTGTACCCCAACCATACGACGACGTTATATATATATATATATATATATATATATATATATATATATATATATATATACTTTCCATCTAGTTTTGAGGGTTACCGACAAAATTAAAGAGGTGACAAATTCGCTTGTTCCGACCGCCAAATTCTATGTGCCGACCCTTTACCAAATTGTTGCCTCGTTAGTGAATCCCACTGGGCCTAGTTTGACCAGAAATTTGACCAGCCATAACTTTCACATATGAACTCGGATTGAGGTATCATTCACACCATTGGAAAGCTTGTGTCAAGATTTCCGATCTAACCCTAGTTCCACTTCAATCCAAAGAATTTCATTTTTGAGCTTTTTCCCAGCCACTTCTATTCTGGAGCCACCTGGATCAAGGAGGAAAGTGAAGGAAAATAATAGAAAATGAAGAAAATATAGGCCTCATTGATAAGAAGGTTTTTGAGGATCAGTTGGTAGACTTTTTTTTTTCAGTTCATTTTTGGTGTTCTCTCTCTATTCTCTCTCTCTCTCACTCTTGGAAACTTAGAGTTTTCTTGGAGCACTACAACATTGAATTAAGAAATGAAAAGAAGGAAAAGAGGAAGCAAAGATCAAGCAAGGAAGAGCAGGATCAAGCAGCTACAATAGGTCTTCTTGCTGGTATCGATTTGTGTGTGTGATTTCGTTTCTAGATTTAGCATGCATGGTTATGCATGTGTGTTATTGGTTCTCTTGCTATTATTGTCATGGGTTTTTCTAGGTGTGAGAATATCCTTCAACCTTTCCTTGCCATTTTCAAATAGCCATGGTGTGATGGGGTTCTCATGTTTTGGTTGAGATGGATTTCCATATGGATTTGAACTGAGTGAGGTGGATCTCTGAATGAAAGAACACATGGCCTAATGATACTCGAACGAGACTGTGGATTCCAGTAAACCCACTGGTCTAGTAACCTCTAAACTGGTCTGTGAGTTGCGGTAAATTAAGGTATTGTGTGCCTCGATGGGCCTAGGTATCCTCTATGGTACAACCTAGAGGTGGTTTCCCTTGATGAGGGCTAAGAATCCTTGGCCGGTGAATGCCGAGATATACTATAAAGCATAGAGGTGGTTTCCTTTGATCAAGGTTAAGAATCCTTAGCCGGTGAATGGCGGGATATATGGTAAATCCTGAAGGGTGGTGTCTCTATTATGGATTAGTAATGCCTGGATCTGATTATGGATTGCGGTAAAACCTAGAGACTAGGAGACATGAAAATTACTCACGGTGTAGGTGGAGAAATCCGGTGGCATCCATGCTTGTTTATGGCCTACTGATCCAGTGAGGATTGCGGTAAAGCCTGGTTCTATTGATGAGGGTGAGGTGGTTTAGCCTCGGGAAGCCCTGGTTGA
The DNA here is from genome assembly GCA_034641835.2 of Pinus albicaulis. Lineage (NCBI taxonomy): Eukaryota > Viridiplantae > Streptophyta > Pinopsida > Pinales > Pinaceae > Pinus > Pinus albicaulis. The sequence continues at coordinate 593,245,625 of CM076569.1, read as the reverse complement.
TTTGGTTGGTTGTGAGTCCCACATTCATGCTTGGAATATAACACAGGGGTGTTTGGCTGAAGAGAGTTTTGGTTCAGCCAATATATGGTCGGGTGGTACGTGGAAGTCCCAAACCTGGTTGGATTTTGCGTTCATTAATAAGAGTTTATTTCCTTGGTATTTCATGTGTAAATATATTGGTTCATATGTGGTATTCATGGTTGTTGTATCCTTGTTATTTCTATTGTTTATACGTGGGTTATGAGTATGTTTTATGACAATACTGATGTATGGGTCTCATCATGTTTTGATTAGTATATGAATGAATGACCTAATAGATGATAATGCAACTAATGTGAGAAGGCATCAATCCTTCTTGATGATTCTCAGATAAGTATGAGACCCCCATGCTCAGATTTGTTGTTGAAACCTTTAGATTTCATATATGTGATATGTTTAACGAAATGAATATCATGGTTGGGATTGGTTAGGTCAAGTCCTTGATCAAGTTTTGTGTTAGAGGCTTTTTCATGGTATTATTTACTGTCTCGGAAAGTCTCATCAAGTTTCGGGGAGTGGTTTTTAGAGTAGCCCTCAAAAAGTGGCTTAAATCTCGTAGTCTCTAGCACATAATTGGCTGGAAAAGACTGCAATCTCTCCCTTGTAGGAATTGTGGGAGCGAATATAGGGCTCCAGTCGCATGCATGCCTTGTCATGGGAGCGAATGGGGGTTTAATTAATTGAAGTGCTAGGTTAACTCAGAGGTTGGGAACCTAGAGTGGTAGATTAGCTCCTGGGGGGCCTGTAGCACCTGAGGGAGGTATGTAAAGTGTTGGTTCTTCGATTCCACTTCCTTAATTGAACTTAGGGAGTTGAATCATATCGTAGAAACTCTTCATCACATGTTTACGCTGGTGGACCTATTAGCTTGGGTAAATGTGGGAGGAGGGTGCTACATAGTGGTATCATAGCATGGTTCAACACTTGGAATGGATGGGAAGAATGTGTTTGTCATGCATACATGTCAGTTGCATATGTATTATTTATATTGTGGACTATGTGCTTGTTGTGTATGCATGGTGGTGGTCATTGTTGCCATTGTGTCTCCATGTGGAAGTTGATGATGTTGTTGTTGGGATGCGTTTGTCATGAATACATGTGAGTTGTATATGAATTTTTTATGCATGTCAGTGTCTATACCATGTCATGCATGCATTTTCATGGTTATAGTTGTTGTGCATGAGGTCATTGTAGTCATTTTTGGTCATCATGACGTTTTTGGTATGTTATGATGCCGATGTATTGGTCGAGATAGAGCAGGAGATGTAGATCATCAAAGTGAAGTTATGGCACTAGACTTCAGGGTGAGAGCAAATCATCATATAGGTTTGTATGTTTGGTATGCAGGTATGTCGGTTAAAGCTTGTTATTAGAATTAGGGTTACTTATATACTTGTCATTTTATTGTTGTTATAGTTACATGCATGGTAGATGTTATTGAATCATTGCGATCATATGTACATGTGTCCAATAGTCATGAATGATAGTAGTTTATTATTATATGCATTGTTGTTGTTGTTGTTTTATGTTAGTTAACTTGATGATTATGTTATATGTTGTTGATAAATATGCTAAATGTTAACTTGTTGATTGTTATATGATTATTAACTTGATGATTATGTTATATGTTGTTGATGAGTATGTTATATGTTAACTCGTTGTTGTTATATATTAGTTAACTTGATTATTAGGATTATTGCATTAAGATCATGATGTTATATGTATCATGTTGATCTGGATTTGTCTGTGTAGATGGTTATGGTTATTCCATTCAGGTATGAGATGATATATTTGTGACTGATTGTGCATATGTGATGATATCTAGAATGATTGTGCATATGTGATCGTTATGCATGAATGACAATTGTTTATGAGTTTATGATGTGAACATGTTAGCTAGTTGTTGTTATGGATATCGTGACCTTATTTATGTTTGACTTGATGTGTTGTGAAGTTATATCATGTTAAACTAGATTGATTGTGAAAACAAGATAGCCTCCCATGATATAGATTAAGGTATGATTTTGGTTATGTCGTATACGTGGTGCTTGATTGTTTGATTATGTTTTCTATTTGGTGTTTGAGTGTTTAATTCTGTCATCTAGTTGATTTATTTAACATGGTATGTTTGCAAGTTGTTTGAATGTCTAATTTAATTGCATGATATGAGTATGTGTCTATAAGATTGCATGAAGGAATGATTTTGTTTTAAGATGATCATGCTAACATAATATGTGTTGAGACAATTGATATGTACTTAAGTGTAATTGGGTGCTAGTTGTAGTATTAGGGCTAACGACTATGAGTGGACTGTTGTTTATGATATGGTTGTCAGTCTTGGAAAGGGTTGATTTCAATTAATAGATACGATGTCTTTATCCTTTGAACATGTGGCTAACATTTGTGTTCAGTTACAAGGCAATGTGTTTGGCACAACAAGGTAAGATAACTACTATATTGTTACATTTATTTATGCGATGACATTTATGTGTTTATGGAAGTATGATGCAGGGAATTGCATGGCAAAGAGACTGCCCTAAAATCTTGAAGAAGGCTTAGGTTGAACTTTTCCTTGGAAGCATTGGGAACCCATGGGGATTGAGTGATGGTGTTTGTTGCTAGTCTTGTGCTTTTGGTCCTTTTTTATTTGGTTACGTTTGATTTGCGGTCTTGATTGTGTTTAGTGAATGATCATGAAACTTTGTTTGTGGTGTCGTAGTGCTATTGGTTTTTCATGGTTCTCATCTTGTTTGTTTCTTGTGCTTGCCTTTTATGTTTTGAGAGTCTTGTGAATTTGTTGGGAAGGAGGAAAGTTAATGGAGCTTAGGGAGAGCTTAATGAAACCTAGTAGGTAATGTAAGACTCAGATGGAGCTTGGTACATGTATAAGGGCAACTGAAGGCAAGAGTATGCTATCCAGTTGGATTGGTTGGGTCCATTGGTGTAAATTGACGGTGTTAAGATAATCATGAGAAAGGTAACCAAGAAAGTTCAAGTAAATGGATTTGAGGCACCATATGCCTTCGCTAAGTTGGGAATTGTTGTTCTCAATGTTTTGCATGTTGTGCACGGATAAAGGGAGTTCTCTTAATCTTAACCTTATGCTATTTGGTAATTATGTTGTGATCATGATTATGTTGATGTCTATATATGTATACATGTATGTATGTATGTATGTATGTCATGTCTGACAGGGTCATCATGGATCATGGTTGTTTTTATGCTAATGCTTATATGTATATATGTATGTATGTATGTTGTTGTTTGACAGGATTGTGATTGTTTTATGATAATGTTTATATATACGTATGTATGTATGTATTTATCTCACTGTTTGACATGCTTGTCAGGGATCATTATTGTGGAGGAATGATTCATTATGTAGGTGAATGGCATGAAAGAGATTCCTCGTCTTGTGGGGGATCAAGTGGAAAGAGTAGTCCTGAAAAATCTACGAGGTCAATATCATGTGGTTATGAATTAATATTATGTGATTATACTATGTCTATGTTTGTGTTATGGACAGACTACGTTGAGAGATACATCAACGAAATAAAAGCAGTGTGCTTTGTGGCATGTTGGGATAAACATGGATGGTAGAGAGACACTGGAAGCAAGGTTGCTTGGTAGAGACAATGTGGTTTTGGACGTGTAGTGCTATTGTTGTGTATATGTTGTGCATATTGTATATTCAATAATTTTACCCATGGTGTTCTGTGCTTGTTGTATATATGGTGTCATGTGTATATTTCATATGCAGTGATAGGTATAGATGGTGCTATGTACATGTTGGATATGCGTTGTCGTGTACATATTGTGTTGCGTGCATGATGGATATGCAGTGTTGTGTGCATGTTCGATATGCGGTGTTGTGTACATATGGTGCTATGTACATGTTGTATATGCAGTGTTATGTACATATGGTGTCATGTACATGTTGTACATGTGGTGTTATGTACATATGTTGTTGTGTGCATGATTGCACATGTGGTGTTGTGTGCATGTGGTGCTATGTACATGTTGTACATGTGGTGTTGTGTGCATGTGGTGATGTGTACATGTCGTGCATGTGGCATTGTGTACAAGTGGTGTCGTGTACATGTCGTGCATGTGGTGCTGTGTACATGTGGTATTGTGTACACGTTGTACAGGTGGTGCAAAGTACATGTGGCGTTGTGTACACATTGTGTAGATGGTGTCGACGGTACATGTGGTGTTGTGTATAGGTGGTATTTGTGTACATGTTGTACATATGGTATTGGTGTACATGTGGTATTCTGTGCATGTCATACATGTTAGTGTTATGGGAATGTGGTACTACGTATGTGCATTGTGTAGTCGTAGTATCGGGACATGTGTATTCATTGTGTTGTACTTTGTGTATTGTGTTGTGCACTGGATGTAGGAGTATGTATTGTGTTATATTGTACACTAGGTGTAGGAGTATGTGTCATAATGTATATCAAGTGTAGGTGTATGTATTGTGCGGTTTCATACATTGTGTATGGATGTATGTGTTGTGATGTATATTGTGTGTGTACGTAATTGAAGAAAAGTAAAGGCACTAGGTGCTTGCGGTTTGTGGCAACCGATCTGGTGTGTGTACAAAGGGACAAAGAACGAAGTTAGAAGCAATAAACCAGTTAAAGGATAAGTATTGTGTTTTATTTCAATTTTTACTATGCATGTGATCTATGATTATGGTTTATGATGATTACATGTGATATATGATTTTATCTTATGATGGTTACGTTTTGAGCTAACCAGATGTGATATGCTTATACATGATGATTTGATCAAAAAGCTATTTTGATTTGTTGTAACAGAAAGTGAACAAAATTACAAGTGTACCTTATCGATGAGCCATCGATGAGGTGTGATGTGAATTTATTTCAATTTATTTTGAATTTAATGACAATTATGTGCTTGTTACAAGAATGCATGAACATGCCCAGTTGGGTGGTTGAAACTGACTGTAAGGATTAGCAACAACAACAAAAAAGAAATTGGAACAGGCAACATTATATTGGTGAAGCACTTCAGAAGCAGGGCCATTGTGGGACACTAGTACCTAATAGTTTCCATTGCTTTCCATGAGAATTATATGACTAGTATGATGGTTTTGATGTAGGTATATGCCTTGGTTGTTTGACCTTTCGATGCGAGGAAGCCTTGCCAAGGGATGGATCGCCCGAGATAGGGGATGCTGGGGAACTTGGAAGATGAGTGACTGAATGGAATGGGGTTGCATGGATTGCCCAAGGGACTGTGTAGCAGAGAAGGGAAGACTGGGGAATGGATTTTTTTTGGTCATTATCATTGCCAAATGGAATCATATGCACATTGGGAGTGTGCCCTAGAAAAATGAGTTGGTAACTGTTCAATGAGAGGTCAAGTGGCGCATGATTGTAGCATTGGACATTGGATGCAACTTTGACTTTGGCAGTGGATTCTAGACTCCATGGGAAGGAGGTGAATCCTGGTACTAATTTTGACAATGGAAGTGTGAGCCTCTGGATTCCCTTGTTGATTGATACGAGCATCATATCCTTTTATTTGTTGGTTGAGAAAATGCGCATAAGTATATATATGTGTATATTGTTGTAAATATTGTATCGAGCTGGATTTATAAATCTTCATAGACACTATGGTTATATATGTGGTTGTTGTTGTAAATATCGTAATGAGTTTTGTTATGAAGCTCCAATATGCGATATGTTGTCATGTTTTCAGCAGTGGTCATTGTAAATACTACAATGAGTCGTGTTATAAAGTTCCATGGGCAGTATGTTTTTCTTTCAGTAGTCTTGTTGGTTGTAGGTGTCAATGAACACCGAGGACGGTGTTTCCCCAAGGGGGAGGGTTTTATAACAACACTGGTAAAAAATCCATGTAAAAAATAATATAAGACCAAGGTCATGGGACATGTATTCTAAGATGAATGTTGGAAAAAAACATCCTAGTGGCTGTTCATTTCGGTTATTATGGCTAAAGGAAATTGGCAAAGGAAATGGAAAATGCTTTGGAAACACATGAGACATTAATTGAAATTTATTTATGAAAAATAATGGAAATTAAGAGAAAAGGAAGGTGAAAGGTCACAAGTTGCATGTGAGGAGGAAAATGAAGAAAAATAATGGAAAATGAAGAAGATAGAGGCCTCATTTATAAAAAGGCTTTTGAGGATTAGTTGGTAGACTTTTGTCGGTTCAGTTTTGGAGATCTCTCTCTGTTCTCTCTCTCTCTCACCCTTGGACACTTAGAGTTTTCTTGGAGCACTACAACATTGGATCAAGAAAAGAAAATAGGGAAAAGAGGAATCAAAGATAAATCAAGGAAGAGCAGGATCAAGCAGCTACACCAAGTCTGCTTGCAAGTATCGATTTGCATGTGTGATTTTCTTTCTAGATTTAGCATGCATGGTTATGCATGTGTGTTATTAGTTCTCTTGTTTTCATTGGCATGAGTTTTTCCAGGTGTGACAGTGTTCTTCAACCTTTCCTTTCCATTTATAGATAGCCATGGTGTGATGGGGTTCTTGTGAAAATCACAAAACTCAGAATCCTACTGCAACAACTGATTGAGTTTCTTCTATTTGTTAAATAAACTGAACAAATTATTTACTGTGTTCTATGGTAAATATCGAAAATAATACACTAAAACCTTCATAAATAAAATAATGCGGAAGAAAAATAACACTAGAAAGAAAGGTGCACACACACACAAATAATACTATTAATTTTGGACTAAGTCCCTAGAGAAACCCAACTCGGGAAAACCGATGCAACAACTAAGGGTTTGTTTATGATGCATTAGTAATATGAGTACAAATATATGGTTGCTTAAATCTAGCAAACCATACAGAGAAATAACATACAAAGAGTCTAGTAAGAAAAATCCCACTCCCACTGGCGATCTGACATTGACCTTGGCTCAAGATGAGTTGCTCTATGCAGTCACTGCGTCCCCACAACTTGGAACAACTTTCCTCTCTCTCTCTTTCTCTCTCTCTCTCTATATATGATCAATGTTTTTTTATTTTCCTGGAAGATGGACCCTCCTGGCCTCCAGACTCTCTCTCTGACTTCTGGCACTGAACCAACTCTTCTCCCCAACAAAAATACGGATCTCCTCTGAAGCACTGTGTTGCCTCTGCGTGGCTCTGCGCTGCCTTTGTGTGGCTCTGCACTGCCTCTGCATGGATCTGTGCTGACTCTCTGTGGCACTCATTTCCTCTCTATTGTGCACTCACCGGATCTGGAAAAACCTCCTCCGACCTTACTATCACTGCCCCTCTCTCACTAGCTCTCTCTCTGGAAACTTAGCGTTGTTACACTAGAAATCGATCTGCCAGTGAATTCGATCTCTACAAGTGTGTTGTTCAAGCCCGATCGAGTTTCTTTTTATAATCTCTGGTTGATACATCAACGAACATGATTAAAACTTAATCATCGATAATATTAACTAGAACTCGATCCAAGTCATTTTCTAGAAGTTTCTCACCATGACTTAATTAATACCTGTTAATTAATCATATTTCCTGAGTTTAGACTTAGGAAATATTAAAAACTAATTAATTATTTTAATTAAGTCGTCTCTAGGTGGAATCTCCAAAAACGCCTTATGGGTTTTGGAGAATGCATGTATTCTAACCTCTCTATCGAATCTCGAGGCTAGAACACATCCGATGCCACAAAAACTAACAGTTCTCATGTTTTGGTTGATCTAGATCGTCGGATGGATTCAAAACTGAATGAGGTGGATTTCTGAATGAAAGAACACATGACCTAGTGATTCATGAACCAAAGTGTGGATTGTGGTAAAGCCACTAGCTTAGTAAATCCTGAACTGGAGTGTGGGTTATGGTAAATCCATGTATTTTATGCCTCAGTGGGCATAAGAATCCTCAAACAGTGAATGGTGGGATATACGTCAAATCCTAGATGTGGTTTCCCTTGATCAGGCCTACGAATCCTTGCCGATGAATGGCGGGATATACGGTAAAGCCTGGAGGGTGGTGTCTCGGTTATGGCCTAGTGATCCCTGGATTGGAAATGGATTACGATAAAGCCTAGAGACAACGAGATAGGAAGATTCCTCACAGTGTAGGTGGAGAAAGATGGTGGCATCCATGCTTGTTTATGGCCTAGTGATACAGTGAGGATTACAATAAAGCCTGGTTCTATTGATTAGGGTGAGGTGGTTTAGCCTCAAGAATCCCTAGTTGATTTGGTTGGTTATGAGTCCCACATTCATGCTTGGAATATGGCATAGGGGTGATTGGATGAAGAGAGATTTGGTTCAGCTAATCTATGGTTGGGTGGTACATGGAAGTCCCAAACCTGGTTGGATTTTGCATTCATTAATAAGAGTTTCTTTCCTTGGTATTTCACGTGTAATACTGGTTCATATGTGTTATTCATAGTTGTTGTATACTTGTTATTTTTGTTGTTTATATGTTGGTTATGAGTACATTTTATGATAGTAATGATGTATGGATCTCATTTTTTTTTATTAGTATATGAATGAATGACCTAATAGATGATAATGCATCTAATGTGAGAATGCATCAATTATTCTTGACGATTCTCAGATAAATATGATACCCGTATGCTAAGATCTATTGTTGAAACTTATATATTTCATATTTGTGATACGTTTGATGAAAATAGTATCATGGTTGGGCTTGGTTAGGTCAATTCCTTGATCAAGTTTTGTGTTAGAGGATTTTCCTTGGTGTAATTTATGTCTCAGAAAGTCTCATCAAGTTCCGAGCAGTGGTTTGTAGACTATCCTTGAAAAAGTGGCTTAAATCTCGCAGTCTCTGGCACAGAACTGGTTGAAAAAAATTGCAGTCTCTCCCTTGCAGGCATTGTGGGAGCGACTATAGGGTTCCAGTCACATACATTCCTTGTCATGGGAGCGACTGAGGGTTTAATTCATTGAAAGGTTAGGTTAACTAAGGGGTTGGGCACTTGGAGTGGTATATTAGCTGCTTGGTGTCCTGTAGCACATGGGGGAGGTATGTAAAGTGTTGGTTCCACTTCCTTAAACTACACCTATGGAGTTGAATCATATCATAGCAACTCTTCGTCACATGTTTACCCCAGTGGACCGGTTAGCTTGGGTAAATGTGGGAGGAGGGTGTTGCACTGAGAAGCATTGATATATATATATTTTAAATTAATTGTAGATATATTTACTTTGCAAAAGGGACAAGGAAGCCATCAAAATTTAGAGCTCGTGATATTATATTCTAACATAATGGTTGTGTTGAGAGTCATTGAGTGTGACAATGGAGGATGTCAATCCATTTTACCACAATACTTCAAAAATTATATCTTATTGATATTGTTAATAAATGGCTCGAGCATGTCACTGTTTTTATGAGACATGATGCTCTAATGTTTGAGGATTAAACAGTTCCTTTGCATACATGATCATGTCCATTATGCACAAGAGATAATTTTGATATCCATCTTTCATATAAGCTATCATTGTTTGTTATTAATCATAGTGATCATGTTGGAGAGAATTGTTGTCAATATTTGGTTATATTCAACATAGATATATTTTGTGCATTGATCTATTTTTCATATGGTGAATATAAGTGATTGATATTGTAACTTAAAAGATGTATCTGTAAATTGTTGTGGATGTTCCACTGGACAGTTCGTCACAACAGTTTGATAAAATATATTGAAAATCCAAAATATATACTATGAGGATTAATTTTCCTTAGAATATGGGATTTATTAAATTGTTATTTCTACTTATGCATGCAATATATTAAATATGAAAAATAGAGAAAAATGAAAATATACACTCGCAAACCATAACGACACAAGATATGATTTGGAAAACCCTTGTAGAAGAAAACCTGGTTGGAAGGTAAAGTTGCTATGCTCTCTCTTTATTTGAATGGAAATGGATGCAAGTAAAATGGAGTGAAACATGTGGCTTGCTATAGAACACAAACCCTCTTTGATTCCTCTCTATTTATTCACTGTAAGCTACTCTACTCAACTATGGAACAAAATGCACTCAAATATAATTGAATCCATTTTCCTCCTAGTGGCCCAGTTATAACAGAGCATGATAACCTACTAGTGGTTAAGTTTGACTCCTTCAAATATTAATTAGAGTTACACTAGTGACCCTTCTAGAGTCTTCTTCATCATTTTCATGCAAATATCCCATTTTCCATGAGTAATAGGGCTAATGTGGCAATCTTTAAAATCATTGTGGTAAAAAAAAGAAGTTCAACTTCTAGGTGACATAACTTTTGCATACCAACTTTGTTTGAGGTCTTTCTTGTGTTGTTGGAAAGGTATCTAAGTGTAGAAAAATACCATGGGGTTTGACATAAGTGAGTATTTTTTGACCCAAAATATTTTAGGAAATTCCTAAGACTTCCTCTAAAAGGTTTAAAACCCCAATTTGGAAAACTATGACTTGTTGTTTAAAATGGTCTTGTGAGATGTTTCCTCCAATTTTTCCACATTAAAAGCATCAAGATAGATGAATAATAATATAATGATCCAACCCAGATCAAGATGTATGTTGATGCATGCTTCAATTGTTTAAATAGAAGTGTAACTATGTGTTTGTGAGAGAGAGAGAGTTAGTGACCTATTACCTCCTTGTTCGTAGTGTGCCTTGGGTAGATGATTCAACAAATTAAGCTAACCCTTGGACTTATATACATACATAAGTCCAAACTATGTATATATATAAGTACAAGGGTTGGATTAATATTTTGAACCATCCACCCAAGGCATGTTGCCGACAAGGAGGCCATAGGTCACAAACTTAAATATGGTAAAGTCCCTCAGGGTTACCAGTTGTTGTTGTGGTTGGTGATCGAGTTGCCCTACATCTAAGAAACTGAAAGAAATATATAACTCAACATTGGTGGTGACAACTATTGCAAATTGATCCTTCCAGGCAAAAGGAAAATTGTTTGCGAGAACAAGAACAAAAAACCCCTACATGTGGCTAGACCGAATTAGGTCATGCCAATGGAAATAGAGTGATAGTGACATCAAATAGTGAGTGACTTAGTGGAATGAAGATGGGAGTTATATCAAGCTTCCTTTCTCATTATTCAATTTATATGTGTCACAATTGAATGGAATAATGATGTGAAACCATGAGTGAATTAAACTAACCGATTGGATATGACCGTATTTGTTACATGGCAATAAAGTATGAGGTTTCCCTTCTACACATACTACTTTTGAGGGAAGTAAATTAAGGAAGTTGGGTGTTCTCCATGAGGGATTTTCGTATACATACATTCATATATGTAATAATAATATGATTGTGTTTATGTACACACATATACATAAACATACATACGTACGTGCATACATACAAGTTTGTATGTGTGTATACACATATATACATAGACATGCATACGTACATGCATGCATACATTTTTTTGTGTGTGTACACACAGACACAAAGATACACACACACACACACACACACACACACACACACATGCATACATACATATTTGTGTGTGTGTGCATGTGCATACATTTACATGCCTGTGTGTATAGTTTTTTTCCATTTAACCATGTGCAAGAGCCCCAAAGACTTTATCATCATCAACTGGTTAGGTTAAATCTCTTACGTGGACAATAGTATGCCCAACTAATTAGGGACATCAAGTATCAAACCATAGAGGCCTATTAACATATCATAAAGGTATCTAGCCTATGGATTTTACCTTGAGACCTATTGCATGTAAATCATGACACTCAACCACTCAAGATAACATGCCAACGCACACACACACATAATTAAAACTCTAGCTTGATGGGTTATCTCAAATGGGAAAAGGCAACAACAACAAGTATTTGGGAAAATTTAGGCTTCTATGATAAGGCACACTGGACCTCATAGTTGGAATACACTCATGAGTTATGAGTACAAAGAAAAAGTGACGTGTTGCCAAAAATTATGTATTATGCTTGCCCCTTATTAATGAAATAATTTCCAATTGTATCTAAACCTACGATTATGAAATGCCCATGTAAGGACCATATTGGAAAAGTGGTACTTTTTCAAATGTGTTTAGCGTTTGATTTTAAATTTCTTACTAATCAACTTAAATTTTAGAAGGGTGAACTCTTAGATATCATCCAAATGTGGGAAGCATTTAGATGGTTTGATTAAACTAATTGTATATACACCAACATAAATCCATCTAAACTCTAGATCTCCCAAGCAATGAGAGGGATGAAATCTCTCAAAATGCAAGCCTCTTTTTGAGTGCAAAACTTTAGAAAATGTTTGGTCCTCGAGATATTTGATTCCTCTAGGCTCTTGGTAGATCCGAAGTTAGGATGGATATACGTTGGTTTAAAAATAATTTTGAAATATATATATGAAATTAAGATTGATCTATATTGGTTTTGAACAAAACATTAATTTTATTATTATTATTAATGTTTTTAAAACACTATATATCTATTACATATTAAAAATGGAATAAATTACACATCTCGCTCATTATGGAAAGTGAAAATATAAGACATTTTTTACTTTTAGTTTTACTTGTTTTGTATATATATATATATATATATATATATATATATATATATATATATATATATATATATATATATATATATATATCATAACTCAATTTTCAAATCAATAGTGGGGACAACCATCACTGACTTCCGCGAATGTAGACTAACTCATCACTATTATTCAAGGAAAATCACACCACCTGGAATTACTTGGTGGTGGTATGTAAGGTGGTAGACTTCCACTCTTGCCAGATGCCTTTATGTCTTGGGGTTGTTAACATGTTTCCTTATGTCCGAGGAAAGACGAGCTCTTAGCTAAGCAAGAGTAGGTTTAGGGCATACTCCAAGCCTGCCATGGGAGTTATATATATACACACATTGAATAATTTTTTTTATTAGTGCTTTTTAAAATATTACATGTCAACTCCATATTAAACTTTGAAGGAATTAGAAATCTCTTTCATACCTTGAATTAGAAAGAGATTATTAATGGAATAAGAACACACTCTCTCTCTCTCTCTCTCTATAAGAAATGTTTTACTCAACATGCATATTGATGTGACAACCCCTTTAGGCAAATTACCCCTTGTACAAACATTGTAAATATTTCATGCATTTTGATTATAAATTAAAAGGCCTGTGAATTGGGACACAAATTCTAGAGTTTGAGGATGGAGGTTGCTTAGGATTTTAAGGAACCTTGGCTGGTTCATGACAATCATTGAAGGCTACCAAGTGTTCCTTAAATGGCTTTATAAATTAAATAAGCAAGAAAGAAGGACAAAAGAACCATGCCTACCTTGGATAAATTCACAAGGCAAAAAGGACAAATTTATGGGTGATGGGTTGCATTGGAAGATGGGAGATTTGAAGTCAACATACAGAAAGTGATGGGGAAATTCTAACACAACAACATTCCCACAACCATTGGAAAAAAAAACATCGTAGATGAGCTCAGGGATGGGCGACAAGAATATCTTCCCACACAACCAAAATGGTTCTAGTATGGTAGTGGAGGATTGCAGAGAAGAAAATTGAGTGACCAGATTGGAAAAAGGGGGCAGTGCGAACAACATTGAGGAGGAAACATATTTCTCACATTAAGGGAGAATAATTCCACAGACATAGAAAAAAATAGAGAAGGTGGAGAAAGAGGCTGGTGGAATAAGAGTACAAAGAAAGTTCAAGAAGATGATAAAGAAGAAATGATTGCATTGTAGAGGAAGGAAGATCCATAACACAAGAGGAAATGAGCACATGGTTCTTTGCTACTACCAGAAGGCATAGAGGAGAGTAATCATTCGATTAAACATTTGGAGGTGGTAAGAACATCTCTTGAATGAGGAAAATAGTCTCTGGACTCCCTGTAAGACTAGAGGGTGGAGATGGTTTTCTCTGGATTCCCTTAACAACTTAGGTGGAGACCTTTCCCTTGGATTCCTAAAAAGGAGAGAGATATTTAGTCTCCCTATGCTTGCTTTCTGGTTTTACAATGGGTTCTGGATTATGAGAATTAGGTGGAACCACTGTGTGAAATAAATGTTTAGGGTGGAACTGGTAAGCTTATGGATTCCCTCATTTGGTTTTGGGAGGATGTGAGTCTCTATATTCCCCGCTTCATCCTGTAATGGTATAGCCACAATTCTTACTAAAGTAGTTGGAGGATGGAGGTGGTGGACCTTTGGATCCCATGTGATATATCGACTGCACGAATTAGCTGGTAGGTGGAGGTGGATTGTCCTTGAGAGTCCTTTTTTTAGCTGGTAGAATTGGTTTAATCCCTTAAGCACTCATTCGCAAGCTCTGGAATCTATCTTGGAGGTGACTACTGAAAGAAAGGATTAGATGCAGTGTGTCTAAGGTTGGGTGGAGAGTCAAAGTCCCAATGTCAGTTGCCAAGATCTTCCTTACCAGATAAGTACTCAAATAGCTCTGTATGCATGTAAACCTCATAATTTTTCTTATTATGTTGTTTACCTCCATTATGAATGTGTAGCATGACTCTTGCATGATATTGGGAATGACATCATTTTATGTGTTTAATGTAGGATGGTTTAATTCTTGATATTTGTATTTATTATGAGCTTAATATTTAGCATAGTGGTTGGGTATTGGAGGCAGTTGAAATTCTACAATTGGTTAATCACGTGTTCATAGACTGTAAAATATCAGTGGGCCTGTGTTGTGTGATTATTGTGTGAAGCATGGGTATTGTTAGATGTGTTGTGCATATGAAAATCATGTCTTTATTTAATGTATTGTTACTATGTTAAGAAAAAATGTTGAGGGATGTTGTTTCCTGCATAAATGAGGTTTTTTAATATCTTGTGTAAAGGTTTTAAGGAATGGTTGCATTCCTCTGTCTAATTATTGACCCTTAACATAGGTCAAACTACCCGAATGTATTAGTTATATGTAACTTTATGTATAGATGGATCTGAATCATACTAAATGTCCTAAGTTTGAAAGAGATGAATTAATATGTGTTATCACTTAAGTTTTTGCATTAAAATGAATTATGATAGTAGGACTTGGTTTCTAAATTTTAATGTTTAACATAGACGGCCTCAAAATCCTCCAAGTGTTGAGGGCATTTCCTTATATATATATATATATATATATATATATATATATAGAGAGAGAGAGAGAGAGAGAGAGAGAGAGAGAGAGCATATGTCCATTACACACACACACATATATGTACAAATATTAATTGCAAGCTAGGTTCAAGCCTTTGTAAGCTCAGGAGGGATGGTGTTAATTCCAAATATGTGAAAGAATTAAAATCTCAAGAAGGATAACACCGATATATTTACAACTATATGTATATTTTTACTCACATTATGAGCAAGTTATCATGTTCTAAATTTTTGGGCAAACAAGTAAAAAGTCAAAGTTGTAGTTACATAGAACTGACGACAGGAGGTAAGTATGGGGGTTGGGTACGTGGCCTATGGCCCATGACCCATGGTCATGTAACATAATGGGAATGGGGGGGTAGAGAATATGGGCGGGGCTACGACCCATTAAAAAATATTTTTAATTAAAAAAAAACAAACACGCCAAGTATGCATACTCTGATGACTCTAACTTGGAACCTCCAGGTAAAAAATACAATGCACCATTGTTGGGCCAAAGGCTCAATTTGTTGAATTTTTGGAAAAGTGGGAGAATTTGTAGAGCATTTTTTGTAGTAAAACTTTAGAGGGACATTTTTCTCAAATTTAAACCTTTTTGAGCTCAAGAAGAGCATAAATGGGGGTTTTTGAGCATTATCAACACAATGTCAATGTATTTTTTGCATATTGTAGAGCTTGAATGTTGATGTATTGAGAATATGAGCATATAATAAAGCAGTCACCACTAGAGGATGGACCCAGAGACGTAGCCCAATATGGGTGAACTCTGTTATCAATTTTCATGTGTTTTATGATGCATTTTTGTCCTATTTTAACTGTTAAATTTCTGCAAATTAACTTAATTTTGTGTACTCTTTCAACCATGATCCATTTCCTAAAAGACACAAACTAGCTTTTAAATTGTTTAATGAAACATTCACATTCGTTTTTAGATCATTTTGGTATCAGAGCATGATTTTTGTGAAGGTTTGACAAAGTTTTCAAGGTTTTTGAATGCTTACAAGGTATAGATTTAGAAGAGGAGAAGGAGCACTTGAAGAACCTAACCCACAAATTTTCTCAAGAAGACCACATACTCCATAATTCATGGATCATGAAGAAGGACAATGACAAAAAACAATGTCTAAGGATGAGAGATATTTTAGAAAAACTTTCTTTGATATGATTGAGATGGTGAAAGTGTTGTATAATGAAAGAACAACACAGTTTCAAGGAGAAAGTTCTAATAAACTGAAAGGTGATGGTGGTGATGGGATCAAGTCTCCACCTCCTCCTCCTCCTTCACCTCCATCCTCACCTCCTTCTTCACATAGGCCAACTCCTATAACATCTCTAAGAGGACATAATAATCCTCCTTTCCTTAAGCTAGATGTAAAATTTGAATTG
The DNA here is from genome assembly GCA_034641835.2 of Pinus albicaulis. NCBI lineage: Eukaryota > Viridiplantae > Streptophyta > Pinopsida > Pinales > Pinaceae > Pinus > Pinus albicaulis. The sequence continues at coordinate 593,229,016 of CM076569.1, read as the reverse complement.
CCAATGTATAATGGAGAAGAAAATGTTGAAAAGTTGGATAATTGGGTTCATCAAATTGAAGTTTATTGCCGGATCCAAAATACTGATGATAATGTCACAAAGATCCAACTTTCTTCTATTTGTTTGGAAGGTGAAACTCTTATCTGGTGGGACACCCAAAATCAAGAATATTTGAAGAAAAATAATAAAATTATCTCTTCTTGGAATGATATTATAGTTGCATTAAGGAGGAAATTTTATCCATTAACTTACATGCAAAAAACAATAATAGATTGGACAATTTTTAGACAAGCCAAAGTTCAGAGTGTCCAAAGTTACACTCAAGAATATAGAAAAAGAGAATTAATCTTAGGTGTTTATTTGATCTCACAAGATACTCTTCTTAAATATATAGGTGGATTACATAGTTACTTGAGACATATTATACTTATGTTTAATGCCCCCAATCTAGATGAAGTATGTGTTTAGTATACTTACTTAGAATCAGAATTAAGAGGCAAGAATGTTCCTCAAGAATCCAACAAGAAACCCTTTAAATATTGAGACAAAGGAAAGGGGAAATTTAAAGAAAAAGGAAAGAAGAGTGCTACCATTAAGATAGAGGGAGAGAAACTTACTTGCAAACATTGTTCAAAACATGGCCATAATGAAGACCATTGTTGGAAATTGTTGGTGTCCCGTGTTTTGATAGTTTGGAAAATCAAAAGACAAGGCAACATCAGAACCAATCTTTAGAGTTACAAGATCTAGTCCTCCTGTTCTCAGAGAGGGATCTCTCAAATGTTTGTTTGCAAAGGTTTATCTTGTGTGCTTTGAGTATTGGTTTAAGACTAGTTATTAAGCACAGGTGTTTGTTTATTTGTTTGTTTGGTTGAATGATACAGCAGAACATGAAAGGTCTAGGAAAGATACACATAATGGAGAAACATCTGGTTCATTGGGAAATGGAGTCAAGAAGAGGTCATAACATACTTATCAATGGATATGGGATATCAGAGGGAAAATCTAACTTGGCCACAGGATCCTTTGGTTTTGGAATGAGATGGACATCAATGATTTGGAAAGAGAAGTTTAATTCTCAAACAAAGGGAATTTGAAAGCACAATTTGAACAATAAAGAGCTTTTTGATAGACAGGGCTAACCATGAATTCTACAAATCACACCTTTAAGCAAACAATGATTTTAAAACAACTTTTAAAATGAAATCTAAGATTCGGGGAACACCCTATTTCCTCAAATATTTTATTTCAAATGACTTAGAAAACATAAAAGATTCACTGATAACTGTAGTCATAGAAGAGGGAACACCTAACACATCTATGATTACAACTATAAAGACCTTTGAGACAACTGCTTAAGTAAGGACAAAGGGCAGGATCAGAACATACCTCCTTGAGTCACTATAAACAGAAAACTTCAAAGGGAGACTCCAATAACAGTTTTAAAGTGGCAATAGACAAGCAGGGAGAACCATAAATCATGCTGAAACCAACTATTCGAACTATTAAGGAAATAAACAAGCATGAAGACTAAAGAGAGAGGTTAAAGACTCTAAAATACTTCAATAGAAGAAAACATGAAACAGTGAAGGATGAACAGGTCTAAGGTGCTTCCAGGAGTCATTTCTTAGCCTAACACTTTCAACCTAATGTAGTAAGAAATTATGGAACATAATGAAAACAGGGGAAAAACATGTAACAGTTCAGAATACTTCACCAATAGCCAAGCTCATGGATCCGATGATAGAGCCTTCACAGTAACAAGCATACAACAACATCATCAGGGCTTCAAGACTTCAAATTCTTCTTCAACTTCAACAGACTATATATTATTTCAGAGAGTTCCAATATTACAACTAGTGATTAGCCAACAACCAACCAACTTCTGCAGTAGTATATATAGAAGAATGAGGAGGTGAGATCTAATAAAAGATCTCCAAATACAATTAATACAGACTTAATGGCTTCTTGCCCTTTTGGGGGCTCAATGAAGAAACTTACATAGGTGTCTTCTGTATTAAATGATTTACATAAAGATTTAAGCTCAGAGGGAGCTCTTTCTGACCTTTGAGGCTTTGTATGGTGTCAAAGTAACTCTGCTGATATTTTTTACATTAAGTTTGTTTGCAGAGTTTAACCTTTGGCTACGTTGAGAGGCAGACATCTGGTCTTGATCAATAAATTCGGCCTTTGATTGAATACTTTGAGGCACACGTGGCATTTCAATAGCTGGGAGGAATCAATTTGCCTCAGCTGTGGCGGTGGAGACTTTCTGTTTGATAAAACCCTTTGATTTCTATTTGACTGTGTTTTAATTGGAAAATTAGGCTGTTGATAATCAATGGTTGGCCTTAATCCTTATAAAACTGTTTAAATCTTCCATGTTGGTGCATTTCTGTCTTCGACCCTGATACTCATTGATTTGTGATTGACTTGCTGTGTTCGTTGGTGTGCAGTGCTACGTAGAGGTGAGAAGGCATCAATGCCTCACGAATTATTGATAAAACGTGGATTTTAAAACCCTGTGAATGATTTCCTTTGGTGAATCGAAGGCAGGAGGATCGTCACCCTCTGCCTTTAAATTTTCTTCAGACACAGCGGAAAAAACCATTAACCCTGCAAAATACGAATAAAAATTATAAAATCCATGCATATATAGGTTTACTGCTTCAGAAGGCACGTGGAGAGAGCATGGCCGTTGGATGGCATCATCCAACGGTCGAGATTGATTTAGAGGAGGTCAAAGGAGAGAGGAGGAGGAGATTAAATCTGGACCGTTGATCGCGCAGAGATCAACGGTCGGGAGCGAGGGTGACTAAACAACGTGAAGGGGTCACGTTATTTATAAAAATAAAATAAAAATGGAAAAAACAGTTTAAAACCTTTGTTTCGGGAAAAATGGTTGAAAATCAATGTCGGGAGTTGGGACGATCATGGTCCGTCGGATGAGAGAGGCCCATGCGATCAACGACGGAGATTAGTCGTCCATGAACCTTAGAAACATGCCCGGACATCAAATTTGTTAATAAAACTATGTTGAAAAAAGTCCTCGGGTCCGGAAATTCTGACTGGACGAGGAATCGGGGCTATGGAAGATGGGCCGTTGACCTGACTATCAGATCGACGACGAAGATCTCTTAAATATCGCACTGGGTCCACGTTAACTATCTGGCATCTTCGGTGAGCGATCGCCGTCGGATGGGCGGCCTCATATCGGACGGTGGTTGTCAATATCGCGCCAGGTCCACGTCTGAACTTTAACGCGCGATAGACGGCGGTTTTGTGAACAGTACCCAAGACACGTGTCAACTAGCGTATGGAATCACTACCGATCTGGAAAAAACCGCCCGCGCTCAAAAGTAGTGCGATGAATACCACGTGGTTTTCACGACGGTGAGTGGTTGGTGAGGACCGCCGGGAGATGGATTCCGCATCGTCCGATCTTCAGATTAGATCGATGGTGCGGAGTGATTTAAATTTCACATCGGCAGTAATTTATAAATATAAATAAAGCCGAAAAATAAATATAAACAAAGTTTTTAATATTTTCGGGGCGGGATAAAGATATAATATGGTTAGGCGCTCGTTTGCGGGGTTACAGGTTATATGGAAAGCCATATGACCGGGGGGCTGTGGATGAAGGGCTAATAGGCATGGGGTAATGCAATAAACGCTTAGAGGATCAGCGCTCGGTTCTAGCGCCTGGGCGTATGGAAGAAAGGGTTAAAGACTTAGCCCAAGGGGGCTTAAGTCTACAATACATAAAAATATGATTTTTTATGGATTTTGAATGATTTTCAAAGGTTTTGGGGGTTTTTGATAAGGCTAAGAAAGGGTCTTAAGCTTTATCAAAGGGTTTTGATGAAGGGGAAAGGGGAAAAGACATGAAAATGAGGGATTTTCATGGGAAATGGAGGGAGAAGATGAGGTCAGTTTTGGAAGGAGGGGGAAAAGGAAAAGGGTGCTTGCAGCAGTGTTCTTTCTTGGGAATCAGCAGGATTTTAAGATGGGCACATCAGTGAAGATTTAAGACAGAGGCATGAGGCCTTTTGAGAGTCTTCAAGAGCCAAAAAAATTTTAGCAGTAAAATACATTCCTTGGAGACTCCAGAAATGATTTAGCCACCTTTTGGTATAACAAATTTTATAGGTGGCTAGCAGTGGCTCCATTTGGGGATGGTGCCTTCTTGAAGGCATCAAGAACTTCAGATTTGCCTTCTCTGGGAGGTTGATCAGTTGCCTCATCCATTGGGCTGCCTTTCTTTCTGTGGATGATCTTCTTTTTCTCTAAAACATATTAGCATTCATGGATTAACAATGGAACTTCATCAATACAACCTGTCTACCTACCCAATCCTATAAATATATCATTTTTTCTTCATTAGAGTGCACTTGGATTGGCAAACTTTTTTACAACACTTTATTCTTTTGAAAGCAGGAAATCTAATCTATTTCTACTCCTTATTTCTCCATGGACTCAGATTGAGCAGTTGAGCCCATATGATTCTCTACCTAATCTACTGTCTGTTGGGATTAAACTGTCCAACAGATTTTATTCTCTAAATTCTGCAACATAAATAAAAAAAAAACAGTTAAGTCAAGATTAAGCTGTTTGACTTGCTGTGATCTATGGCATATAAACAAGCTGTACATAGATATTATTTTGCAGAAAATTAATCAAAATGGAAGGCATAAGATTTGACTATTCAAAGTATTTCCTTCCTCTTTTCACGGCTCTGTTTTGACTCTTCTTGAGCTGTCTGCTTTCTTATTCTCTGGTTCAGATTTTGAGCTAATTAAAACCAAATTTACATCTTTTGACTCAGAATTCTGAAACAGTTTTGAGCCATTTTCTCTTCGAAACTTTAGGTTCAGATTTTGAGCATATTTGAACCTTTAATTTCTATCCTAAACTATCTACTGATAAGCCGAGATTAAACATTTTGGCAAATTGAATTTACTATCCTATCAACAGAAAATTTAAAACTAATTAGTCAAGATTAGACAGTTTGACTAACTATAAGTGTGTTCTTTAGGAGTGGCATTTGAGCTTGGACACTTTCAGATTTGTTTCTCTTTTTTGGTATGGGGCTATACCTTTCTTGTTTTCACAGTCTGCCCTCTTTTCTTTGTTTTTGTATTTTTGATTTTTATAACTTTGAATGCAATGTTTAGACTATGATATTTACAATGACAAAATAGAATGCTTTGAAACTTATGATTCTTGGCAGAAGTAATGCTTGAGCATTCTGCCATTGATAGGACCTCCATAGAGATCCTCTCCATTCAATTCCTTCAGGAAAAATGCATTGTGACCCCTCTCAGCATGAATAATATATGGACCTTTCCACAAGTTCTCAAACTTGCCATGTTTTCCCTTCTCTTCTTTTCTTGAATCCCATTTAAGAACAACATTTCCAACTTGGAAATTGTTTGCCTTAGTCCTTTTTTCAAACAGTTTCTTGGTGTTTTCTTGGATTAACTGTGTCCTTTCATAGACTTCTTCTCTATTCTGCTGTAAATGGATTGTTTGGTTAATTCTCCTCTGCATATCATTTTCTTCAATCTGCACTTCTTGAAGGAGTTTCATGACTGGAACTCCTAATGAGGTGGGAAAAACTGCGTCCATACCATAGACTAGCTGATAGGGGGACATATTTATTGACTTCTTTGTAGTTAACCTATCAGCCCATAAGGCATGAACCAGTTTACTGTGCCATGATTTCTGATTCTGTTCCAACAACTTTTTAATGATATTGATGAGGCTCTTGTTGGAAGATTCAACTAATCCATTTCCTTGGGGATAGTAAGCAGTGGAATGGCCCAAGGTTATGTGGTATTTGTAACAGAAATCAACCATCTTTTTAGACTTAAAAGCAGCAGCATTGTCTGTTATGATTTTTCTGGGACAACCAAATCTGGATAGGATATTTGTTTCAAGAAACTTGATAATGACAGAGTCATTAGCATTTCTGGAGGGTATAGCTTCTATCCACTTGGTAAAGAAGTCAGTGGCTGTGAGGATCCACTTATGTTGAGTTGAGGAGGATGGATGGATTTCCCCAATGAAGTCGAGCCCCCATTGTTGAAAAGGTGCCTCAACTTTGATAGGATGTAAGGGTAAGGGAAGGAGTTTTCTTTTGCCATCAAAGATTTGGCACTTATGGAAAGACATGACCAACTTCTGAGTGTCTGGGAAAAGGGTAGGCCAATAGTAACCTGATCTAAGAATTTTTTTTGTTGTGGCCTTCCAGTAGAGGTGTCCTCCACATTCTCCATCATGCAACTCATGCATGATTTTCCCTGCATCATCTTCAAGTAAACATTTAAGAAAAATTCCAACAACATTTTTTCAATATAATACCCCATCTAGGATGCAAAAACTCAAAGCCCTTTGTTTCAAAAATCTAGCTTTAGTTTTAGACAAAGAAGGGGGGGCATTTAAATATAAAAGCACATAAATAATGTCAGCATACCAAGGAGAATTCAGAAAGGTTCCTTCAATAAAAGGAGCAGTAGATTCTTCTATTTCTTCCAACACATCTACCATATTCATGTCTAGTGCTTGGAAGTTAGACTCGGCCATAATTTTTGCTAATCCTTGCCCTTTAACTAGTTTGGTGGGCCTGATTTCTAAGTCATATTCAAGAATAGTTGCAATCCATTTTCCCCTTTTACCATCAGGGTCTTGACTTAAAATGTCCTTGACAACAGTATGTGGAACAAAAGCAATTATGTGAGAGTGTAAAATATAGACCTAAAGTCTTTTAATGCTTTCACCAATGCTAAGGCTTGCTTCTCCATGATGTTATATTTGAGAGGAGAATCTCTTAAGTCCCTAATAAAGAAAGATATTGGTTGTTCTTGCCCCAAATCATTCTTTTGAAGTAATAATTCAGCTATTGTATGTTCGGATGCAAAAGAAAAGATATAAAAGTCTTTGGTAAAATCTGGACTAATCAGGACTGGTGTTTGAGTAAGAGCTTGCTTAACCAGTTCGAATGATTATTTAGCTGGTAAAGTCCATTTTACACCGACATCTTTCTTAAGCATGTTTGTAATGTTTTTCAATAGCTCAGCAAGATTAGGGATAACCCTCCTTAGAAAACAATCTTTCCAATGAAAGATTGTAATTCTTTGAGGCTTCTTGGATGGTTGATCTGCAATATTCCATCTATCCTTGTAGGGTCTATTTTGATTCCCTCTTCTGAAATTATATGGCCAAGAAGTTTACCTTCTTGGAGACCAAAGAGTGTCTTCTTGGGATTCAATGATAAGCCAAATTTCCTACACTTCTCAAAAACTTCTCTCAGGTGAATCAAATGTTCTTCATCAGTTTTCGAGAAAACAATTATGTCATCAAGGTAAATGATTATAAAATAGCCCATGTCTTCAGAAAAGGCTATGTCCATGGCCCTTTGGAAGGTGGCCCCTGCATTCATTAATCCGAAAGACATTTTGACATACATAAAGGTGCCCCAAGGTGTGGTAAAAGCAGTTTTGATTTGATCACTTGGGAGCACTAACACCTGGTTGTAACCTGAGAACCCATCTAAGAGGGAGATCCTTCTTGATCCAACTACCCTTTGAAGTATATGGTCCATCTTGGGTAAGGGGTAGTTGTCTTTTAAAGAGGCTCTATTTAAATTTCTGAAGTCAATACAGAGCCTGATTTCCCCTGTTTTCTTTCTAACAGAGACTAAGTTTGATACCCACTCTGAATATCTAATTGGTACAATGATCCCAGCACCATGCATCTTTTCAATTTCTGCCTTAACTAAAGGGAGTAAAAGAGGGTTTATTCTCCTTAGTTTTTTTTTAAAAGGCTTTTGATTTTCCTTCAAAGGGATTTTATGTTGGATGATGCTGGTATCGTATGATTTTAGGTCTTTGTATCCCCAAGCAAAAACATCTTTAAACTCTTTGAACAACTCTATGTACTGCATTTTTATATGAGCTGGGAGAGTGCTAGACAGTTTGATCATCTTAGGTTCTGCTAAACTGCCTATGCTATGCTCTTCTGTATTTGTTTCCACAGGCTCTATTCTCGGTTCTTTGGCTACATTGTTAAAATCAAAAAGGTGTTCTAAAGGTGTGAGAGCTCTTGGAATTTGGTCATTTTTGCAGTGTAAAACTTCCAAGTCTTCTTGGTTTGCGTTATCAGTTACCTCTACTTCAAAAGGATTCTCACAATGATTTATATTAGCAGAATATGTCATTTCAACTTCTGGGATTTGTTCAATATACAAACAGTTTTCTTTATGGGTGGTCTCTGATATTGGTATGCTGAAATTATTTTCTGATTTCAAGAAATCATCTATGTGTTTGATCCGGATTTATGCAGGAATGCAACAAAATATAGAAATAACCATGAACATAGAGATGCAGTGGAAATAATGCTTCATTTCATTAATATCAAATAACAGAAATATGCTTATAGGCATAATGGAAATAAAATAGCTAGGGTGCTCGTAGCGAATCTCTGAGAAGAGATGTGATGGCTACAGACCTCTGAACTGTGTTACAATGAGGCCCGAGGGCCTATTTATTGTTGAGAAACAATGTAGAATCTGAAACGTCCAAAAACCTAAATGTAGGAGATGAGGCGCCAAAACTGTGGGCGCCCGTTTGGGTAAATTGGTGGTTCAACTTCCCGGGTGCATAACTTTGGCACCCGATCTCTGTTTGATGCGCTCAATAGCTCGTTAGAAAGATGTATCTAAGGACTTCAATTTTTTGAACGAGCAACATCGGTCCATGGACCCATGTTGCTCTCCATTTTCCCAAAAATGTCGTTTAGGGCCTCAAAACGGCTCCGGAAGTTTAGGACCCGAAAAACTGCTAAAAATAGTAAGTTTTGTTGCAACTTGAAAATTGAAAGAACTGAAGATGGGGGTTCAAATGGAATAGGTGGGTGGCCACCAATATCCAACTGGATCATTAAGCCCCCAAAACGGCTCCGAGAGTGGAGGACCCGAAAACCTGCTAAAAATAGTAAGTTGTGCTGAATGTGAAAAGCTGCAAGAATTGATGGTGCTGGTCCAAATGGAATAGGTGGGTGGCCACCGATATCCACCTGGATCATTCCTCCCTCCTTAGGAAGCAATGGTTCCCATTGCGTTGAGATCCTCCATGAGATGAGGCAACTTCTGTTGAACTGAGTATTAGATGTGTTGAAGATGTCATGGACCTGCGGGTGGACATGCTGGATGCGTTTAGTAAATTTGGTTTCTTTATCAGCCTCATACAGTACATGTTTGGATTTTGTATGTGTAGTTGTAGGATGTATGGCAACATCAGGTGGTGGTGCATTGGGAGTCAGATCAATGGAGTGCTTGTCCTGACAGTGTAGAGGAACCTCCATGAGTGAGGAGAAATTGTCATCGTATTCCTCCATGACTTTGTCCATCTGCTGCAGCCATGAAAGGGAGCCCTGTTTCGAGGTTGTGGCCACAATATTCTTCTTTCCCTGTGAGTGAGTCGTAAGGAAAATGAATTTCTTGGTCTGGGAAACAATCTTACTGCGTTGTTTTGCAGTAGTCAAAGAGATGGCAGGAGGCGGTACTACCTCCGGTATCCTGTACAAGTTATTTCCCAAAGTAATAATAACAGCACGAGGCCTAGACTCATACACAGCATGTTGCCTCCACAAGTATGGTTGGTCCAATAATACATCAGCTACATCAAGAGGAGCAACATCACACAATACCTCATCCGTGAATGGCTTGATACTGTATGGAAGTCGGCACTGCTGGCGGATGCAAAGATCTCTCCCTGGGTGGAGCCACCCGATGGTATATGGTTGCAGGTGTGCTATGGTTGGTAGGCCGAGCTGCTTCATGACGTCTGCTGAAATGAGGTTCTTTTGGCTTCCGCTATTGACGAGAAATTGCAGTGGAGAACCCTTCACCCACATCTGCGACTGGAAGAGGCGCTCCCCCTCCTCTGGATCCTCTGGACCCTCCTTCTGGATCTTGGCGGTGGCAACAATGGCACTGGGATCCACATCAATGATATTCTTCCATTTATCATTGCCTTTGTCTGGTTCTAACTCAGGATCAAAAAATGCATTTGATTCGGGTGCCTTTAGTTCAGCCACCAAAGACTGTTTGGCCCGACACTCGTTTGTGCTGTGAGTGGGGCTGTTATGAAATTCACACCACTTCCCTGTGTCCTTCTTTGGATTTGTGGTGTTGTTCTGAGTCACATTGCTTTGGCCTTGCCCCTTGTTCTTTGGTTCAGGGGCACCTTTCGGATTCACAGATCCAAAGTCTCGCTTCTTTTGCTTAAATTTCTGCTCGATCTTGGCGTCATAGAGATATGCCGTGCCAAGTGATGTAATGTCGAGGAACTCCATTTCCTCCTGAATGTGTTTGTGCAGACAACCGCGGTACTTGAGCACCAAATGTCTCTCTAAATCTTTAATACCCAACTTTGTGCGCAGGGTATGGAACAGATTCGTCAGTTCGTGCACATCTTGATCCTTTTGTTGCCGCAGCGTGGTCCATTGGATGTATTTGTCCTCATAGCTCCCCACGGGGTAATATTGTTCCTTGATGCCGTCTCAGAACGAATTCCAAGTGTGTGTGGTCGAGAACAGAGAGGGTTCCCCTTCGCCCTCTTGCTCACGGTAGGTTTCCCATAAGTCTTTGACATGGGGGGCGGCTTTGAGGAGTGCAAAAATAATATTTTCTCGGTCAGAGAAGTCATGGACCGAGAAATACCCTTCCAACAAATTTAACCATCTGTCTACAGCGTATACATCTATTTTTCCTTCAAATATAGGAATGTCAAAGTTTACCTATACCTTGAAGGGAGTGGCGCCTCCAGAGTGGCTGTTGGATGCAGATGCGCCATATGTGGGCAGTCGTTGAAGGATTTGAGCAAAGTTATCCATCATCGCGTTCCTTTGTTTCTCGAGGGCCTCCTCGAGCAGTATTTTGATAGGATCTCCTGTTCCCTCGTCTTTCTTTTCTTCCGCCATGGGAGGTCGTCGGGGTTTGCGAGGCTGATCTTGCAAGGGTTCAACTAGATCGAGCCCTAACTCCTTATACCACCCAATAGTGTTGATAGGTTTTGGCCTGAAAAACAAAGAAAGAAGCCGGAACTGGCTACGATACCTTTACCATATTGGGATGCGAGACGCAACAAAATAGTTAAATAACCATGAACATAGAGATGCGAAGAAATAATGCTTCATTTATTAATATCAAAATAACGAAAATATGCTTATAAGCATAATGGAAATAAAATGTTAGGGTGCTGCGTGTGGAATCTACGAAGAGATGTGATGGCTGAGACCTACGGAAGCTGTGTTACAATGAGGCTCGAGGGCCTATTTATTGTTGAGAAACAATGTAGAATCTGAAACATCCAAAAACCTAACCGTAGGAGATGAGGCGCCAAAACTGTGGGCGCCCGTTTGGGTAAATTGGTGGTTCAACTTCCCGGGTGCATAACTTTGGCACCCGATCTTCGTTTGACGCGCTCAATAGCTCGTTAGAAAGATCTATCCGAGGTCTTCAAATTTTGAACGAGCAACATCAATCCATGGACCCATGTTGCTCTCAGTTTTCCCAAAGAATGTCGTTTAGGGCCTCAAAACGGCTCCGGAAGTTTAGGACCCAAAAAACTGCTAAAAATAGTAAGTTTTGTTGCAACTTGAAAATTGAAAGAACTGAAGATGGGGGTTCAAATGGAATAGGTGGGTGGCCACCAATATCCACCTGGATCATTAAGCCCCCCAAAACGGCTCCGAGAGTGGAGGACCCGAAAACCTGCTAAAAACAGTAAGTTGTGCTGAATGTGAAAAGCTGCAAGAATTGATGGTGCTGGTCCAAATGGAATAGGTGGGTGGCCACCAATATCCACCTGGATTAGTGTTCGTCAGAATCAAACACTTGCCAGTGATCCTCGTTATCAGGCACAACAGGTCTGTGTTTTAATTTCACACTGAGTTGTTCATTTATCTTAGGTATCTGGAAATTGCTGGCATTGAAAGAAAGTTAATTTGCTAGATGATTTAGTGCTCTTGGAATGAAAATAAGTTCATACTTTTCAAAGGTATTTAATAGATCAAGGGCAGTGTTCCGATATTCCCTAAGTCTTGGATTTCTAGTTGAGTATTCCCCTTTGATTTGTTTTATGATAAGTTCGGAATACCCTAGGATGGATATCCTATGGGCTTCTAATTGTTTAAGCAATTGTAAGCCTAGGAGAAGGGCTTCATACTCAGCTATATTGTTAGTACATGGGAAATTTAATTTGTATGAAAAACTTTGATTTGTATTTTGAATCCACACACCTGCTCCTGCACTTGTTTTATTACAAGATGCATCAAATTTTATTGTCCAAAGTACATCTGCCTCATTTTCATTTTCTTGTTGCTGTTGATTGTCAATGTTTTGAATTTGATCGAAGGGAAGATTTGATTGTTCTGGTGAAATGATTGGGTGCATGTTTTCCTTATCTGGTTGGGTGATTTCATCTTCGTTACATAAGATAAAGGAATCTAAACTTGATTGAATAGAATAGATTGGAGAGTTTTTTGGTTTGTCTATGTTTCTCACCATGTACTTCATGTGAGATTCCCTAGATAGTCTTCTGTTTTGGTTAAAAACGAGAATCGTGGCATAAGACATATCCATTTGAAGGCTTACCTGAAGTTTGGCTCCCCAAGATCTTGATAAGAGCGTGCCATACTTAGGGGGTATGTCAGCTACAACTATATCCATTACTAGACTCTTAGCAGGGATCTGAGCTAGATTAACACATAAACATTTGATTAAACCCAAACATTTGACTCTGCTTGAGTCAAAAGAATACAAATCTTTGTATGGTTTAGTAATCTCTAAGCCTAAGCTTTCCATTACCACCTTGGGCATTAGATTGTGTGAAGCTCTTGAATCTAACATGGCATTGTGTAAAATTTTCTCGTGTATGTTCAAGCTAACAAAGAAGGGAGGGACAACCCCTTCTTGGTATTTTCCTTCAACTTCAGGACCAAACAACAACTCAGGTTTATCATCTGTCAAGTTCAAGGTGTCAGTATCACTTCCTAAGTTCAAAGCTTTCAAAACTTGGTTTTTGTACACTTCTTGGGTTACTAGTTCAGCTAAGGGAATAACAATTTTTATCTTAGCAATCTCTCCGTCAAGGCTGAAAGGAATAATTGACTTGTTGATATTTACATCTGTCTTTTAAATTGAATTCTTTTCAGCAACTTTGATTTGCTGAAACTTGTTTGGACTAGTAATTGGGACAGTTTTATTAGGACCACTAGCTGAAGTGTTAGGGGTGCTCTGTTCAACATTTGGCTGGACACTTTTGTCTTTGTTAAAGTCTGGTTTCTTGGCCAGAATGTTGGTTTTCTCTGCTGTCTTTTTAGGCTAGTTTTCTGTGTTTTTCTTGACAACAGTGCTAGTGTTCTTATCCTTTGAATTATCTATGCTTCCCTTGATCCTAAGATCATACTGTTTGTGTACCTCCATGATTGCATTTTCAAAACCCAATCTATAGTTATCGAAGTCTTCATAGGTGTTTGTATTTTGATCATAAGAGAAGAAACCTTGTTCTTCCTCAGTGAGGAAAACATCATCTCCACTGTCTGATCCAATCAAGTTTACATGATATTCTTCCAACCTTTCCAACTCCCTATCTTCCTCATATTGATCTACATAGTTCTGTTGGAAGGGAGGTCTAATCTGTTGGTCGCTTTCCTTTTGCTTATCTTGATTGTTTTCTCTCCTATAATTCTAATTCCTATTTCTGTTTTGATTGTTTTGAGGTTCTCTTGGTGGCATTCTATCATTTAAGTTGATCTTTTCAAGCATCCTCTCCATCACCTTCACTAGGTTGTCAATTTTTGTCTCAGAAGTTGAGGTTGAGGGTAGTAGATCATCTTTATAGGTTACCCTCTTTTCTAATATCAACCTATTTGTTTTCTCAATTATGTTTGCTTCTACGCTCACATCTCCTTTCTGCATATCTTCTAAGGTTAGGTAATCTCTTCCCCTTAACTCATAAGTCATTTCAACATCAAGGCCTTCGGGATACCTTACCAAAGCCATGCCTTGAGGAGGTTTCATGTGAGGTGGGAGAGCATTATAAACACTATTGAACCTAGTGGAGTAGTCATGAACGCTCTCTCCTTGATTTCTCTTGAGATTGCTATATACTGCTAGTATTTGGAGGGGGTTCCTTTTGAGCTCCCATTTGTTGATGAATGTTTGATGCAAGGCAGGGAGATCATTTATGATGTTAGGAGGTAAGTTTTTAAACCATTTCTTTACATCTCCTCCGAAACTTTGGGCAAAGATCCTCATATTCACAGTTTCTTCTTCTATCTCCATGTAATCAAATGCATCTTCCATCCTATCTACATGTTGTTGAACTGTTGTAGATTCTTTTCCAGTGAAGTGAGGGATTTTGGATTGGTAATCATTTGGTAAGGGAAGTAGAGGTTGTGGTAACACTAATGGGGCATACCATGTTGCCATGGCTGGAAATAAGGGTTGATTTACAAGAGGTGGGTTTACAAAAAATGGCTGTGATGGAGTGTTTTGAACAGTGGTAATATGAATTGGAGTGGAAGAAACACTTCAGCCAACAAACTGATTTTGGGCAGATTTGTTATGGAAAGGGCTAAAGTGATAAAGAAGCTGGGAATCAGGAGGAGTGGAAGGTGAGGCTTCTCTACTAAAGCTTTGTTGCAAATCTGCAAAGTTAAGGTTAGTCTTGTTTAAATCACCTTGAGATCTAGTTCTAAAGATGTTCAGTGTATGATGTAAATCAAAGTGTGAATCCTCTAAGACAACAAGGTTTTCGGGAAGGGAATTTGTTCTTAAGAGGCTCCTATTAGTAGCTGATTTTCCAGAGTTAGAAGTCTGCCACATAATTCTCTTAGGATTGTCAACGATTAAAGGAGGATTTGGGTCTGGATGGGATCTAGTGTTGATCCTATGTGAAGCCAGATTGCTTTTCAAAAAAGAGAGAGGTTGAGGTTTTTAGGGATTGTTTTTTGGAATTTTACCTCTCACAATGTTTTATCTAGTATGGGACTAGGCTTCTAAACTTCCTCAAGGCTGGTTAACACAGTCCTAAAGAGATTTGGGAACCTAGATGAGTAATAGGCCTACTGGGGCTAGTGGAGTCGCCAGGTGGAAACTTTTAGCTTTTATGGAGGTAAGATATTGGATGGTTCCACCACCATGTTTATTATGAAGTAAAACTGAAATATTTTGGGTTTTTCTGAGTTATTTCAGTCTTACAGGTTAAGAGAGTGTCCTAAATCTGATTTAACACTTAGCTAGGGTGTCAAACATACATAGTTCACTCTTATGGCTTGGTAACTGAGAACTTCAAGGTTTGATAAGGTTCGATGAGAATCCTAAGGGTTACTTAGTGTGTCACTGATTCAAAAAGTCCTATCATGATTACTGTTATGCTTGGTAGTGCTTGAAGAAGGTTACTTATGTTATACTAGACAGTGAGTGTTTAATTTTAAAGATTTTACTCAGGGTCCCACCGTGATCGCCATTATGTTGGTGTCCCGTGTTTTGATAGTTTGAAAAATCAAAAGACAAGGCAACATCAGAACCAATCTTTAGAGTTACAGGATCTCGTCCTCCTTTTCTCAGAGAGGGATCTCTCAAATGTTTTTTTGCAAAGGTTTATCTTGTGTGCTTTGAGTATTAGTTTTAGAATAGTTATTAAGCGCATGTGTTTGTTTATTTGTTTGTTTGGTTGAATGATACAACAGAACATGAAAGGTCTAGGAAAGATACACAGAATGGAGAAAAATCTGGTTCATTGGGCAATGGAGTCAAGAAGTGGTCATAACATACTTATCAATGGATATGGGATATCAAAGGGAAAATCTAACTTGGCCACATGATCCTTTGGTTTTGGAATGAGATGGACATCAATGATTTGGAAAGAGAAGTTTAATTCTCAAACAAAGGGAATTTTAAAGCACAATTTGAACAATAAAGAGCTATTTGATAGACAGGGCTAACCATGAATTCTACAAATCACACCTTTAAGCAAACAATGATTTCAAAACAACTTTTAAAATGAAATCTAAGATTCGGGGAACACCCTATTTCCTCAAAGATTTTATTTCAAATGACTTAGAAAACGTAAAAGATTCACTGATAACTGTAGTAATAGAAGAGGGAACACCTAACACATCTATGATTACAACTATAAAGACCTTTGAGACAACTTCTTAAGTAAGGACAAAGGGCAGGATCAGAACATACCTCCTTGACTCACTATAAATAGAAAAATTCAAAGGGAGACTTCAATAACAATTTTAAAGTGGCAGCAGACAAGCAGGGAGAACCATAAATCATGCTGAAACCAACTATTCGAACTATTAAGGAAATAAACAAGCATGAAGACTAAAGAGAGAGGTTAAAGACTCTAAAATACTTCAGCAGAAGAAAACATGAAACAATGAAGGATGAACAGGTCTAAGGTGCTTGCAGGAGTCATTTCATAGCCTAAAAATTTCAACCTACTGTAGTAAGAAATTATGGAACATAATGAAAACAGGGGAAAAACATAAAACAGTTCAGAATACTTCACCAACAGCCAAGGTCATGGATTCGATGATAGAGCCTTCACAGTAACAAGCATACAACAACATCATTAGGGCTTCAAGACTTCAAATTCTTCTTCAACTTCAACAAACTATATATTATTTCAGAGAGTTCCAATATTACAACTAGTGATAAGCCAACAACCAACCAACTTCTGCAGTAGTATATATAGAAGAATGAGTAGGTGAGATTTGATAAAAGATCTCCAAATACAATTAATACAAACTTAATGGCTTCTTGGCCTTTGGGGGGCTCAATGAAGAAACTTACACAGGTGTCTTCTGTATTAAATGATTTACATAAATATTTAAGCTCAAAGGGAGCTCTTTATGACCTTTGAGGCTCTGTATGGTGTCAAAGTAACTCTGTTGATATTTTTTACATTAAGTTTGTCTGCAGAGTTTATCCTTTGGTTGCGTTGCGAGGCAGACATCTGGTCTTGATCAATAACTTCTGCCTTTGATTGAATACTTTGAGGCACATGTGGCATTTCAGTAGCTGGGAGGAATCAATTTTCCTCAGCTGTGGCGGTGGAGACTTTCTGTTTGATAAAACCCTTTGATTTCTATTTGACTGTGTTTTAATTGGAAAATTAGTCTGTTGATAATCAATGGTTGGCCTTAATCCTTATAAAACTGTTTAAATCTTCCATGCTGGTGCATTTCTGTCTTCGACCCTGATACTCTTTGATTTGTGATTGACTTGCTGTGTTTGTTGGTGTGCAGTGCTGCGCAGAGGTGAGAAGGCATCAATGCCTCACAAATTATTGATAAAAAGTGGATTTAAAAACCCTGTGAATGATTTCCTCTGGTGAATCGAGGGCAGGAGGATCGTCACCCTCTGCCTTTAAATTTTCTTCAGACACAGCGGAAAAAACCATTAACCCTACAAAATACGAACAAAAATTATAAAATCCATGCATATATAGGTTTACTACTTCAGAAGGCACGTGGAGAGAGCGTGGCCGTTGGATGGCATCATCCAACGATCGAGATTGATTTAGAGGAGGTCAAAGGAGAGCAGAGGAGGAGATTAAATCGAGACCGTTGATCGTGTAGAGATCAACGGTCGGGAGCGAGGGTGACTAAACAACGTGAAGGGGTCACGTTATTTATAAAAATAAAATAAAAATGGAAAAAATGGTTTAAAACCTTTGTTTCGGGAAAAATGGTCGAAAATCAATGTCCGGAGTCGGGACGATCGTGGGCCGTCGGATGAGAGCGGCCCACGCGATCAACGGTGGAGAACAGGCGTCCATGAACCTTAGAAACATGCCCAGACATCAAATTTGTTAATAAAAATATGTTGAACAAATTCCCCGGGTCCGGAATTGCTGACTGGGCGAGGAATCAGGGCTATGGAAGGTGGGCCGTCGATCTGCAGACCAGATCGACGGCGGAGATCTGTTAAATATCGTGCCGGGTCCACGTTAACTATCAGGCATCTTCGGTGAGTGATCGTCGTCGGATGGGCGGCCTCAGATCAGACGGTGGTTGTCAATATCGCGCCGGGTCCACGTTCGAACTTTAACGCGTGATAGACGGCGGTTTTGTGAACAGTTCCCAGGACACGTGTCGGCCAGCGTATGGAATCACTACCGATTGGGAAAAAACCACTCGTGCTCAAAAGCGGTGCGATGAATACCGCGTGGTTTTCGCGGCGGTTAGTGGTTGGCGGGGACCATCGGGAGATGGATTCCGCATCGTCCGATGTTCATATTAGATCGATGGTGCGGAGTGATTTAAATTTCACACTGGCGGTAATTTATAAATATAAATAAAGCTGAAAAATAAATATAAACAAAGTTTTTAATATTTTCGGGGTGGGATAAAAATATAATATGGTTAGGCGCCCGTCTGCGGGGCTACAAGTTATATGGAAAGCCATATGATCGGGGGGCTGTGGATGAAGGGCTAATAGGCATGGTGATCTGAAATTGTGAGAACAAAGTATTTCTCATACAGAGATTGATAGTAAGGGGCTTTTACTGGTTATTTCACCTTTACTAGAAAGGATGAAACCAGAAGATTCTGGCCCACAAACTGGCTATGCCTAAAGAAATAAAATGTAAACACTGAAATAGATCCGATCAATGAAAGTATTTGTTTATGTGCAAAGTATTCATTAATCCAAATTTTATGTGTGAATAAGCAAGTTTAAGTATTCTGCAAATGAAGTAATGTGGTTTGAAGTTGAACTAATGAGTTTTGTTCACTGTATAAGTCTGCTTGGGAAAAGTGTACTTATGAAAATTTATTGTTTAATGTAGCAGAATCTGAAATATAACAGCAAAAATGCACAGCATAACAGTAAGCATTTGTTTAAGCAGTTCACCCCTCTCTTGGGCTACCTCTGCTGGGTCCAAAAGCCTCTAATTAGGCTTTTCCCTTTTTCATTAATGCTCAAAATATGAATTACACTGTGTAGAAAGCCTCAAAAGGAAAATAAGTTGCAAATTCAGAAACAGAAGACTGAAATCAGTATAAATTGACTATTTATTCACCTCCAATGGATGAGTATAGTCCAACACAGCTGATCTTTCATAAGGCCCTGGTGGCTCCACAACCAAAATCGCTGGTAAAATCATTGATAGAGCGCCCTGATGGCTCTGCAAACTCTCCCAACAGCTCCAGAATGCTTCAATACCCCAAAATAAAAAAAAAAATTTGTCCCAAAAGGACTTCCCTAGCGAAAGTTATGGCTAACTGAAGTTTGCCCAGTGTCACCTAGAAAAACTCCATCTAAATCTGGGTAACTGCCAGATGGCACCGAAAAATCTGGAGTTAGGTGCTGAATTTGGGAAGCCGCCAAATATTCCGCCGAAATGAGAGGGATGGCGGATAAGCCCCATGGGACCGCACCGTTCGGAGGTTGGTTGAACAAATTTACATTATACGCGACATATAATAATGTTTTAACCATATATTTAAATTGCATTCTGCACCAAGCGCTGGTCCTCGTGAACATGACCCACGTTTTTCAGGCCCCGCCCAAACATTAACAATGGTTAAATATGTTTTCGCACCAATGGTTTAACAAAAACCAACTACATGGTCCAACGGTTAAAACGCTTCGTTTCCATTGGCCCGACCCACGATCGAATCCTGCCGCTTCGCAAAATTTTTAAATGCCATTTCAATTGGATCTTGGGGCCACGTGGCGGCCTCCGGGCTGGCCACGTGGCGCCCTTTGATTGGCCACCTGCGAAATATTCCATGGAAATGGAGGGAGAAGATGAGGTAAGTTTTGGAAGGAGGGGGAAAAGGAAAAAGGTGCTTGCAGCAGTGTTCTTTCTTGGGAATCAACAGGATTTTAAGATGGGCACATCAATGAAGATTTAAGACAGAGGCATGAGGCCTTTTGAGAGTCTTCAAGAGCCAACATTTTTTAGCAGTAAAATACGTTCCTTGGAGACTCCAGAAATGATTTAGCCACCTTTTGGTATAAAAATTTTTATAGGTGGCTAACAGAAATTACATCTTGAATTGAGACCAAAGAAGTTTACTAATAAGGTGAAAAAAAAGGTTGATGCAACAATTCAACAAGATCTAGGATCTGATTCAGGTGATGAAACTAAAATCACAACTATAGGAATGAAAGGTACAACTTCTAATGCAAGTGTCGGTTCTTCTAGAAAGTCTGTTGAATCTCGAAATGATAAAGAAAGAAGTGAGTTTTTTCATATCAGGGTCATTACAAAACATACAAATGTTGATACGCTATTTGATAATGGATCTCAAGTTAAACTTATTTTTGAAGCAATTGTTAAGAAACTTAATTTTGAGACTACACCTCATACAAAACCTTACCCTTTTGGTTGGGTATGTGATGATGCCAAATTGCAAGTGACAAGAAAATGTAAACTCAAATTTTCCATCACTACTAATTTTATAGATGAACTTGAGCTTGATGTTGAACAACTTGATATTTGTGCGGTTGTCTTAGCGAGTTCATATTTATATGACTGAAATGTTGAAAATTCAACAAGAAATGTGTGTCTAATTTAATTTTCCCTTAATTAAATTTCACAATAAATTGTAATCTTATCTCATAATCACTTGTAATAGCTATTTGAGTGTGATAGACTCATTTAGCTCATGAAATTCGAGTTAAGGGTGGTTGTGGAGGCATGTAGAGTGATTATTTTTGTTTTAGAGTCCAAGTTGCAGTTAGTGTATTTGTTTAATGCATGAGAAATCAATTAACTCAATTAAGTGAGTTAAAGTCAGTCTAACTAGTTTTAACTGATTATTGCACTATTGAGAGGTCAAGTGAATTAAATCATATTTAATTCACATGCAATGATATTTCAAGTGACAAATGATTTACCATTAATAGCTGCATGCACGTCAGTTTTGATGAAGACCCAATTGAGACAAAGGTTAAAGGGATGTTATCAATCAGTTGTATTATTAGTAAATTTCCGACGCACAATTAGACAACCAGAGGATTGCCCATGATGTATTGCGCAATTTTGGAAGGTTGAATTTCCTAATTAATAGGGATCAATTGTTCTTAGAACTGCACAACCAAGGCAAGCTCAGAAGAGGTAGGAAATTGGTTAAGTGTTGGTCAATTTTGTCCGGATCAGTGTGAGACAGTTGGTAGAGTTCAATAGACTCTTGTGAGAAGAGTGAATTGTATTGTTTCATGATTCCTTGGTTGATTATACAATAAAGATAGAGGGGTTTTGAGCAACAAGCTTTGCCCAGGAAAAATATCTGTGTTGTGCGATTTATTTGGTGTGCTTCTTTCTCTTATTTGGTGTGATTGTGCAATCGTGTTTATTTTCCGCAAATATTGTAGAAGGATTCAATATCTTGTTTTAGTATATTACATGATCGTATTGAATACATTGGTGTAATTTCTACATGGTATCAGAGCGCCAGAAATCACTATAGTGGAGAAGAAATTGAGTTTGTGCTGAGCAACATTTGACTTTGCAAAAATATTCCTTAGTGCGACAGGCAGATCAAGATGAATTTCAATGGATTAAGATTGGAATATGCACTCGAGGGTAGTTCTAATTATATTGCATGTAAAGACAGAATGGAGGCATTTTTGGAGGACAACTACTTGAAATAATTTATTAACACTGATATTCCAAGGCCTGCAGCAGTAGATGCCACTCTTCTTGATCTGACAAAAGAAGGTTGCAAATGAGAGAAGGATCTTATTAGAAGGAGTTCGAGATCACACTGTCTCGAGTCTCCATGGCAAGGTGACTCCATATGTAATGTGGAAGGCCTTGAAAAATCTGTTTCAGAACAACAGTGACCACAAAAAATTGGCACTAAAGGACAAACGCAGGAAAATCAAAATGGAGAAAGGCGACATTATTCCGAAACACTTGGCCAAGTTCATCCGATGTTGAGATGATCTTGGAAGTGTCGGGATTACTGTAGCAGATGATGACTTGGTGAGCCTAGCACTTCTAGGCCTTCCCAAGAGCTGGCATAGTTATCATGACTCTATCAATGGGAGGGAGAAGCTGCCAGATTGGGAGCGACTTTTGTCGGATTTGGTACAAGAAGAATTCAGGCGAAATACCAGGGATGGATCCTCATCCAAGACAGATGATGAGGAAAATTATGCCTTGGCTGGAAAGAAAAATAAGGGGAAGGGAAAGAAATCCTATTTGAGACCGACAAAGAAGGAAAGAAGCGTGGCATGTCCAGAGTGAAATGTTTTCACTGTCACGAGCATGAACATTATGCCAATAATTGTTCACAGAAGAAGAAGAACAACAAGAAGGCTTCAGGATCTGCAACGGGTGATGCTTTGGCTTCATAGTTCAAGTTGGACTTCTCACTCATCGCATGCATGGTGTCTAGTGCGATGGGATCCATGTGGCACTTGGATAGTGGTGCATCTTTCCACATGACGGGAGACAAATAACTCTTTAATAGCTTAGAGGAGAAGGATCTTCAGATGCACATCGAGATGGGTGACGACGGGAGGTATAACGCTACTAGGATTGGTACAGTTACTTTCAAGAGACAGTCAGGTAAACCTTTCTTATTAAAATATGTCATGCATTTACTAGGATTGAAAAATAATTTAGTTTTAGTTGCCATGTTAGAGGATAGAGGATATGATGTGGTTTTCAGTGAAGGGAAAGCATTCGTTCGTCAGAAAGCCACAGTACAGGTTAAGAAGATTGGGGTTCATGTGAAGAACCTCTACAAACTTGATGCAGATGGCTGCACAACATTGATGAGTAAAGAAGGCAAAGTGGTGAGCCGGGATGAGGGTGAGTTATGGCACAGGAGATTGGGCCATCTACACCACAGTGCTTTGAATGTTGTGCAAGATATTTCTACGAGGCTTCCAAAGGGTACTCTTGCGCAGATAGACGCATGCAAGGGATGTACCATGGGGAAGTAAGCAAAGGCCACTTTTCACGAGAAGGAGAACCAAGTAGCGGAAATCCTTGAGAGAGT
Organism: Pinus albicaulis; assembly: GCA_034641835.2. NCBI lineage: Eukaryota > Viridiplantae > Streptophyta > Pinopsida > Pinales > Pinaceae > Pinus > Pinus albicaulis. The sequence continues at coordinate 593,205,970 of CM076569.1, read as the reverse complement.
TCACTTAGATGTGTGTGGACCATTCTCTACAGCTTCTACAACAAATCACAGTTATTATGTGATTTTTCTAGAAAGTGTTGGATATACTTCATGTAGAAGAAAGATCAGACATGCTCAAAATTTTGTGAGTTCAAAGCACTGGTTGAGAAAGATACAGGGAAGCACATGAAGACTTTAAGGAGTGACAATGGTGGTGAGTATATCTCCAATGAATTCAAGAACTTCTGTAGAAAATAAGGAATTCAGAGAGAGTTGATTGCGCCTCATAACCCACAAAAGAATGGGGTTGCAAAAAGAAATAACATAACAATTGTGGGTGCAGAACAAACTATGTTACATGATCAGGGCCTACCATTGCATCTATGGGTAGAGGCATGCAACACAACAGTATTTATGCATAACCGTAGTCCTCATCACATACTTGACATGAGTACACCAGAGGAGGATTTTTCTGGTAAGAAACATGATGTTTCATATTTTAAAATTTTTGGCTCATCTGCCTATTGCCATGTGACCAAAGATTCCAAAAAGAAGCTAGAACAAACAACATAGATTGGGTTATTTACGGGGTACACTGATACTCCCCACAACTATCGAGTGTATTTTCTGAACAACAGGATGACAATTGTCAGACGAGACGTAAAATTTGATGAGCAGAAAGCCATGTGATTGTCCCTTGAGAGGGAGCTTGATTTTCATGCAGATGAGGAACTCTTGGTTCCAAAGGATGAAGCTCAAGATGTGGAGCAACCACATGAGAGTGGAAGAAACCACTAATGCAAAGCCATCCACTAGACATGGTAGGAGGTGCACCACAGAGGCTGGCATATTGAGACTTGATGCGACAGAACATGTAGGAGCACCTAGATCACAGCGCAGACAGAGACAGTCACCATACATGTATAATGGATACTTGGCTCTTATGAGCAAGTGTATTGTGACAGAACCATCCTCTTTTGAGGAATCAGTGCAACAACCAACTTGGGTTGATGCCATGGTTGAGGAGTATAACTCCATTGTCAGGAAAAGTGTATGGGAAGTTGTCCCAGGACTAGTCGGGAAGTCAGTGGTTGAAAATAGATCGATCTATAAGGTGAAGCAGGCAGTAGATGGGAGTGTGGAGAAGTAAAAGGGGATATTTTTAGCTCGGGGATTCTTATAGGTTGAGGGGATTGACTATGAGGAGACCTTTGCAACATTTGCATGGTACTTTTCGATTAGATATATCTTTTCACTCTCAACGCAGATGGGTTGGAAGATACATCATATGGATGTGAAGACTGCATTTCTCAATGTATTTATTGAATAATAAGTGTACATTGAGTATCCAGAAGGTTTTGAGACCTTTGACAGGGAGTCACAAGTGTGCAGACTCAAGAGAGCACTGTATGGGATGAAGCAAGCACCTCATGCTCGGTACACCAGGATTGACAACTATTTCACCGGGTTGGGCTTCACAAAGAGTGAAGAAGATGTGAACCTGTACCAGATTGTGGTTGATGGTAAGCTTTTGATTATCGTACTTTATGTTTATGATCTTATTCTAACAGGTGATGAGCAACGCATAACTTCTTGCAAATAAGATCTTGCAAGAGAGTTTGAGATGAAGGACATGGGACTCCTTCACTATTTGCTTGGTTTGGAGATATGGCAGTGGGATGGGGAGCTATTTGTTTCTCAAGGCAAGTATGCCAAATAGATTTTGAGGAAGTTCCACATAGAGAGCTATAAACCCATGGATACTCCTCTTGCAAGAAACTGGAGGAAGGAGGATGCTACTTCAGGTGAGGTAGTGGACGCTATTATTTACAGGCAGCTTGTGGGTTCACTCATATACTTGGTGAACACATGACTAGACATATGCTACGCTGTTAACCAACTTAATCAAGCTATGGTTAAGCTAACCAAGCTCTTTTAGAAGGCAGGAAAGCATGTCTTGAGATATATCAAGGGCACTATAGAGTATGGATTATGGTACAGACTGACAGAGGGAGTGAAGCTTCAACACTTCACCGTTGCAGATTGGGCAGGTAGTCCATCAGACAGGAAGAGCACATCAGGAGGGATCTTCAGCATAGGATCAACAACCGTTTCTTGTTACAACGGGAAGCAGAGATTAGTTGCACTCAGTTCGGCCGAGGCAGAGTACGTGGCAGCCAATCATGAGGCATGTGAGGCCATCTGGACAAGGAAGATAATTGTTGGTTTGTTTGGTCATCAAATGGATTCAACGGTGATACATTGTGATAACCATAGTTGCATAAAAATCTCGGTTAATCTAGTATTCCATGACAGGTCCAAGCATATTGACATCCGATACCACCATCTGAGCGATTGTCTTCAAAGACGCATTATGTTACTTCAGTATATTCCCATGGAGGATCAGGATGCAGATTCTGACAAAGGCGCTTGCCAAAGCAAATTCAAATTCCACAGAGGCAGGATTCGGGTAGCTGATAATACCCTTCTTGTTGAGAGGGAATTTTGAAAAGTCAACAAGAAATGTGTGTCTAATTTAATTTTCCCTTAATTAAATTAGACAATAAATTGTAATCTTATCTCATAATCACTTGTAATAGTTAACTAAGTGTGATAGAGTAAGTTAGCTCATGAAATTCGAGTTTAGAGTGGTTGGTGAGGTATCAGTAGAGTGATTTTATTTGTTTTAGAGCCCAAGTTGCAGTTAGTGTATTAGTTTAATGCATGAGAAATCAGTTAACTCAATTACGTGAGTTAAAGTCAATCTAACTAGCTTTAATTGATTGTTGCACTAGTGAGAGGTCAATGAATTAAATCAGATTTAATTCACATGCAATGATCTCTCAAGTGACTGATGATTTACTATTAATAGTTGCATGCATGTCAGTTATGATGAAGACCCAGTTGAGACAAAGGTTAAAGGGATGTTATCTATCAGTTGTATTATTAGTAAATTGTTGGCACGCAATTAGACAACCATAGGATTACCCATGATGTATTACACAGTTTTGGAAGGTTGAATTTCCTAGTTAATAGGGATCAATTGTTCTTAGAATTGTGCAAGCAAGGCAGGCTGAGTAGAGGCAGGAAATTAGCTAAGTGTTGGTCGATTTCATCCAGATCAATGTGAGACAGTTGGTAGAGTGCAACAGACTCTTGTGAGAAGAGTGCATTGTATTGTTTCATGATTCCTTGGTTGATTATAAAATAAAGATAGAGGGGTTTTGAGTAGCAAGATTTCCCCAAGGAAAATATGTGTTGTGTGATTTATTTGCTTCTTTCTCTTACTTGGTGTGATTGTGCGATCATGTTTATTTTCCACAAATATTATAGAAGGATTCAATATCTTGTTTTAGTACATTATATTATCCGATTGAATCCATTGGTGTAATTTCTACATGAAAATCCATATTCTATCGCCACGTGAACAAGTATCATATTTTCAAATATGGAGTTGAGTATATTGTTAGAGAAAATCACAAGAAGATGAACTTATCTCTTGTTAGTGCAGGACAAATGAAAATGCTTGTGAATGCTAGCAAGAATTTTGTCGTTGATGATAAAAGCTAAAGATACTGTTGAATATGAAGATTTCTCAGGATGTGATTCTAAAATCAAGCATGAATTGGTTGACTTTGTTAATACTTATGATAATATGTTTCAGGAATGTAAAGGGTTACCTCCAAAAAGTGGAATCCAACATGAGATACAATTGCAGTAGGATACACCACTTCCGAATATTGGAATTTACATAATGCCAGTCTTGGATAATGTAGAGATCAAAATACAAATCCAAGAGTTGCTTGCCAAAGGGGCCATCAAACCCAATACATCTCCTTGTGGGTCTCCTATTGTTTTAGTTCCAAAGAAAGATGGTACATGACGCATGTGTGTGGATTTTCGAGCTTTGAAAAAGATCACGGTAAAGAACCATTATCTTCTTCCTCACATTGATGATTTGCTAGACCAGTTAAAGGATGTTGTTTATTTTACTAAGTTAGACTTGAGAAGCGATTATCATGAGATAAGGATTTTTGAATATGATATCTGAAAACTACTTCTAAGGCAAACCAAGGATTATTTGAATGGTTAGTTATGTCATTTGGGATTTGTAATGGACTTGCCACATTTATGAGAGTTATGAGTGATGTATTGCAACCATCCCTTGATGATTTTGTCATATTATTTTTAGATGATATTTCGATTTTTAGTAAGACTCATGAATAACATATTAAGCATGTAAAGCAAGTTTTAGATGTCTTAAAAAAGAAAAAGTTGTATTTGAAGATATATAAATATGAATTTAGGAAAACCTCTTTGGTTTACTTTGGTCATATTGGAGGAGTTGGTGAATTGAAGATTGATCCCTCCAAAGTTGAAGTTATAGTGAATTTGCCTAAACCCAGTAATGTAACATAATTTAGGTGATTTTTTGGAGAAACCCAATATTGGAGAAAATTTATCACTAACTTCTCATCCATTACAATGCCATTGCATGATTTGAAAATTGTAAAGCAAGCCTTTCAGTGGAGAAGTAAGAAACAAAAAGCCTTCGACACTTTGAAAAAGAAAATAAGTTCAACGCCAGTTCTAGAACTTATGGATATTAAACAACCATTTGAAATTCAAACCGATGCAAGTGAATATGTTATGGGAGCAAAATTGATGCAAAATGGTAAGCCAATATGCTATCATTCTGAGACCTTTTCCAATGCAGTAATTAACTATCCAACTTATGATAAAGAGTTGTATTCTTTGGTACTAAGCATGAAGATAAGGAAGCATTATTTGATGGGTAAAGAAATGTGAGAAATGATTATTCACATTGACCACCAGCCTTTGTAATATCTTCAATCACAAACTAAGCTACAAAAAGCTAGACATTTCATATGGATGGTATTTCTGCAACAATTTCATTTGGTCATCAGGTATAAGAAAGGAATTTACAATAAATTTGCAGATATGTTGTCAAGGCATATTGTTAATGCATCTGTAATTCTTAATCATAACTTAATCATGCATGAAAGTTACATTGAACAATATTCTCAAGATGAAGATTTTAAAGATGTTTATGCAACGTTGATTCAAGGAAATCATGTTGAAGAGTTGGATTATCATGTTCATAGAAAAATGTTGTATTATTTTGGAAAGTTGTGTATTCCATAGGGTGAAAGAGTTAATGTCATAAGGGAAGCCCATACTTATCTTATTGATGGTCACTTTGGTGTAGGCAAAACAATTTCTCAACTACAAAGGTATAGTTATTGGCCTCATATGAATGAAATTGTATCAATATATGTAAAAGGATGTTCTATGTGTGCTACTAGTAAGCCAAGTAATAGGAAATTAGGTGTGTACACTCCACTTCCTATCCCTTCTCGTCCTTGGGAAAGTGTTTCTTTGGATTTTTTTGGGGGGCTACCTATTTCTAGGAAAGGACATGATTCTTTGTATGTTGTAGTGGATTGTTTTAGAAAAATGTGTGTGTTGGTGCCTTGTAAGAAACATGTCACATTTGAATAAACTACACAAATGTTCTTCCAGAATGTATGGGTTCACTTTGCGTTACCTACTTCTATTATTTTTTATCGAGATTCTCAATTTAGTAGGAATTTTTGGTCAAGTTTATGGGAACTCATGGACACAAAGTTGAAGAAGAGCACAACATTTCATCCACAAATCAACGACCAAACAAAAATAGTGAACAAAACAATAATGCATCTCCTCTGATGATATTGTGGTAAGCATCCTAAGTTTTGGGATGAGCCAATATGCCTACAATCATTCCAAGCATTCATCTACACAAGTATCTCCATTTGAAGCTTTTTTGGGTTATTTTCCAAAGTCTCCTTTGGATTTCATCTTTGGTAAAGATATTGCAGTAGATGGACAAAGTGACATGGAAAAAGCCAAGCATTTCATTGAAAAAATATAGTTAGTGCATCAAAGGGTATAGGAAAAACTGGAGAAAGGAAGAGCCAAGTACAAGGAAATACATGATGAGCATCAGGTTGATCATGATTTCCAAGTGGGAGATCAAGTCTTGTTGTACATCAACAAGGAAAGATTGCAAGGTGAAGATAATTAAACAAATTCGATGTTCCTTTCAAAATCTTGTAGAATATTGGTAACAACGCTTTCCGATTATATTTGCCACCTTATATGCAGATTTATTCTATTGTGAATGTGTAAAACTTGATATTTTAAGAGCCTCCTATGATTTTTGATCAAGAGGAGAATGTTCAGATTCCATCTATAGAATATTTTACTCTTGAATACTTAACTGAATTGTAGGAAGATACTATACTTGATAGGAGAATAAGAACTTCACACATAGGCAATGTGGAGTATCTTCATGGGGGGCTTAGAGGTACCAATCCAAATAAAGCAAGGTGGATAGAGATCAATAAAGTGAGTTAGTTGTACCCTCACTTGATAAGTAAAGGCAAACTTTTGGTGGCCCAAAAGATTCTAGTGGGGAGGAGTGATTCAGGGCATCCAGAAAATGATAAAAAATAAAATTGATCCAAATCTCCTGAAACCAATGCCAAATTATAGAGCTAGTCGTTCTAATTCCAACGATGCTTGAGTCACCTAAATTTGATACCGTATGAGCAAGTTATCGCGTTCTGAGGTTTTTGGAAAATAGGTAAAATGTTAAAGTTACAACTTGACTTGCATGTGTACGAATTTCCACATGGAATCATACAAACCTGACACATGGCAGTACAATATTAATCAAGGAATATCCAACCAAAAGCAAGTGCGTGGACCAATCACGTTCGGGCAAGTGGTGCTAACATCATCTGTTTACTATGCGTATAGTTCAATTTGTTGGATCAATCATAGGGTGCCACATGGCAACCACTTGGGCAATCATAGGGTGCCGCATGGTGCTATGAGAGGTCTCCATGGCCTTATAGTTGGCGCCAATTTTGTTTTTTAATCAACCGGTTAATCCTCTGCAGGTATCAAACACGCAACCTTTCAACCAACAGACCAACGACCAACTATTATGATGTATATGCCGCTTGTTAAATCAATGCCGACAGTTTAAATTTATTAACTACTGGCCGAGGGGTTGGGGGTAGTGGGCAGACCGGCGGGATTTCTCGACCAACCCGAAAGATATTTTAATGCGAAGATATGAATAATGATGGAGCATGCATGCCTCGAGCATGTGACACACCACCCATGACGATGTCCATGTGGTTACAAGAAATCAACAATGAGAGGTAAGTATGGAGGTTGGGCATGTGGCTTATGGCCCACGATCCACAATCATGTAACATAACGGGAACTGGGGGGTAGAGAATATGGGAGGGGCTACAACCCATTAAAAAATATTTTTAATTAAAAAAAAAAAAAGTGTGCTAAGTACGCCTACTCTGACGACTCTAACCCGAAACCTCCGCGCAAAAAATAAAACACACAACCGTTAGGCCAAAGGATTGATTTGTTGAATGTTTGGCAAAGAGAGAGAATTTGTAGAGCATTTTTTGTAGTAAAACTTTAGAGGGGCATATTTTTCTCAAATTTGAATGTTTTTGAGCTCAAGAAGAGCCTAAATGGGGGTTTTTGGGAGTTTTGGACATAATGGTAGTTTTATTTTTGCAGATTGAAGCTTCTATGTTGATGTATTGAGCATATAATCAAGTGTACACCACTTGAAGATGGACCTAGAGGCATAAACCAAGATGGGTGAATTCCGTTATCATTTTGCATGTGTTTTATGCTATATTTTTTTTTCCTCTTTTAACTGTTAAATTTCTGCAAATTAACTTAAGTTTGTGTACTTTTACAACCACGATCCATTGCCTAAAAGACATAAAATAGCTTGCAAACTGTTTAATGAAACCTTCACTTTCACTTTTAGATCATTGGACTTCGAATCATATGGGCCCATGTGAACGTGCACTATTTCCAAGTGCTGAGGGCGTGAGGGTCAAAATCCATTTGCTAAAACATATGGGTAGGATCCGTGAACAAGGGCGTAGGCAAGAGAGTTCTGAGCTGTAGATGATGCAAATTTTTTTTGTACCATCCACGTGTCCCATAGGTTTTACCTCAGATAATTTGATGGGAGCCTAGGGAAATCCCCCTGAGATTTATTTACTGGGACGATGTGGCAAGGTGGGGCCTACAATAAGGTGTGTGTCATGATAAGGTGGAGGAACCCCGAGTTTCCTTATAACATGAAATTTGAATTTTACCATTTAGTGGAGGACCAAGTGTGATCCACGTCCAACGTGACAAGTGACGTGGCCTCAGAGCCATGTGGCGCCCTAGGAGGTTGATTTGAAAATGAAAGTATTTGTACTGCTGTTCAAAGTATTCATTTCCATTAAATTAAGTGTGCAAAGTATTTGTACTGTTGTTCAAAGTATTCATTTCCATTAAATTAAGTGTGCAAAGTATTTGTAAGGTCTTGCAAGTAAAACAAAGTGTTCTTGGTAACTGTTTATGAGTTTATGTGTGAGGGAATGTTATTTAAATTTAATGTTTAATAACTTGAATCTGAAACACAAAGCAGAATAACTTCACCATAAACACACAACAACATGATGAGGCAGTTCACCCCTCTTAGGCTACATCTGCTGGGTCCAAAGCTCCCATTGGGCATGTCCTTGATATATTATGATGCTCAAATTGGTTTTACAATGAAAAATAAGCCTAAAAAGGCTGAAACAGTTGTGGAAATGAATTCAGAAGACAGAAATAAGCTAAGTATGGCTTTTATTTTACCTAAAACAGTGAAGTGTAGCCTAATGCAGCTCCATTTCCCTCATGGCCCTGATGGCTCTCCAAGCTTTCTTGAAGAAAAAATGGCTAAAAGACACCTCTTTTGGCTCTGCAACCTATTCCAATAGCTCCAGAATGCTCAAAATCGTTGAAATTGACTAAAATTTTGTCTAATTTGGTCGAAAATGTTGAAATTTATGATCCAAACTGTATTTTGCCCAGTGTCAAGTAAAAATCCCACTAAAACCGGGCTAACTGGAGATATATGAAGTTAAATTTAGTGAACAACGCCAAATCTGGGCACGCTCCTCCAATTTTGGCGGATCTGCTGGTGGTTACAATAAATTTCAGGTAGGGTGGTCACATGACTCACCCCCGCTGAAACCGTTGGAACAAACAACTAACGGTTTTTAAAACTGTGACATAAAACGTTGAAGTGCTGGCCACATGGGGCCCGAACCTGCCGCTGTCATAACCGCTAGATAGTTGGCTCCTAGTCTCGAGACCTGGGACATATGGTATGGGGGCTGGCCCCCCTTAAAACTCAGCTAGAAATATTTTAGCATATGGTTCTTCGTTTGGAGGTCACATGGGTAGTCTTTAGCCGTGGGGCTTATCCAAAACCCCGCTCCACGGTTCAACACTCAACCGTGGTCGACCCGGCTGCTGACACATCCGCGTGCAGGTCGGGTTGACCTCTGCCTATACTCCGTTCACATTCAACCTTGCACGAGCCCGATACATGGTGACCCGTGAACGTTTGGGTCGGGTCGTGCCTGACTGACCCGAATGCGTTTAGCTCGGGTCGGGCTGCTCACAAACTTAATTTTTCAAACAGGCATTAACCTTTGGCTTGGGGCCATGTGGCAACCTTCGGGAAGGCCACGTGGCACCCTGTGATAGGCCACCAAATTACCTTTAAAAAATGAAATTTTGCCATAATTTTTTATTTTTATTTTTAAATTTTAATTTTTTATTTTTTTTTTTAAATTTAAATTTTTTTTAAATTTATTTTATTTTTATTATTTTTATTTTTTTAATATTTATTTATTCATATTTTATTTTATTATTTATTTATTTATATTTTATTTTATTTTTCTCTGAAGATGACAAAATTTTTTGAGTTCAAAGGTCCTGTTTTGAAGGTTATTGGGCGTTTTAAATCTTCAATATCTTCCTCATACGACATCGGATTTGGGTCTCGTTCACGGTGCCAGAATCACAGCGACGAGGCCTATCTGGTCGTTCAATTTGCAACCAATTATGAGCAGTTCCAATTTTGAGGATTTTTTTCCTCTTAGACATGATCACCTGATCACACCTCCTCATTGGGAAGCTTTTGGACCCCAAAAGCCTTCAATTACCTGTTAAGAAGATGAGGGTATAGATTCCTCACATTTTCCACCTCAATACACTTTGCCTTACTCAGTTTGCTGCCTTTAAGACCAACCCGAACATAATCAACATTTCCCCTCCTCGAAGTGCATGTCCTTCTATCAAGGATAGTGTTATCACAAAATCTGACCCTGATAGGCTGCTCATCAATTAGACTTTGTGTAACTCTTTCAGACCAATCTTTTGGCTAAGGCTTAGCCTCCTCAACCTGAGAGGGCTCTCTCAAAGTTTTATGATTTTTGATTAATGGATAGATGGCTAACTCTAAGATAAAAAGATAAAATGGTATAACTGGTTGTATCACATATTAGCAAAATTTCATTGGGCCATGGAGTCAAGATAATCTTCAAAAAAACATCACAATTTTTTAAACATGGAAGTCAAGGCATTTGGACTCTCGGTAAATGAATAAAACAGTCACAGAGTGAAAAACACAGTCTATTTGCATGTAAAGGAAGTTAGAGAATTGTCAAATGAATTCTAAGTATCACATACAAATACTACTGCAAATAGATAATTTAAGGAAGGCCATAGAACAATGATAAACATAAACTCCTTATGAATCTTGAGTTGTCAAAATGGATCTCTGTATTAAGTTGAAAAAGATACACTAACATACAATAACATAGTATATTGCTAATGAAAATGCCCAACCCTTTAGAATTCGACCTCATGCTCTATATAGAACATTTACAATATAGGATTCTTTCATCCTCCACTAGAGAATTCGAATCCCCATGGTTTGACACCTTTCCTAATCTTAAACATGCTATTAATTACAAAATGACAGCTATACTACCTTTGAAAAGTCCTAATTCTAATAGGACTGAAACTCCTAAATATGCTTCTAACAACCTTATATAGTCTTTAATTCATCCTTTGACACCTGCTATCCCATGAATTCGAATTTTGATGCTGACCATTCACTTAAAGTCACCCTGCTGCTGATGATAATGTTCTCCTAGAATCTAGGAAACATGTTTTCCTGTTTTTAGGCTTAGGATCCTTTTAGTTTCTTGAGATATTATGACCACTTCTAACTGATAAATTAGAGGCTTATTGATGTTAGGAACATAATTATCATAATTCCCAAGTCATCTCTTGATGCTAGCTATGCAAAATCCACTTTGAACTTCTCAAAACAGTGAAAACAGATCTGCGCTACGAAAGTAGCACAGTTTCGTAGTGCTTTTCGTAGCGCACTGTTTTAACTCCTTTCTTCAACATATTTCAATATTTTTCTTTCATGATAGCCTTTATCTTCACTTGATACATTCCCACAAGAAGTTTCAAAACCAAACTCACAAAAATTCCTTCAAAATTTGCTGTGAAAAATGATGAAAACACTGCTTTAGCAAATTATTCCTGTTTCTTTCCTGAAAATTAGGTCTTGGAACCGAGCCTATATCTTCTCATCCATGATTTATTTTGAGAAAATTAAGGAGGTTTTTTTATTACATTCCATATTTAATAAAAACCTCTCTTGGTTTTTTTAAATACCTCTCCTGCTGTCTGTAAAATGTCTTTGAAGAACATGTGTAAAACAAGAAAACTCCGTTTTCTGAAAATAGGACTTCAAAGAAAGACTTGTATATCCCAACTGATAACACTTGTGAAGAAATTGAGAGAGGTTTTTGTATTTAGTTATGTTTGGAAGAAAAACCTCTTTCAACTTTATAAAATTCATCCTTAGTTGCTAAAAAACCCCCTTGGAAGTTGACTACTAAAACCAGAAAACAAAGTTTTTTTCTTCATGGTGAAAAAGCTGCTTCAGAAGTTTTGTAGCGCATTTGATCAAATTTGCACTAGCTACGCTACGAAACTGCTGTGTAGGCAGTTTTGTTGAAAATTTCTTCAAAATTTGTAATTTGGAGATACTTAAACCTTAAGGGTATTAGTACCATTTCGAAAATACAACAATATGACCCTAAAAATACAATCTTCATCAAATTTTACCTTGATTTTGATTAGATATTGTCTTATAGACTCATCATTCTATTTCACTGTATTTTCAACTTTTCTTGAGACCATTTCATTTGTATTTCCAGATCTTCCGCCTGGCTCCTTAACCTTCAATTGCTAGTTCTTAAATGAGTGTTTATGACTCTTACAAACTTTGCTTCCTTGATGGCTGGGACTGTCCATGTGAAGAACTGTTCCTCATTGCTTGGTATTTCTAATTTGGAAACTTTTTTACCTTCCCAAACAGCTTTCATCCTTTTAACTTTTATTTTCTCAATGACATGTTTTCTAGATCTTTTCTTCAACTTAGAAATTTCATGATTTAATGATCTTGACCTCTAGGCTTTGATACTTGTCCCACTGAAGTGTAATGCAAACTCAGGTTCATATCTTAGACAATGCCCCCCCTCCATGGATCTTTTTATCCTCTACCATACTTGCCTTCAGAAAATTCCTGTTTGCTTCCTTCAGAATTTAATAATCAACCTCTCTTGATTTGATTTGGAAGCCTCGCTTGATAAAAGGATCAGCCTCACTTGATGATAGTGAAAGTTGTCTATGTATATAACAACCAATGACTAACTTTCATTGTTTCAGAGCTCATGCAGTTTCTTTGGAGATAATTGAACCGAGGATGGCTCAATTAGGCAAAGAATTTGAATTTGAGATATTCCTTCATAACCAAATGATGCTTTCTTGAATTCCTATCATGATTATGATGTGTGTAGGACAAGTGGGTACAATGGATTTGATGACTCACTGACTCACCATACTCCTATCCTATCATTCCCAAATGAATTTGACAGTTTTTTGGCTTATTTGACATGACAACTATTACACAGCAATTTGTCACCGTCCCTACAATCCCTATCCCGCACATTGGAGGGCTCATTCCATGACCCGTGGGAAATGTCATGCCTTGAAACCACTTTCATTGCACTCCTCTGAACATGAGCTTCAATTGCCTTGAAGACATCTCCTTTCAAAAAACCATAAAAACATCCCTTTTTGCATTGGCGCAGGCAGCCAGTTCATCACTCACGCCAATGAGGAAAATCCTACAAATAGGCCGCGCCAACTGGCGCTCTGTCCCAGAGTCGCAGTCGCGCCAGCCAATTTAAAGAGTGTTTTTTAAATAAAATGGTAGAAGTTTCGTTTCAACAGACTCAGAAACTGTTATCTATCTTGAGTTGGGAGGTTTGGCTCCAGGAGTTCCATGGAGAGGAAGTGGTTTGCCACCTCTCATGGAAGCTTCCTTGATGATAGGGCCAATCCCATGATTATAGGGATCCCAACTCCCCTTCCTCCATCTATAAAAGCTTGCCCATTTCCATTGTAAGCTAGTTCCAAAGAGTTCCAGAATCTCCAAGTTCCCAAGAGCTTTCATATCCTTATGCTGCAAGAGCCTTCTTGATTCCCTAAGGCCAAATCCAAGCAAGGAGACTACTGCCAAGTATCCGGAGAGAGAGGCTTGTCCCATCCCTGACAGGCTTTATCGAGACATGTTGTGCTGACGACCCGCTAAAGGAGAGTGCTGCGTCGAAGCTATGGTTGTATTCTTCTTTTGACTCTTTAATGATAAGCGACTATCGGTTATGGTTCCACTCTTGTTCTTGATCATGTTCATGAGTTATATCCTCTTCGACTGATATATAGTTGTATGTACTAGATTTTATGCTTGCGTTTGCGTTGTTTCTTGCATGTGCAGGTGTCCGATCATGGAGATCGTGAGGGCTGTGATCTGCTAGGGCGAAGGAACGGGAGTACCACCTCTTTTACAAACGACAACATTGGATTCCAGGTAAGCCTTCCTCGCAAGTCGGTTTATTTACAATTAGGAACCTGCACTGTAGCGTGTTTGATTGTTGCTAGACCTGATTTGGGCTAGTAGGGATCGCCTTTGTCCGCAGAGAGGATTTACCTCCTCAACAATTTGGCGACTCCACTGGGGATCGTTAGCTTGTTGTCGTTCGTTTTATAAGCTATAGACGGAGCCTGAAGTTGGCCAGATAGCCTTCGAAATGCTTTTGCTCTGCATTAGCAGAGTAGATCAATGCTACTTCAGTCAATCTCCGGTTTAGTTTGTAAACTGAACACTTGGAGCATTGTCTTGTCTCTTCGGTTGATTCTTGATTCTGCTTGCTTGATCAGCTCTTTTGGGTTGGCTCTTTCTGTGAATTTGGCTTTTGGATAGCTTGATTATCACTGGTCTGCGTGTTGGATTTCTCTTTTTTATTTTTGACTGGTAAACTCGACTGGCGCGCTTTTCAGCTTTACAGTCGCACCCATTGGCGCAGGTTTCTAGTGTATTACCCGCACCAATTCTATTCTGGCGCTAGTTTCAGCCTTACAGTCGCGCCAATCCTGTAAGGTACTAGGGTTTACTCTCTTTTGAGCTTTCTGAGCTTAATCTGTGTCTGTCTCGTTGTGAACCTAGATCACATGGTTCATTTGAGTCTTGGAGATTCTGTTGGAAGTGGTGAGTCTGGTCTTGGTTGGGAGAAATTCTTTGTTTTTTCATTTTTAGGCGTTGGCGCTTGTTGTCAGTTAGCAACCCGCGCCAATTGGCCATTGGCACTAGTTGTCAATGTACAAGTTGCGCCAGTTGGCGCTAGTTGTCAATGTACAAGTCGAGCCAATTTCAGGGTGTGTGAAAATTGAGATTTTTTCCCTAAATCCTTCACCAGTGTGTCTTTCCCTTCTGGCCTTTCCTCTGTATGAGCATAGATTACATTGCTCATTGTTTGGAATGTCTTCTTTCCATGATTGTTTGATGTAAAAGGGAATGAATGCCTTGTTTTGATCTCTTGCTTTGGAAGTCCTCTTTGTGTTTGACCTCAAATGTCTTGTCGCCTTTTGAGGGATTTCGTTACAAAGATTTTGAAACAACGATTGCATTCTTAGTGTTTGTTTACATCTCTTTTGCATTCATCTTTCATTAAGAAGATTTGCATTCATTTAGTTTTCGTCTCAAGGTGTTCTTTTTGTTAAAATGCATTAGATCACATCGCATTGAAGATTATTTTGAGATTTATCATTGAACTTAGATCACATTGTTTAATGTTTGAAAGCTAAAAGTCACTTTGAGTGCATTCTCTTTCATTGAAAGCATGCATTAAGTAGATTCTCATTTTATCGAAAAATGCATTGAGTGCATTCTTATCATTTGAAAAGAAAAGGAAATTCTGCATAGATTACAATTGCATAGTTTTCGAAAAAGAGGATTTTGCATAGATTACATTGCAATATTTGCATCGTTGAATGTTTGAAATTACTTTTGGATAGTGAAAGTCATCTAGTTTGGAAAAAGTTTCGTTTTTCAGTTTTGCTGTCTGTTGCATCATTGTTTGAAGCTCTTCCCTTAACTAGATAGCATTCATCGAATTGAAAAGTTTTCTTTTCTCATATAGCTGCATACAGGAGATTGTCATGTGACATACGGTAGGGCCTTGAAACCGAAACATAATTAAAGATCAACCATAAAATTTACTCAATTTACACTAAGACAACATTGAAACATTAACGAAACACATTTAGAGGTTTAGGCTAGAGACGTGTTCCGGCGTCTTAAAACCTAGTAGCTGTTTTTCGCCTCTTGGCTTTAGACAACGCTAGTACGGACTTGTGCTCCCCGTACCATTGCGTATATAAAGGGAGACCCCACTAGGTTTCTATCCTTTATCCGTAGGAAGCTGAGTCTGCCGCCCTATACCCGTGATACACCGAACACAGCATTCGGGGAGATTTCCTGCACGTACGTTAAGTCCTTGGTTGATTTCTCTTTTATTTTGAAACCAAGGTATATATTGCAGTTCACGGTTATTTGGTGCACCATTTGCCTAGCATTCCTGAGCAGTCATTTCGATCTTTTCTGACTCATTAAATTTGAAAAGGTCATCAAGCGCTTGTCCTTTCACGCTTGTTTCCAATCTGAAAGTGATAGAGTCACCTTTTGCCTGTTTTTCGACTCTTAAAATATGAAACGATAGAGTTTTGTTTCAGTGTTTTAAAAATTACTTCTGAAATATTCCTGGTTAAATTTAGTTTCCTTAGGGTGTGTTCTGAAGATCGTTTACGATGGCAACTTTTCTAGAGTCGCCAACCAAGTAAATCCCTTGATGGAATCTGCTACTTTTCCTCCTTTTGGGAATGTTGGTGCTCCTTACATGGCAACGTTGTCCCTTCTGAGTAAAGCATTGCAGGTTACTGTTCCGTTGTTCTAAGCTTCTATGGTCCGAATTTCCCGACTACGCTGATCAGTTCCCCGGCACAGCAACATCATGTTGATTCCAAGGTGGACCTCCCCCCTTCTTCTGTTCTGCGTCCTCCTCTTCTACTTCGCCTGGTGAAAGTCTGGATTCGAGTAACCAGGTGGCTAAGAAGAAGAAGAAGAAGACAAAGAAGAAGAAGTCAGATAAAGGAGAGGCTAGCTCTGCGGCTATTGCGCCTAAGAAGCCTTCCATTGATAAACTTTCCAACCCTCCACGAAAAGTCAAGTTCCTTTGCATGTTGTGCACGGGAGACCATCTTCTTCGAGACTGCCCTGGCATTCCAAAGGTGCTCGAAGTATGGTCCAACGGTCGTCCACCGTTGCCTTTGGCTTCCGAGAGTCAGGTTGGGGGCACGTCTTCAGCTAGTGTTGGTAAGACTCCTAAGAAGCAGGGTAAGATTACCAATCCCTGTAAGTTGTGTGAAGGGCACCATGCCATTCACCTTTGTCCGTACATAGATGAAGCCAAGTGAGTTTTGGACAACTCGGTTGTTTCTGCGCCGTGCCTTCCAGCTGGTTATAATCGGCTTTCTTTGAGTCCTCCACCAGCTGATCCTACGATTGGTCAAGAGTCATCCTTGGTTGATCCCACTCCCTCAGAAATTCGAATTCAAGAATCCGTCCCTGACCAACCATTGGTCGTGGGATCAATTGAGCTGGCCCCGTCTACGGTGCGCCAGGTCTTTTCTGTTGAGAGTGGACCTCACACTCCTCATGTTCTTCTAGTTTCTTTAGATTCTTCGGACTTGGAGAGAGAGTCTTTTGTCCCTACACCTCAAGAAGTAGCTCCTCCACCTCCCGTGATGGAGGTTCCGGAGGATACTCCTCCCGCCTTCGAGATGGAGGTCATGGAGGAGGCTCCTGCTTCCGTAACACCAGGGGAAAACCTTCTCGGTTCGATGGTTGCCCCTCCGAGTAGTTTGGTCGCTTCTTTTAATTGGAATCGATTTGCGGGATTTCGCCTTCCATCCTATGTGCCTTTCGAGATCACGGTACAAGCCTTTGGTCTGGTCGTACCCATCACCATTATAGACGAAGGTGCCTCTGTTAGTATTCTATCCTTAACTACCTGGCAAGCTTTCGGTTCACCACCGCTTGCGCCTGTTACGCAGAATCTGTTGACTTTTAACAGAAGGACGAGTCAACCTTTGGGGATCCTTCCAAGGTTACCTATTACTTTGGGAGGTAAAACCATCCATATGGACGTGATGGTTGTTCCAGGCCCCTTGGATTTCAATTTTATCTTGGGGTGCGATTACACTTATGCCATGGGAGCTCTTATCTCCTCCCTTTTTCCTGTGGCCTGTTTTCCGCATGAAGGACGGATCGTGACCATTGATCAGCTTTCGTTCTTTGGTCCTAATGTGGCAACTGGTCTACCATCATCCCCTCCTGGTTTTTATCCACCCGTTGTATCTGCTCCACCGTAGGTCAACTATGTGTCTACCTACCCTGTGCCCGCACTCAGTGATGACGCCGTCGTGCATAGTGTACTGGGGGCATTGGGTCCTGACTTCCAGGATGTTTTCCTTCCATCGGGAGTGGAACTCTTGGATGCACCGGCTTCTTATCCATTTTGACGAAGGTCGGTTAGAGCACAGTGTCCTCCCTGTGTCAAGCTCTTTAAAAAATGAAACCAGGTTCTCGGAGCATAGTTTGTTTTCTTGTGTCAAGCTCCTTAAAAAATGAAACAAGCTTGTCGGAGCAGAGTTCCTTGTCTTGTGCCAAGCTCCTTAAACCATGAAACAAGGCATCGAGGATAGTTCTTTTAATGTGTCAACCTCGTTAAAATAATGAAACACTTTCCTGTTCAATTCGAGTCTTTGATAAGATCTCGTAAAATCCCAGTCTAGTCTTTCTCTTGATCTCGTAACTTGAACCTTCACTCCATCTGCATTTCATATTGGACTGAAGCTTGGGGGGCTTGTACCTCGAATTGAGTCACCATGCTGGGGGCATGCTTACTTTTTCAAGCATAGTTTGTTTTCGTTTCAAGCTTGTGTAAAAATGAAACCAGTTTCCAAGCAGAGTTTATCTTTGTTTCAAGCTTGTGTAAAAATGAAACCAACTTCAAGCAGAGTTTCCTGATTTCAAGCTTGTGTAAAAATGAAACCATTCCCATTTTACCCTTTGTGATTGCCATCTTATCAGCCTGTTTTTTCTAGATGAGCCTTGGTTTCCTCACTCCATCGTCATTATCTGCTTGGCCGATCATATGCCTTCACTTGGTTGTTTTACCCGTTCCTGAGGAACCGCTGCAACGAGTGGTGTTTGTTAGCCACCGTCTTGAACTTTATTTGTTTTGAGCAGTTCCACCATTACCGGAACCAGTTTCTACCCTTTATACCACTCGTTCCTCCAGGAGGAGTCATCTTTCAGCTCTTTTCTGACTCTCTAAACATGAAAAGATTACCGAGGTCCTTGTTGTGTCGATCTCGTTAAAGTGGACACGAATCGACATCTACCCAGTATACGTTTACCCCTTTTCCGGGCTGGGGATGGATTATTTACGAAAAAGGAATACCCTAGCCTATCGCGACTAGGAGGTTTTCTCAGAGATAGTTTTCTACCTTTTCGGATCTGAGGAACTATTTGCGAAAAGGGACCGTTGGAGTTTACTTTTCAGCTGTCTTTTCAAACTCTCTAAATATGAAAAGACACCAAGTTCTTCCTTTGTCAGACTCATTAAACCTAAATGACATTGGAAATTGTCAATCATGACGTTATTCGAGTTCCTCCTTCCTAGGGCTCGTTAAATGTACTAGGATGGATTCGTCCGAAGGACGACCTTATATGACAAGCATATGGTATCCTCTTCAAGCTTGTGTAAAAATAAAGAGGTACTCGCCGAAATGGCGGGGAAAAATGGAACCAACATCATTGTCGTGTCGGCAATATGTCGCTCTTGAGCATGGAACTTGTCTGCATTCGTGTTGGGTTGGGGACATCTCATCTCATTTTCACTGGCCTCCGTGGGTTTGGGTGATCTCTTTTGACCTCTCATCTGCTCTTTGCCTTGTCATCATGACCTTTGATATTTTGATGTCAAATACTGCCAAATCCAATGTCATGCCGCCAATATGTTCAAGAGAAGTTGACCTCTGCAAGTATCAACCTTCCTCTGATTCTCATATGATCCTGATTCACAAAAAACATCATGTTACTCTGTCTCATGTCGATGATGTGGGAAACATTATGGCCCACCTTCGATCAAGGTCACTTCTTGTCGACTTCAGCTCATTATCCAGGAAGCTGATCTAGAGACTCCCTTATGGTACCTTGGAGCTTGCATGCCTCAATGGCAGGTTCGTCGCATTCGACGTGAGGTTTTCATCATTGGCCTCCGATCGAGTGATTCTACGGGTGTTCGACGCCAGCTCATTGATTCACATGCCGTAGATTGTACCTGTAGTACCTTGAGGGCCATCGTCATTATTGGTGGTTCCTCTCGCATCTGTTAACAACTTTCATCATTGGCTGGTAATCAGACGATGTTCTTGCATGTTCGACTTCAACTCACATATTCGCATGCTTGAACTTGTACTTTGTTCGGGTCGAGATGGAGCGCAAGACCCTGGATTGTGTCTGTTGTAATCCAGGCTGCGATATTGTGGATTATTATTTACATGACTCACTGATTGGATGGCTGCGACCATACCTGAGTCTATTTATCGATCTTCATTGGATGGTTGCGTCCATGCCTTGGATCTAGATTATTGTACACTCTGTTATGGATGGCTGCGCCCATACCACGCATATATATCATGTATCTGAGACATCAGTTGTACTTCGCTCCACAGGTTTTCCGATGGCGGTGTTTTCAGTCGGCATGTTCTCGTAAAGCATTTCACCCCTCTCTCTCTCTTTTGGGCCTCATGCTTTAGGGGGCATCTGTTACACATCAATTTGTCACCGTCCCTACAATCCCCATACCGCACATTGGAGGGCTCATTCCATGACCTGTGGGAAATGTCATGCCTTGAAACCACTTTCATTGCACTCCTCTGAACATGAGCTTCAATTGCCTTGAAGACATCTCCTTGCAAAAACCATAAAAACATCCATTTTTTCATTGGCGCGGGTAGACAGTTCATCACTCGCGCCACTAGGGAAAATCCTACAAAGAGGTCGCGCCAACTGGTGCTCTGTGCCAGAGTCGCAGTCGCGCCAGCCAATTTAAGGAGTGTTTTTTAAATAAAATGGTGGAAGTTTCGTTTCAACAGACTCAGAAACTATTATCTATCTTGAGTTGGGAGTTTTGGCTCCGGGAATTCCATGTAGAGGAAAGTGTTTGCCACCTCTCATGGAAGCTTCCTTGAGGATAGGGCCAATCCCACAATTATAGGGATCCCAAATCCCCTTCCTCCATCTATAAAATCTTGTCCATTTCCATTGCAAGCTAGTCTTGAAGCGCCCAAGTCTTGAATCTCCAAGTTCTCAATTTCCCAAGAGCCTTATGCTACCAGAGACCCCATTCTTCCCTTAAGGCCAAACTAGAGCAAGGAGACTATTGCAGTATCCCAGGAGAGAGACATCCCCATCCACTGACCAGACTTTAACCAGACATGTTGTGTGACGACCGGCTAAAAAGGAAGTCTTGCATTATTTATCGATTTCTTCTTCTTTTGACTCTTTAATGATAAACGACTATCGGTTATAGTTCCGCTCTTGTTCTTGATCATGTTCATGAGTTATGTCCTCTTGGACTGATATATAGTTGTATGTATTGGATTTTATGCTTGCGTTTGTGTTGTTTCTTGCATGTGCATGTGTCCGATCATGGAGATCGTGAGGGTTGTGATCTGCCAGGCCGAAGGAACAGGAGCACCACCTCTTCTACAAACGACAGCGTTGGATTTTAGGTAAGCCTTCCTCAAAAGTTGGTTTATTTACAATTAGGAACCTGCACTGTAGCGTGTTTGATTGTTGCTAGACCCGATCTGGGCTGTTAAAGGATCGCCTACGGCTCAGCGAGGAGGATTTACCTCCCCTCAAACCAACTTCAGAAAGCGCGCTTTCGTAGCCCACTAGTGTAATTTTTTGTATTTGCGCTACGAAAGTTGCAATGCTTTCATAGCGCATTTCCTGATTTTTGAACTGGCTGCGCTACGAAACTGCAGATTCCTGGCTAAATGCATAATTCAACTTGAAACTTCATGGCATGACCCCTAAATGAAAAATATGAATTTTTTGATCATGAAATGAACCTAAAGGAATTTATTTGAACTTGAAAGATGACCTTTAAAACTTATAAAGCTATGACCTACCCTTTACCAAGACTTAAAATGACCTTTAGACCTACTTGAAAACATGACCAAAAACAGTGTAGACACAATAATGTTTTGAGAATTTTTGAGTGATGCAGATAGCATCCTCTTTCAACTCATCCAAAAATTATGACGAGAAATACTCTATGGATGGCAGCTGAATGTCACTTTCATAATAAGAAATTAAAGGAGGTTCATACAAATGTAAATTTTGCACATTCACATTGGAATACATTTGCATATATGAAGGAAAATATAGTTGAAAAGCATTATTTCCAACTTGTTTAAGGATATTGAATGGACCATAAAGAATAGGCTTTAGATTTTTACCTTCTCCTTTCATTCTTTCCTTACTAATATGCAGCCATACCTCATCTCCTTCTTGAAACTTATGATCAAATCTGTGTTTATCATGCCTCTCCTTGTACTTGCCTTGAATTTTTTCAAGCTGTTCTTGAACCTGCTGATGTATGAGTTGAATTATTTCAATGAACATGTGAGCTTTGTCAATGTCACTATGCCCATCAATGGCCACATCCTTCTCAAGAATTAAATCTAAAGGTGACTTAGGCAAGTACCTAAAGAAAGCTTCAAAAGGCGAAGTATTTGTAGAAGAGTGCTTGGCCTGGTTGTAAGCATGCTGAATTTAATGCAAGTGCTCACCCCAAAGCTTGGGATGCTTGCTGTAATAACCTCTCAAAAGATGTAAAATGGTTCTTTTCACTACCTCTTTTTGGCCATCTGTTTGTGGATGGAAAGAAATACCCTTCTTCAACTTGGTGTCCATCATCTTCCATAGATTAGACCAAAAATTCCCAACAAATCTGGAATCCCTGTCACTAACAATAGAAGTAGGCAAGCCATAATGAACCCATACATGTTGAAAATATAAATAAGCAATTTGTTCAGCAGTTATATATTTCTTACATGGCATAAGAATACACATCTTGCTGAATCGATCAACTACTACATAAAGATAATCATGCTACTTTCTAGATAATGGTAGACCTCCAACAAAATTCGTAGAAAAACTTTCCCATGGTCTAGAAGGTACCGAAAATGGCGTATATAAACCAAGATTCCTATTTCTAGACTTGCTTGTAGCACATAATGAACATCCTCTAATGAAACGTGAAACACTATCTACCATGCGAGGCCAATAACAATACCTCTATAAATGTACCACTGTTTTGCTTACCTCGAAATGTCCAGCAATAAGAGAAGAATGAGCTTCTCTCATGATGCTTAGTCTCTCCCCATATGGTATACATAACTTGCCCATATGAAACAACAAATTATTATGCAAATGATAATCATTCTCCTCAACATGATTCCCTTCACTCAAGTTAACATACACATCCTTAAAATCAACATCTGATGCATATTGTTCTATGTAGCTCTCATGTACAATAGAATCATTCTTAAGTAAAGTAGTAGCACTAATAATAGGCCTTGAAAGCATATCAGAAAATTTATTGAAAATACCTTTCTTGTACCTTATTACCAAGTGAAATTGTTGTAGGAAACCCATCCATCTGAAATGTCGTGACTGTTGTAATTTACTTTGCGACTGCAAGTATTGTAAAGGTTGATGGTCAGTATGAACAACTGTTTCTTTTCCCATCAAATAGTGTTTCCACTTTTTAACACTTTGTATGAACGCATACAACTCCTTATCATATGTAGGATAATTCACAACAACACCATTAAATGTCTTAGAATGAAATGTGATAGGCTTACCATGTTGTAAGAGAACTGCACCCATGGCGTAATCACTAGCATTAGTCTGAATCTCGAATGGCTATCTCAAGTCCGGTAATGCAAGGACTGGAGCTGAACTTATCTTCTCTTTCAAAGACTCAAAATATTTCTGTTGCTTTCCTACCCATTGGAAAGCACGCTTCACACTTTTCACTGCATAAATAGGATCTGCTATGGTAGAGAAGTTAGAAATAAACTTCCTCCAATACTGAGCTGCACCCAAAAAACTTCTTACCTCTGTAATGGATTTGGGAGTAGGCCAATTCAAAATGGCTTCTACTTTAGAAGGATCAATTCTCAAAGCACCTCCTCCTACTATGTGTCCCAAATAAACCAAATAAGTCTTTCCAAATTCACACTTTGACATTTTAAGAAATAACTGATTTTTCTTCAAAATATCAAGTACTTTCTTAACATGCATGACATGCTCTTCTCTAGTCTTGCTGAAAATTAAGATGTCATCTAAGTAGACAATAATGAAATCATCAAGAAAAGGACGTAATACATCATCCATTACCTGCATGAAAGTTGCAGGTGCATTGCACAAACCAAACGACATAACAAGCCACTCAAAGAGTCCCTGTTTGGTTTTAAATGCTGTTTTCCAAATGTCACTTTCTGCAATTATAACTCGATGATAACCACTACGTAAGTATAACTTAGTGAAATATTTAGCATCTTTCAGCTGATCTAACAAATCATCTATCCTTAGAAGCGGGTAATGATTCTTTACCGTTATCTTGTTCAATGCCCTGAAGTCCACACACATGCGCCAAGTTCCATCTTTCTTTGGAATCAACACTATCGATGACCCACATGGCGAAGTGCTTGGTCTTATGAATCCTTTTTCCAACAAGTCTTTAATTTGCCTCTTGATTTCAGCATTCTCCAAGATAGAAATGCGGTACATGCCTATGTTAGGAAGAGGATAATATTGATGTAAATGGATTTCTTGCTGAATCTCCCTTTTAGGAGGTAAACCTGTCGGTTCCTGAAACATATCATGATGTGCATCAACTACATCATATAAATTTAATTTAAGATTGAAATCACAATTTTAAAATGACTCATGATTCACATCAACCTTGGTCTTAACCATAAGAAGTACAAAAATCTTACTAGAATTCACTAGCCTTTTTACCTGTCCTGCATT
This sequence comes from Pinus albicaulis, assembly GCA_034641835.2. Lineage (NCBI taxonomy): Eukaryota > Viridiplantae > Streptophyta > Pinopsida > Pinales > Pinaceae > Pinus > Pinus albicaulis. The sequence continues at coordinate 593,181,441 of CM076569.1, read as the reverse complement.
TACCATTGCTATATTTGCCTTCTTGCGATGTGCTCTGAAAATGAACTCCTTGCCATATTTAAAGAGATGATACTTATTTTCATGGTGATGGAAGATCTCTTTCCTATCAAATAAGTAAGGACTTCCCAAAACAATTCTTGATATATCAAGCGGTACTACATCAAGTTCAATTGTGTCAATAAAGTGTGTAGTAATTGCGAATCACAATATGCACTTTCTTGAGACTTGTAAGTTTGCATCCTTGCATATCCACCCAAGTGGATAAGGCTTTGGATGTGGAATGGTGTCAAGTTTAAGCTGTTTGACCAAGTCTTCTGAGATGATATTTGCTTGTGACCCACTGTCAAACAGTGTGTCAATTTTTGTATGTTTTGAGACTACCCTCACATGGAACAATTCAATTGTTTCTTCCTCATTTGGAGCTTGTACATGACAGTTTGAAGTACTAGTGCTTGGATTAGTTTCAGTTTCCTTTCCCTTCATACTTTTCAAACCCATGGCTACAATTTTGGCTTCTTCACCTGAATCATCACCTAAGTCTTGTGGTGTAGTTGTAGTAGCTACAATTTTCTTCTTTCCTTTGTTTTTGTTAAACTGAGTTCTTTTTTTAGGATGTAATTTCCAATAGTTCTTCTCTTCATGGCCTTCTATTGAACAATGTTTACATAATTTTTGAAGATTGCAACAAGAAACAGTGAAGGAGGCATCCTAAAACATCTTTCCTGATCCTAGTTGGAAAGTGATCACCTAAACTAGGTGGGGGCCACACAAGTGATTTTTGTCGCAAAGTCTATTTTTAGACATGGTGAAAGCATAGTATTCTATATGTAAGCGAGGATGCTATTTGTGGATGGTTGGTCGAGTTGGAAAAAATAGATGGACTTCTATTTTTAGACATACTAGGCGGAATCTATTTTTAGATTTCCAGTCTAAAAATAGATATGTCGAATATTATTAGCTCTTAATAATATTTGGACTCTAAACATTATCTTATTCTCTTGGAGCACTTCAGTTAAGTGCACAGATGTGGCACAGGAGCTGAAAGAAGGAATTACGCTATTCCTGAAGGTTAAGTGGAGCTAATGCATGGAAAATTCAGTTATAACTCATGTGAGAGAGATTGGTGGGGTTGATTGAGGAAGTTAATGGAGTTGTGTTCGGTTTAACTAATCTAAACATAGTTGAGCTATTTGTATATAGTTTAACTGATTGATACAATTAGTGAGAGTGGTGTGAATTAATTATTAATTAATTCACTAATTATAAACTCATTAATCAACTAAAGAATACATCAGTTAACTTCAGTGCATGGACAGTTTCAGTGGAGACCAGTGGAGAGATAGGTGAAAGAGTAGTGTGACTATCAGTTGTGACTACAGTGATGCATGGTTTGCATCCAACACTCAGTAGAGATGCCTTTAAAGACTACGTGAGCAAGGCTGGGGCAATTCGAACTCGTCATGAGCCATTCTTCAGCAGGGATTGCGCAGTAGAGGCAGGCTATCAAGTGGCAGAGATTGGAGCATGTGTTTTGCTAGATCTAGCTTGATTAGTGTGTAGCAATTGGAGATTGTACTGAGAGCTTGTGAGGAGCTTTGTATGATTAATGTTACATGATCTCTATGAAATATATAATATACAGATAGTTGGTGTTTTCAGCTTTAAGCTTTTCCATGAAACACTATGTTCATATGTGTGAATTTTTATGGTTTTAATGTGTGCATGCAATTGATTTTATTTCCGCATGTATTGATCAATGGTAGAAGAGATTCTATATTGTGCATGAAGATAAAATAGTGTGTGATCAGGAGAATCTCGGTGGATAACATATCAGTTATTCAAATTTCTACACATATTACTTTTTCACCCTCTTGTTTGATAGATGCATTCTTTTTTCCTTTTCCCTTAAAGGTTTTATCTTTGTTCTTCCCCTTAAAAGGCTTGTTTCTACCCTCATCAAAAGTGTTTTTCCCTCTAGCCTCTAAATGTGTAGCTTGTACACAAACTTCGTCTAGACTAGTAGGATTGAACATAAGGATAGTATGTTTAAGGTAGCTGTGCAAACCACCTATATATTTCAGCAAAGCATCTTGACTTTGTAAGTCTACCCCTAATAAGAGTGCTCTTCTCCTAAACTCTTGGGTGTAGTCTTGTACATTTTGTCCCTTAAGCTGTCTAAAGTTTTGCCAGTTCATGATAGCCTTTTGTAAATGAGCTAATGGATAAAATTGCTTTTTAATTGCAGTAATAAATTCAACCCATGATAAAGTGATCTTACCATGTTTTTTAATTTCATCCTTGGTATTGGCTTCCCACCATACCAATGCTGCTCCATCCATTCTCAACGAGGCTAACTGTATCTTGGTGTCGTCATCATGAAGGTTTTGTATCCTCAATTAAACTTCCAACTGTCTGATCCAATTGTCAAGTTTCTCTGCATTGAATTCACTGTTAAACATAGGCAACTCAAATTTGACATCAAGCTTTAAAAATGGACTTTATCAGTGGTTTTAGACTTGTGAGATTGATTCACTAAAGTTGAGGATGACGATGTAGAGGAAGAGGATGAAGATGGGGATGGTGGATCACCATTTCCTTCGTGTCCTTTCTTTGACTTGTCATCACTTTTCTTTCCTCCTGAAGAACCCTCTCCTTCTTTCTGGTTTTTAGACCCTTCTCCAACAAGCCTATCATTATTTTCTTGGTAGAGTATCCTCACCATCTCAGTCATATCCAAGAAAGCTTTCTGGAATACCCGTTCTTCTTCCTTAGGATCCATATCTTCAAGAGTTTATACCTCTCTTGAAGACATGCTTGAAGCTGCTTCTATGGCTCTTGGAGGTGGCTCTCTGACACTTCTTGGTTGTGGATTTCTTTTTCCACTAACCAAGTGTCCTTCACCTCTCTTGAGTTTAAGCCTAGTAAGCATCAAAACTTGCAAACAATCAACTATATCTTTGCACAAAACAAATGCTAAGTAAAACTCTAGCTCCTAAGGCTCAAATCCTTAGCTCCGATACCATCTGATCTGAAAATGAAAGTATTTGTATTGCTATTCAAAGTATTCATTTCCATTAAATTAAGTGCGCAAAGTGTTTGCAAGGTCTTGCAAGTAAAACAAATTGTTCTTGGTAATTGTTTATGAGTTTAAGTGTGAGGGAATGTTATTTAAATTTACTGTTTAACAACTTGAATCTGAAATACACAGCAAAATAACTTCACCATAAACACACAACAACATGATGAGGTAGTTCACCCTTCCTGGGCTACATCTGCTGGGTCCAAGGCTCCCAATGGGCATGTCCTTGATATATTATGATGCTAAAATTGGTTTTACAGTGAAAAAGAAGCCTAAAAAAGCTAAAAAAGCCGTGGAAATGAATTCAGAAGACAAAAATAAGCCAAATATGGCTTTTATTTCACAAAAACAGTGAAGTGTAGCCCAATGTAGCTCCATTTCCCTCATGGACCTGATGGCTCTCCAAGCTTCCCTGAAGCAAAAATGGCTGAAAGACACCTCTGTTGGCTCTTCAACCTATTCCAATGGCTCTAGAATGTTCATAATATTCTAAATTGGCTAAATTTTTGTCTAATTTGGTTGAAAATGCTGAAAGTTATGATCGAAACTGTATTTTTCCCAGTGTCAAGTAAAAATCCCATTAAAAACGGGCTAACTGGAGATATATGAAGCTAAATTTAGTGAACAGCGCCAAATCTAGGCGCGCTCCTCCAATTTTGGCGGACCTGTTGGTGGTTACAATAAATGTCAGGCGGGGTGGTCACATGATTCACCCCCGCCGAAACCGTCGGAACCAACAACTAATGGTTTTTAAAACTGTGACATAAAACGTTGAAGTTCTGGCCACATGGGGCCCGAAGCTGCTGCCGTCATAACTGGTAGATGGGTGGCTCCTGGTCCCGAGATCTTGTACATATGGTATGGGGGCTGGCCCCCATAAAACTCCGCCGGAAATCTTTTAGCATATGGTTCTTTGTTTGGAGGTCACATGGGTAGTCTTTAGCCCTGGGGCTTATCCAAAACCCTGCTCCACGGTTCAACACTCAATTGTGGTCGACCCGACTACTGACCCATCCACGTGCAAGTTGAGTCGACCTCCGCCTATACTCCGTTCATGTTCAACCCTGCACGAGCTCGCTACACGATGACCCGTGAAGGTTCGGGTCGGGTCGTGCTCGACTGAGCCGAATGCGTTCAGCTCGGGTCGGGCTGCCCACAAACTTAATTTTTCAAACAAACATTAAAATTTGGCTTGGGTCCACGTGGTAGACTCCAGGCAGGCCACATGGCACCCTCTAAGAGGCCACTAAATTACCTTTAAAAAATGAAATTTTGCCAATTTTAATTTTAATTTTTTTTGTGGACAATTTTTTTTGAGTTTAAAGGTCATGTTTTGAAGGTTATTGGGTGATTTAAAACTTCAATATCTCCCTCATATGTCATCATATTTGGGTCCCGTTCACTGCGCCAGAATCGCAACGATGAGGCCTATCTAGTCGTTCAGTTTGCAACCAATTCTGAGTAGTTCCAATTTTGAGCATTTTTTTCCTCTTGGACATGATCACCTGATACACCTTCCCATTGGGAAGCTTTAGGGCCCCAAAAGCCTTCAATTACCTGTTAAGAAGATGAGGGTACATATCCCTCACCTTTTCCACCTCAATCCACTTTGCCTTACTCAGTTTGCTGCCTTTAAGACCAACCTGAACATAATCAACATTTCCCCTCCTTGAAGTGCATGTCCTTTTGTCAAGGATAGCATCCTCTTTCTACTCATCCAAAAATTCTGGCGAGAAGTCCTCTATGGATGGTAGCTGAATGTCACTTTCATAGTCAGCAATTAAAGGAGGTTCATACAAACATAAATTTTCCACTTTCACAATGGAATACATTTGCATATATGAAGGAAAATCTAGTTGAAAATCATTATTTCCAACTTGTTTAAGGATCTTGAATGGACCATAACAAATAGGCTTCAACTTTGTACCTTCTCCTTGCATTTTTTCCTTACTAATATGCAGCCATAACTCATCTCCTTCTTGAAACTTATGATCAACTCTGTGTTTATCATGCCTCTCCTTGTACTTGCCTTGAATTTTTTCAAGCTGTTCTTGAACCTGATGATGTATGAGTTGAATTATTTCAATGAACGTGCGAGCTTTGTCAATGTCACTATGCCCATCAATGGCCACATCCTTCTCAAGAATGAAATCTAAAGGTGACTTAGGCAAATACCCAAAGCAAGCTTCAAAAGGTGAAGTATTTGTAGAAGAGTGCTTGGCCCGGTTGTAAGCATGCTGAATGTAATGCAAGTGCTCATCCCAAATCTTGGGATGCTTGCTGAAATAACCTCTCAAAAGATGTACAATGGTTCTGTTCACTACCTCTGTTTGGCCATCTGTTTGTGGATGGAAAGCAATACTCTTCTTCAACTTGTGTCCATCATCTTCCATAGATTAGACCGAAAATTCCCAACAAATCTGGAATCCCTGTCACTAACAATAGAGGTAGGCAAGCCATAATGAATCCATACATGTTGAAAATACAAATCAACAATTTGTTCAATAGTTATAGATTTCTTACATGGCATAATACACATCTTGCTGAATCGATCAACTACTACATAAAGATAACCATGCTGCTTTCTAGATAATGGTAGACCTCCAACAAAATCCATAGAAACACTTTCCCATGGTCTAGAAGGTATCGACAATGGCGTATATAAACCAAGCTTCCTATTTCTAGACTTTCTTGTAGCACATAATGAACATCCTCTAATGAAACGTGAAACACTATCTACCATGCGAGGCCAATAACAATAGCTCTGTAAATGTGCCACCGTTTTGCTTACCTCGAAATGTCCAGCAATAAGAGAAGAATGAGCTTCTCTCATGATGCTTAGTATCTCCCCCTGTGGTATACATAACTTGCCCATATGAAACAACAAATTATTATGCAATGATAATCATTCTCCTCAACATGATTCCCTTCACTCAAGTTAACATACACATCCTTAAAATCAACATCTGATGCATACTGTTCTATGTAACTCTCATGTACACTAGAATCATTCTTAAGTAAAGTAGTGGCACTAATAATAGGCCTTGAAAGCATATCAAAAAATTTATTGTAAATACCTTTCTTGTACCTAATTACCAAGTGAAATTTTTGTAGGAAACCCATCCATCTGAAATGTCGTGACTGCAAGTACTGTAAAGGCTGATTGTCGGTATGAACAACTGTTTCTTTGCCCATCAAATAGTGTTTCCACTTTTTGACGCTTTGTACCAATGCATACAACTCCTTATCATATGTATGATAATTCACAATAGCACCATTAAATGTCTCAGAATGAAATGCGATAGGCTTACCATGTTGTAAGAGAACTGCACCCATGGCGTAATCACTAGTATCGGTCTGAATCTCGAATGGCTGTCTCAAGTCCGGTAATGCAAGGACTGGAGCTGAAATTATCTTCTTTTTCAAAGACTCAAAAGATTTCTGTTGCTTTCCTCCCCATTGGAAAGCACGCTTCACACTTGTCATTGCATGCATAGGAGCTGCTATGGTAGAGAAATTAGAAATAAAATTCCTCCAATATTGAGCTGCACCCAAAAAACTTCTTACCTCTGTAATGGATTTGGGAGTAGGCCAATTCACAATGGCTTCTACCTTAGAAGGATAAATTCTCAAAGCACCTCCTCCTACTATGTGTCCCAAATAAACCAAAGAAGTCTTTCCAAATTCACACTTTGAAATTTTAAGAAACAACTGATTTTTCTTCAAATATCAAGTACTTTCTTAACATGCATGACATGCTCTTCTCTAGTCTTGCTGAAAATTAAGATGTCATCTAAGTAGAAAATAACGAAATCATCAAGAAAATTACGTAAGACATCATCCATTACCCGCATGAAATTTGCAGGTGCATTGCATAAACCAAACAGCATAACAAGCCACTCAAAGAGTCCCTGTTTGGTTTTAAATGCTGTTTTCCAAATGTCACTTTCTGCAATGTCACTTTATTATCTATGTTATAGGATTGGCCTTGTGAACCATAAAAATGGGTTAATATGTGACACAATGTGAATGGGTTAGAAACTATGTAGAACTTCCACGTGGATGGTGATAAGGTCGTGACTTGGGTAGCCATGTGGGCGCCATGTGGCTGGCCAAAGTGACATGACATTATTTGATTGGCCAATATTTGAACGGCCATATCTCTAAATCCGAGAATCAGATTGAGGAAAATTGTATATCGCTGGAAAGGTCTCGACGAGATGAACACAATGATGTTATCCATTTTAAGTTTTAAGGAGGTTGAAATTTTCAAAAAAATTGAGATCCCATTTCCATAACAGGACATTGGAGGTTGAGTCAGCATAGTAACTACCTTTTCCTACCCTTAGTAGGGGATAGGGATAGTAGGGGGTATGTTATAATTGAAATATTTGATTTTTGACCCACATCAATTTGTTTTTGTTATTAATATTTTTTAAATATTTTAAATGAGCTCCATATTAAGATTGGAATAAATTACACATCTCCCTCTCACAATATAAAGTGAAAATATAAGAAATTTTGTTAATTTAAATTATTTTACGTTTCAGTATATATAGTCAATACACAATTATGTTATTTTTTTTGTTGGCTTGACCCACACGAATTTCAAATTTGAATTTCATGGTTTGCATAATACATCATAACAAGGCCATTGCTAATTGAGTTGCCCCCCATGGGAAATATAAAATTATGTTATTCGTAAGTGATAGTAAAATAATTTTTTTCTATTAACATATTTTTGTTTTAAATGTTACATGTCAATTGAACATAGAATAAGTTGCACTTCATGGAGCATCGACAATATTATTTTTACATGCTATTTGTCAACTCCATATTAAATAGTGAAGGAATTACATATCTTCCTCATATTAAAAATTGAATTATTATTAATTTTTCTTTTACTTTCAATTACTTTAACTCCCTATATAAAGTTTAATGTAAAATTTAGTTGGAAATTGAAGAAATTTATTTATTATTGACATTGATTTTTTTAGTTATTAGTAATGTTTTTTTTGTAAGCTTGGCAGGACTACATCTTCATCATGTCCAATATATCACCTCGATCTGGGCAGAGAATATAATCGGTGACTTCACATCAAGGAGTGCCTTAACATAACACCCGATCACCAGCTATCCAAGACCTCGTGGACTAGTAATTAGTATTTTTAAATTTGTTAATTTAAGTATTATTTTATTATTTTTAAGTGTATTGTTCCTTGAAAACATCTACCACATATTGGGTTGTAGAGCGTCTCTCGATGCAATTAACTTTTCAAAAGGGATAACAAAGCCATTAAATTTTAAAACTCATCATAATATATTGTAACATAATGGTTGTCTTGAGAGGAATTGAGCCTCTGATTGACCTATTGATCAAGAAGGTGAGCATTAGATCAACTCCTCTCTCAAATTGATTAAAACTATTTATTTTTCACTTTTGGTACCTTTTTGTCTGCATCGAGCAAAGAATTTTATCATTTCATTTCTTTCGGTAACTACGATAATGGTTGATGTCAATCCATTTTCTCACACTACTTAAAAACATATATCTTAATGAAATTGTTAATAAATACCTCAACGATGTGACTTTTCTTATATTACATATGACACTTTCATGTTTGAGGATGCAATAATTTCCCTATGTATAGGATCATGTCCACTATGCACATAACACAATTTTAAGATCCATCTTTCATATAAGTTATCATTTCTTGTTATCAATCATAGTGGACAGGTTCGTGCTCTCTCTCTCTCTCTCTCTCTCTATATATATATATATATATATATATATATATTGTTAGGTCCCTATATTACTAGTTTAGTACCTTATGGTTATTAGTGTAGTCCCCTTATTGTTATTTTTGTACCTATGTAACCCCAATATTGTTATTATTGTGCCCTTACATTATTATTGTTAAGTCGGCTAGGATTATATTGTGGCCCCATGGACTCCTATATATAGAAGGATGTTTTGGTAATTTGTAGCATCCAAGAATTGTTCATTTATGTAATGTACTGGAGGTTTCCCCCACAAAGTGGCTGATTTCTAAGGCGTTGATATCTCTTTTCTTCTATTTTTGGAGCTGGTTTCTTAACATTTGGTATCAAAGCTTTGGATTCTAGGGTTTCGCTGCTCCAAACAAGTCATCGTGGAATTTTCGCTATAAATTTTTTTCTACGAAGGTTCAGAAGCTGAAAATTTCAGAGAGTGAAGAAAAAATCCTGAGGAATGTCGTGGAAAAATTTCAGATCTTGGTTCAAAATATTTTCGGATATATGATCAGTGGAAGTTAGGGATTTTTGCAGGCTCCTGAATTTAACCTAAACAAGTCATCGTGGAATTTTTGCTATAATTTTTTTTCTACGAGGGCTTAGAAGTTGAAATTGTTACAGAGCGAAGCCGAAATCGTGAGGAATGTTGTGGAAAATTTTTAGAGCTTGATCCACAATATTTTCGGAGATATCATCTATGGAAGTTAGAGTTGTTTTAGGCTCCCGTATTTCATCTCAAAAGAGGTGACTGTGGGAAAATCATCATAACTCTCTCTCTGAGTATCGGATTGGAATTCTGTAAAAAGTGGCCGCAATTAAATGGATTGAAGTTTCCTTTGTATCAATTTCAAAGCCAAATGACAAATAGATACATGTGTTACGCCATACAATTTCACTCTGCTGAACTAGTCCATAATTAGGTCATTGTGGGAGATTGGGTATATATTTTCTTTGAAGAATCCAAATTAGGTCAGACCTATGGCATTTGAAAGAAGCTTCATAGGGCTACTACATGGCCGAATTTCAGATATTGAAGTTCGGAAATCATAGAGATAATTTAGTTTCAATATAGAGCTCCTCAAAAGTAAGAAAAAGGCGTGTATTTTTTTTCTTCGAATTGCATAAGTCTTGTGTGAAAAATAAGTTTCAATTGATTCCATGGGAATATTGTAGCATAGATATTAGTATTGGGTTCTAAAATGCCACCTAAAAATAATTCAACACCCATTAATCATTCAGAAGTCTCTACTATGACTCATGAAGATGAAGAAATTCAACATGACATATCAAAATTACAAGAGCAAGTGCACCAAATTTCATTCTCCCAAAGAGAAACAAAAAATAATATGGATGGAATGGAAGCTGGCATGGAAGCTAAGATGGATGCCATGGAATAGATGGATTACATGGAAGCTAAGATCGATGAAAAAATGAAAGACAACATGGAAAACCTGAAGAATGATCTAAAAGCAGGCATGGAAGGTTTGATAAAGTTGATACAAGAAATGTTTCCTAATGGTGAAAAGATAGTAGAGAAAACTCATTATGAGAACAAAATAAATGTTAATCATGATTTCATAAACTCTAATGTTGGATGGAAGAACCACCATATTCCAAATATGGATATGAGGAATTTTGATGGCAAGGATCCCGTAAAATGGATACTACAGATGGAGAAATATTTTGATCTCAATAATGTGCAAAACACACAAAAGGTATGCATTGAAACTTTAAATTTAGAATAAAATACATTTGTATGGTATCGATAGCTTTGCTCCCGTAAAAAAATTGTCACTTGGTCAATTTTTATGGAGGAAATGATAGCACATTATGAGGATACAAACAACAACACCTTCTTTAGCCAATTGATAAATCTGAAACAAAAGGGTTCAATGGTGGATCACCTTGAGGACTTCCAAAAATTGAATATAAGGGTACTTGATATTCCAAAGGAACACATGATTGATGTATTCATAGGGACTTTAAAGGATAACATACAACATGAAGTTCGCGTTTGGGAACCTGATTCATTGGAAAAGGCATTTAGGTTGGCAAGAAAAATTAAATGTAAAATTATGGCGACAAGGAAGCCTACCAATCACATATATAAAGATGGAAGTGTTGCTACTCCTATACTTCCACAACCTACCACTAGAACATTTGGCGGAAATTCCGACGGCCAAATCGTCGCTATTCCGACACATTGTCGTCGCAAGAGCGACAGTTAGAGGGCGGGAAAACCGTGGTTTACCATACCGTCGCAGTTCCGACACAACTAAAAAGTGTCGCAGTATCGACACTTTTTCCGTCACTTCCAAACAAGCATCACTCTTCCGACGTTTCCCAATCCGTCGCACTTCCGACCGCTATAAACTGTCGCACTTCCGACGAAATGTGGTCCGACATTTAGAACGTCGCTCTGCCGACGTCTCTAAACTGTCACAATTACGACGAAATGTGGTCCGACGTTTTGAACGTCGCTCTTCCGACGTCTGTAAACTGTCACAATTACGACGAAATGTGGTCCGACGTTTTGAACGTCGCTCTTCCGACGTCTGTAAACTGTCACAATTACGACGAAATGTGGTCCGACGTTTTGAAGGTCGCTCTTCCGACGTTTCTAATATGTCGCAATTCCGACGCTTACAAGACGTCGGAATTGCGACGGAAGGTTCAATTTAAAAAAAAATAAAACTTTAAAAGAGGAAAAACGTTGTTTTGAATATATTATATGAAGTAAAACAGTACATGAAGTCATTACATTTTCACATCTGAAGATTTGAACCCAAATATCCATCCAGAAAAGTGGAAGTCCCACCCCAGACAATGATAGAAAAATACCCCATGTCACATACAGTGACTTGATATAAAACCCAGTAACGGTCCACATGGAGATTATCGACAATCTGAGAAAGCATCAAAATATGCCCAAGGCATCTATAAGAAAGTGAAATAGCAGTATGTAGAATAGTAAAGCAACAGATAGAGTACGTACCGACGTCCATTGTTCCAAATACAAATTAAAGTACCCAAAATCATTGAACAGAGAAAAACGCTAATCATGTGAGGAGTGTGATATGTCCAAAATATAAAAAGACCATCAGACCATATCAATAAACCAACAACATAGACCAGCATCACTAGTTTTGAAGGCAAAGTGATAAACATTAATCATTTTTTTTTCACAAGAGAAAAAACGTTGTTTTGAATATATTATATGAAGTAAAACAGTCCATGAAGTCATTACATTTTCACATCTGAAGATTGGAACCCAAATATCCATCCAGAAAAGTGAAGTCCCACCCCAGACAATGATAGAAAAATACCCCATGTCACATACAGGGACTTGATATAAAACCCAGTAACGGTCCACATGGAGATTATCGACAATCTGATACTCTTTAACTGCTACTCTTTGACCTCTTTAACTGATACTCTTTAACTGCTCTGATACTCTTTGACCTTTTTTCATCCTTTTATCCTTTTTATCATGATATACTGTGGTAAATAGGCAAAAATTTATGTAAGGATAATTTTTTACAAAAGTTCCATCATTTCTTCCCACCATTGAACTTCTGGAACTCTGGTCCTTTGCAACTTTCTTAGTGTTTCATCAGCCTCAGTATATCTGAAGAAATTAGGCTGATTTGGGAACAAATGATTTACTTCATGCTCAGGATAAAATAAATTCTCCAATCTGTCATGAAGGTTTTTCCCTGTAGGCAATGCTGCTGTTGATGAACTGGTTGAAGAACTAGCTTGATTATCAGCATATTTGTCCAATTTTTCAACATAACTATCAAGGTCCATTAGCTTATCTTCTGCAACTATAGGACTGGGCAATCCTCTATTTAACAAAATATTCAATATTTCTCTAAAGGCAATGATTTATTCTTGCATATCTGAGCACCTTCGTTCTAAATTCTGTACCAGAGTTCTTTTAGTAAAAACTCTCTTTATTTTCTCTGATTGGTTCGATTATAATCTTGGAGTACCAATTTCGTATTTCCCAAGTTAATGCGAGTGTTAGGAAATAATTATAAGTCTATTGGCCTCTTACAGCATATTTCCCAGCTCTTGTCTTCAGTCTCAGTTTCTTGGGAGGCAATTCTTCGTTAATGTTCGTCGTCTCTTGGAATTGAGATTAAACATCCTTTATTGATTGAATGATAAATACTCCCAAAGAATTTCGTTATTTCTTTTTAGGAGTTTCTCAATGTAGATCCTTTTCGAGAAATGCTTTAGTATTTTTCTAATTTGTTCACTTCTCTTGTTTTATGACAACACTCATTTTTGATCATATTTATGTTCACAAGTGGCCAATTGTTCCTTTGTTTGTGAAGCTCTGGCTGATGTTCCATATCTTCACATTGACTTTATTAATTCTTCTGTACTCAAATTTGAAGTATTTACCTGTGAAAATTCTATTGGCTGCCCTGTTGTAGTAGTACTTGCAATCATTTCAGTTGTAGAGGCTGGAGTATTTTACTGCTTATCTTTCAATGCCTTTTCAAGCTCTTTTTCTGTTTCATTAAGTTGCTCATTCAGTTTCAAGAGCAAGTCCATTAATTATTATTCAGAATTTTGCTTTATAATTTCTGCAGTCTGTGGATGTCTTGAGGCTGGTAACTTCAATTGTTTTCTCGGGGCTGCGTATCATCATCTTTTCTCTTGATCAAAGCTTCAATACCTTTCACATCTTTAGGATTATGACCCAAACCAATGATTATTTCCTCTAGAGTTTTGATTCTATTATCCTTAGCCTGGGAGGAGGCTTTTTCAAGCTGCAACTGTGTATTAGTATTATCCAAAGAATCCTGCAACTTATGGGTCATCATTGATTTATCCGTTAGAGTAGAATAAATCATCTCACCTGTTTGCTTGTGTAGCTCAATTTGATCTAAAGGATGGATATCCT